>CAWUFW010014223.1:0-425807 GCA_963921515.1 Calotriton arnoldi | reverse complement strand
TATATTGACACAGCATTGCATGTACATATTACAGATCCAATTAATCTTGTATTTGGTGGCTTACACAGTGGTGAAGGGAGGGGACGGGGCCTGAGGTGACATGTGCAAACACGCCCTGTGGCGCGTTTTAAGTTGGGGACATAATTCCCCTTCAATCCTGAGGGACCCTGGGGGCCAACTAGCCCAGCAGGTGCTTCCAGTAAGCGCCACTGCGCTGCGTTGCAGAGAGGTGATCCGAGGCCACGCCCCTTTTAAAACCTCTCTGCAACGCAGCTCTGTGGCGCTTACTGGAGGTACCTGGTGGGCTAGTTGGGCCCCAGGGACCCTCAGGATTCAAGGGGACTTAATCTCTGCAACTTAAAACGCGCCACTGGGCGCGCTTGCACACATGTCACCTCAGGCCCCCCTCCTTCACCACTGTGCAAACGTGCCCCGGGCGCGTTTTAAGAGGTAGTTTTAATCCCCCTGCCCTATTATGTACTAGGGACTTACAGAGGAGGTCATGCTAATCACAGGGGTACCCCAACGCATAGTGTTCCCTAGTGTATGTAGGGGTTTTCACTGTATTCTAAGTGTCTTTTAGCATAGCACTGGCTCTGGTTAGTCAGAGTCAGTTACCACCAGTACCCGTCTGAAAAAGTTGTGGGCACAGGATGATTTTGCAACAAGGCCTCTTTCTGCTCCTCTGTTGGTTCTTTCTGCACATCTTTTGCTTCTTCCTGCACTTTTCTTCGTCTTTGTGGACTTCTGTTGCTTCTTTCTGCATTTCTTTTGCTTCTTTCTGTGCGTTTTTTTCTTCTTTCTTCACATGTCCTACCTCTGTAGGCATAGTTCGAAACTAGCATTTAAAAACCTTTGAAATTCACTTAAAAACCATAGGTTTCAGGCACGTTATAGTTAGAAATTAGCATTTAAAAAACCTTTGAAATTCACTGAAAAAACCATAGAAGAAGCTCAATGCTGTCCCAGTTTGGCAGACATCTTGTGCAAGTAAACGAAGTCACATAAACAAGTAACTAAATTTAAGAGTATATGCATTTCAATTGATAACTGTGTAGCTGCCCACTTATAAATAAACATATTTGTTGATTCCACAAGTGTGTGCGAGCGCGTTAAATTAAACAACACAAATGTCAGTATGGCGCGAATGTAGCTGTACATGAGTCCTTCCAACAACATTCTAAATAGTTCTCCTATTAATAGGCTTTACAAATACATAGTTGTCATGTGTGACCACTGTGTTAGTCCAAATCCTATAACATGTGACCCAACCAGTAAAAAACAATGTCAAATGGACACGCTAATAAATGTTAAGCCGTGATTGCGTACGTGCCCATTTAAGTACAACTGCACAAAAAAATTTTTTTGCATTGCCCATTGCAGGCAGTAAAAAGTACAGATATCCATCCAAAGTTGTTCAAAGTAATACGGCTGTTGATTGGCAACACCATAACATGTGACCAGAAGGCCAGTACTGGCAAGTGCCAATTGTCCAGTATCAACCCAAGTGGGTAACAAGGTTAGGACAGCAGGAAAAGGGGGGCGGAAGGAAGAACACAAGAAAAAGAAGAAAAAACTGCCAAATACTAAAAGTCAAGATAGAATATGACATGAGTACTCTCACCACCGTTGCCGGCATATATCAAAGTGCTTCAGTGCCCAACAGAAGGGAGAAAGGGTAGGTGGCCCGTGAAAGTGCGTGTTGGTGAATGAGCCCCTTCCTTTCCTCCTGAAAAAAATACAAAAAGAAAACAAGTGGTTAAAATATGGTACACATCATAACAAATACAGATGGCACAAAAAAGCGCTCACTATCATGGGATCACGTGAGGGGGAATAAGAACCATGCTGACATATAATTGCCAGCTATATGCTGATATAAAATTGGTAAAAGATGAATACCTTCATAACTAAATATCATGCAAGAAAAAACAGGAATGCAACCAAGAAAACAGGAGAAAACTACGAATTGAAATATACATAAAATTGTGGAATCAATCTTTCAAATGTACTGCCATTTCTTCTTCCTGGTTCAACCCTCCTGGGAACTTGGTTTGGAAATCTATGATGTACCTAGATTCCCTTTGTCTCAGACGTAAAACTCTATTGCCACCCCTGGGATTTCTCTCAACCCTTTCTAGAATGATATAGCTCAGATCTCTGGTGTTGGAAAAATGCTTCTCTCCAAAGTGACGTGCCACTGGATACTTGGGGTCAAAATTAGTAATTGCTCTGCTATGCTCAAGAATGCGTTTCTTCACCATGCATGTCGTGCTCCCTATATACCAGAGTTTGCAGGTGCATTCTATGACATATATGACACATGTGGAGCTACAAGTAAGGAACTGACTCAATTCCCCACCAACTCCATTGTATCTCACCTTACTGTGAAATCTGCTGTTATTACAAGCCTTACAATGACCACAGGGGTAAAAACCCTTGAGGCCTTGTAGGTTGTTACTCGGATAATTGGTGATATCGCTATGTATGAGCATATCCCTGATGTTCCTACCCCTACGGTAAGTGATGCTGGGTCTATCCGGGATACCCCTACCTATGATGTTGTCGGTTTTAAGGATGTCCCAACTCTTGGTGACAATGCGTTTAATATCATTGGCATCCGAGGAGTAGGTTAAGATCAATCTGGAGGTGTCATCATCGGTACTTTCAGACACAGATTTGTCTGTGAGAGTAGATATCCGATCTGTCTGCCTTGTCCTTGCAATGGCTTTTTGGAGCACCCAATTAGGATAGCCCCTCTCTTTAAAACGTTCTGTTATGTTTTTGGATTCAGCAAGGTAGCTTTCTTCTGTGTTACAATTTCTTTTGGCCCTCAACAATTCCCCGTATGGAATAGACCTTTTCAAAGTCTCGGGGTGACTGCTGAGGGCATGAAGAACACTGTTACCTGCAGTTAATTTCCTGTGAAGGGTGGTATGTATCTTGTTGTCTATGACCTCAAGTCTTACATCAAGATATACTGCTTCAGTCCTGCTGACATTGCCACTAAGAATGATATTGTATTTGTTGGCATTGAGTTTGTTAATAAACTCTAATACCAACTCTTCTGTTCCTTTCCAGACAATGAAAAGATCGTCAATGTAGCGTAGCCATAACGACACGTGTTTAAAATCCTCCAGAAGAACTGGATCAGTCCTTATGCTCTGCTCCCAGCTTCCCATGAACAGGTTCGCGAAGCTGGGAGCAAAGCACGAACCCATCGCAGGACCAGTCACCTGTCTGAACAAGGTGCCATTAAACAAAAAAATGTTATTGTTCAGACAGATTTTGTCATATTGAGAAGCATCTGCGTGTGTTCACGCAGCCTTATCGGTCTTTTGGCCAAAAATTGCTTGCATGCCTCTAATCCATGTTGATGATTAATAATGGTATAGAGGCTATGCACATCCAAAGTGATAAGCAAGGAATCACTGTCCCATACAAGGTTCTCGATTTTGCTGAGAAAATCCTTGGTGTCTCTAATGTAACTTGCTAGATTGATCACGTATTCTCTTAGGAAAAAGTCAATGTATTTAGAAATGTGCTCAGCCACACTGCCTCTGGAGGACACTATGGGCCTACCAGGGGTTTCTCGGAATCTTTGTGCACTTTGGGGAGGAGGTATAGCACCGGGAGGATCGGGTAATCTCGTTTGAGATAACCAAACTTCTCCCAAGTGAGTATACCCTTGTCTTTCCACTCCGTGAGTTGGTCCCAGATGGTCGTGATACTGGTATAGTATAAGTCAAAGTCAATGGGTTCATAGTAGTTCCTGTCTGACAGTTGTCTATCACCTTTCCTAATGTATTGATCTCGGGATAGGATGACGATGTTGCCCCCTTTGTCCGCCGGACGGATGACGATAGTATCGTCGTCCATGAGGGATTTTAAGGACTGCCTCTGTTTGTAAGTGAGATTGGATTCACTATGCATTTCAGAATTTTTATATTTGCTTTTGTTTCTATGTCTTGCCTCATTGAGTGCTCTGCTAGTGCATTCATAAAAAGTATCGATGTTATCATGTGGTAAGAATGGCATGAAGGTGGACTTTGCTTTGAAATTGGTATTGGCAGATGCGTCAGTAGCAATTTCAAATTCCATGAGGGTTTGTGTCAGCCCCTGTTCCATCCCACCGTTGTCTTGACCCAGGCCATGCAGTGTATTGAGTAACTCAATGTCCCCAATGTTGAGATCACTCTCATTGTTACTGTTCGTTAACCCTGGTGTGACAGTATCATGCATGTTGGTGCCTCTGAGTTGATGCCATTTTTTAAGTTTTAATTTTCGGACATATTTGAATAAATCAATCCTAACATCTGCATAGTTAGAGGGGTGAGAGGGACAGAAGGAAAGATATGACAAAATACTGTCTGAACAATAACATTTTTTTGTTTAATGGCACCTTGTTCAGACAGGTGACTGGTACTGCGATGGGTTTGTGCTTTGCTCCCAGCTTCGCGAACCTGTTCATGGGAAGCTGGGAGCAGAGCATAAGGACCGATCCAGTTCTTCTGGAGGATTTTAAACACGTGTCGTTATGGCTACGCTACATTGACGATCTTTTCATTGTCTGGAAAGGAACAGAAGAGTTGGCATTAGAGTTTATTAACAAACTCAATGCCAACAAATACAATATCATTCTTAGTGGCAATGTCAGCAGGACTGAAGCAGTATATCTTGATGTAAGACTTGAGGTCATAGACAACAAGATACATACCACCCTTCACAGGAAATTAACTGCAGGTAACAGTGTTCTTCATGCCCTCAGCAGTCACCCCGAGACTTTGAAATGGTCTATTCCATACGGGGAATTGTTGAGGGCCAAAAGAAATTGTAACACAGAAGAAAGCTACCTCGCTGAATCCAAAAACATAACAGAACGTTTTAAAGAGAGGGGCTATCCTAATTGGGTGCTCCAAAAAGCCATTGCAAGGACAAGGCAGACAGATCGGATATCTACTCTCACAGACAAATCTGTGTCTGAAAGTACCGATGATGACACCTCCAGATTGATCTTAACCTACTCCTCGGATGCCAATGATATTAAACGCATTGTCACCAAGAGTTGGGACATCCGTAAAACCGACAACATCATAGGTAGGGGTATCCCGGATAGACCCAGCATCACTTACCGTAGGGGTAGGAACATCAGGGATATGCTCATACATAGCGATATCACCAATTATCCGAGTAACAACCTACAAGGCCTCAAGGGTTTTTACCCCTGTGGTCATTGTAAGGCTTGTAATAAAAGCAGATTTCACAGTAAGGTGAGATACAATGGAGTTAGTAGGGAATTGAGTCAGTTCCTTACTTGTAGCTCCACATGTGTCATATATGTCATAGAATGCACCTACAAACTCTGGTATATAGGGAGCACGACATGCATGGCGAAGAAACGCACTCTTGAGCATAGCAGAGCAATTACTAATTTTGACCCCAAGTATCCAGTGGCACGTCACTTTAGAGAGAAGCATTTTTCCAACACCAGAGATCTGAGCTATATCATTCTAGAAAGGGTTGAGAGAAATCCCAGGGGTGGCAATAGAGTTTTACGTCTGAGACAAAGGGAATCTAGGTACATCATAGATTTCCAAACCAAGTTCCCAGGAGGGTTGAACCAGGAAGAAGAAATGGCAGTACATTTGAAAGATTGATTCCACAATTTTATGTATATTTCAATTCGTAGTTTTCTCCTCTTTTCTTGGTAGCATTCCTGTTTTTCTTGCATGATATTTAGTTATGAAGGTATTCATCTTTTACCAATTTTATATCAGCATATAGCTGGCAATTATATGTCAGCATGGTTCTTATTCCCCCTCACGTGATCCCATTATAGTGAGCGCTTTTTGTGCCATCTGTATTTGTTATGATGTGTACCATATTATAACCACTTGTTTTCTTTTTGTATTTTTTTCAGGAGGAAAGGAAGGGGCTCATTCACCAACACGCACTTTCACGGGCCACCTACCCTTTCTCCCTTCTGTTGGGCACTGAAGCACTTTGATATATGCCGGCAACGGTGGTGAGAGTACTCATGTCATATTCTATCTTGACTTTTAGTATTTTGCAGTTTTTCTTCTTTTTCTTGTGTTCTTCCTTCCGCCCCCCTTTTCCTGCTGTCCTAACCTTGTTACCCACTTGGGTTGATACTGGGCAATTGGCACTTGCCAGTACTGGCCTTCTGGTCACATGTTATGGTGTTGCCAATCAACAGCCGTATTACTTTGAACAACTTTGGATGGATATCTGTACTTTTTACTGCCTGCAATGGGCAATGCAAAAAATTTTTTGGGTGCAGTTGTACTTAAATGGGCACGTGCGCAATCAAGGCTTAACATTTATTAGCGTGTCCATTTGACATTGTTTTTTACTGGTTGGGTCACATGTTATAGGATTTGGACTAACACAATGGTCACACATGACAACTATGTATTTGTAAAGCCTATTAATAGGAGAACTATTTAGAATGTTGTTGGAAGGACTCATGTACAGCTACATTCGTGCCGTACTGACATTTGTGTTGTTTAATTTAACGCGCTCGCACACACTTGTGGAATCAACAAATATGTTTATTTATAAGTGGGCAGCTACACAGTTATCAATTGAAATGCATATACGCTTAAATTTAGTTAATTGTTTATGTGACTTCGTTTACTTGCACAAGATGTCTGCCAAACTGGGACAGCATTGAGCTTCTTCTATGTTTAGTACTTTCTCCATTTAATGTGCCAGCATTGGTCTCCTCATTTCACGTGATCAAGCCTGGTTACAGGCGAAACGCGTTGTGAATAAACAGCGGTGGATTACTGACACAGCGTCCTTCCTTTCTGAGAGCGCGTTTACCTGAAGTCTTTTTTTAAATATATATATATATATATAGTTGCAAGCTTGCCCACCACTTCACATCAATTCGGAATAAGGCAAGAGTAGACCCATATTTGTTGCAGTGATTTTTAATCAGCAATCACCTTGTCGCCATGACGCGTTTCGGCCGGAAGAGACGGCCTTGATCACATGTCAGCGTCTGGGGCGGGATTACCTCTATTTAAAGTGCAAATGCAGATAGATAGCAGCAATAGACATAGTAAACATACTGCATATTCATTTTACAGCATAATGCGTAAAATCATATAAAATGCGAGTATAGAAATTCTACTAGGATATCAAATCACTGTAAAATACATAAATTGAAAACACACATGATTAAAAATATATATAATGATATATAATGATAGAGGGATAAGTTTTTGTATAAATACATACGCATATCCCCTAATTCATGCATGTGTACATATCCTAGCTATGGATCAACATCAATTTTTGCTGCTCTATGTAGTTAGAAGTGACTAAGTGCATGGATTGTATCCCCCCAACATCCTGATGTGCGAGTCCTTCGTAAAATCCTAATATGTGCAAAAAAGTGCTAAAATAAGTGCAAAATGAATCCATGTGTGCAAAAAAGTATGCTAGCAGCCAAATAGGTTTCCTAGTATCTTGCGAAGCCTATACCAAGATTGCAAACAAAATAACAAGACATAATACATATTCAAAAGGAGATAAAACCAATAGGCTAATAAATGATACGATCATAAGGTTGATTCCCACAAATGAATACACAATATAAAAATTGTTGTAAAATCATTCCAACCTAAAATCCCAAATAAATTAGCTAAAAACTCCTGATGTTATAAAAAAGATGATTAAACATTTCATTTTGGTCAAACTCAAGATTAAAAATAGTGACTCATAAGTGAAAATGAAGCCCTATTGACTTAATGTCTCTGACAAATACAACTTGTAACTCATATCTGGAGGCCATCTCAACCCTACCGAATAAGTAAAATGTATGGATATAAAAGGGGAGAAAAGGAACCCATATCCAAACCAATAGTCGGTCCAGACAGGCACCCATGGTCAATAACCACATCGATATTAAAAAAATATATATAAACATTTAAATGGATATTCAGTGGAAATAATCATAGGTAGGTATACATGTCCTCGCTGGTATTCAAACCCCCGGCTGCTTGGTATCCAGTTCTAAAATATATCTTGTTTCTAAACGCCGGAGTTTAGCTTCCCTATTGCCTCCTCTCTTATCAACCGGCACTGAGTCCTACACATAATATTTAAGGTGTTTAAGGCTACTTTGATGATGTTCCTTAAAGTGCCTAGCCACAGGGTAATTGGGGTCGCTATTGGTGATGGCACGTGTATGCTGCAAAATTCTTTTATGCACTGCAAGTTTAGTGCTGCCTATATACATTAAATTACAGTTGCATATTAGTGCGTACACGGCAAATTCAGTTTTACATGACAGGTATTTTTTGATAGGATGTGACTTCGGGCTAAATGGCGTTTGATAGGTCTTGGTATTAATTCCAAATTGACACGCCTTTCAATTGGCACATTTGTAAAATCCTGTTCTGGGCATAAGCCATGTTCTAGAGTCTACATCCTCAGGATTATTTTTCACTAATGCATTACCCATAGTAGCAGTTTTTCTAAAGGTGATAGCAGGTTTTTTAGGCATTGCTGCACCTATAATGGGATCCCCCAATATTATTGGCCAATTGCGACGTATAATTGCCCTTATCTGTCCTTCCTGTCTGGAATACACCAGTATCAACCTGGTCGGTTCTATAGATGTTATATCCATTACTTCCCTGGATTTGGGTTTGTATAGGAGCAAATCCTGCCTGGCCCTACATTTGGATTTAGATATTGCAGCTTCAATGGCTTTGGTTTTATATCCTCTCTGGAGGAATCTGTTTTTACACTCATGTTGTTTAACTTGAGTGTCATGATCCTCACTGCAGATTCTCCTTATTCTAAGCATCTCCCCATAGGGGATGCTATGTATAAGATGCGACGGATGTGCACTAGTTGCATGCAATATTGAATTGCCAGCTGTGGGTTTTCTGTACAGTGATGTTGCTAGGCCATTATGGGACATGTATACCTCTGTATTAAGAAATGTAATGGTTTCACAGCTGATGTTGTATGTGAACTTTAAATTTAAGTTATTGATATTGATATCCGCAATAAAATCATGAGCACTTTGTATTGTCCCATTCCAGACAACAAAGAGATCATCAATGAATCGTAGCCAAACAATTATGTTATTAGAGAAAATGTGAGCATATTGTTTCATGAGGACCAGCTCCTCCCACCATCCCATAAAGAGACAGGCATAACTAGGGGAGAAGCTGGCCCCCATTGCTACACCTTGTATTTGTTGGTATACTTGGTTTTTATAAAGAAACAGATTATTCTCCAGACTTAGGGGCCGATTCCGATTCGGGCCGGAAATCTCTCCGACCGAGCCGGACCCGGAGAGATTTCCGACCGAATCGGACCCGTGCAGCCCGACCGAACGAGTTCGATGCGTCCGTATGCTATCGGACTCGAGTCGGTCGGACTCCCATTGAAGTCAATGGGAGCCGGCCGTACAACGCGTACGCGGGCTCCCATTGACTCCAATGGGTGCGAGGCGAACAAGGGCGCCCCTACAGCGGGTACGCGGCGAGCGACTCGCGCCGTACACGCACAGGTAGGGGGACCCATGGGTCCCCCTGTGTGCGACTCCGCGCGGCTACGCGTACAGGGGGTCCGACCCGGACCCCCGAAGTACATCTCTGACTGCTCTTTTGAGCCGGGCGGCGCGTGTCGGTCGGACTGCTCGCGGCGCGCATCGTACTTACCCGGCCGGGGAACGTCTCCATTGCGCGGTGGGAGTCATGTCCGAGCGAGTCGGTCGGTGCGGTTCGACCCGGGAACGAGTCGGTCGGAGCGGTTGGGACGCCCGAACGAGTCGGTCGGCGATTTCGCAACGTACTCGCTCGGGATCGAATCGGTCGGGAAATAGGGCTCCGAATCGGATCCGGTTATGCTGAATCCGATTCGGAGCCCTACCGGCCGAGATCGGAATCGGCCCCTAAATGTCAATAAGTCTATCAACATCTGATTATGTTTGGCATATCTCATTGGTCTGTTAGCCAAGAAATGGTCCACTGCTTTGACCCCATCGCTGTTTCTTATACAAGTGTACAAGGCTGTGACATCCAGTGCTATAAGATAGTAGCCCTCCTGCCAACTGATTTTTTCAATTTTTCTGATAAA
Organism: Calotriton arnoldi; assembly: GCA_963921515.1. Classification (NCBI taxonomy): domain Eukaryota; kingdom Metazoa; phylum Chordata; class Amphibia; order Caudata; family Salamandridae; genus Calotriton; species Calotriton arnoldi. Next base: position 415,682 of record CAWUFW010014223.1, on the reverse strand, counting down.
GTCACTAGTGTCTTGCACATATGAATTGAGATTCTTCACGTGATTTTGTAAAAATGAGTCAATATAAATGGACATATTCTCTAAAGGTCCATCACAGGCTGAAATAATAGGCCTGCCTGGTGGTTTTACAACTGATTTGTGAACCTTAGGTACAAACTATAACAAGGGGATAGTCGGGTTTTCCTTTTTGAAGTACTTATATTCCTGTAAGTTCAAAAGGCCCAGTCTCTTCCATGCCAACAGTTTTCCAAAGAAATTGTTCTGTGCTTGATTAAACTTCTGCATGGAGCTTTTACGGTAGCAGTCCACATCATTCAATTGTTTTGCTGCTTCCTCTGTATAGTCTTTTAGTGGCCATAACACTACATTTCCCCATTTGTCCGCTTTTCTCACTACAACCTGCTTGTTCTTGTTAACCCTTTCCATGCGTCGGACGGCCGGGAGCCGTCCGACGACACGGTGGGCGTGTGCGTCGGACGGCTCCCGGCCGTCCTAGCACCCACCCACGGGGAAGCGCTGGCGCTCCCCCGTGGGCCGCCCCTAAAGCTGCCCCCACCTGCAATCAAAGGGAAGCCCTTCCGCTTCACCCCCCGCCCCCACCGCATCATGTATTGACGTCAGCGCGCCTCGCGCGCTGGCGTCATTACATGAAACCGGACGCGCTGGAAGCCATTTGCTTCCAGTGCGTCCAGCGAACAAGTGGTGAGTTTGTCTTCGGGGAGGGTGGGGGGATTTTAAAAGGCATCGGAGGAAAGGAAAGTGTTTTCCTTTCCTCCGATGTCTTTCAAGCATTTTGCTGCACGATCGCGCATGGGGCGCGATCGTGCAGCAAAAATGCTTGTTTTTGTTGTTGTTTTTTTAATACTTATCTGTTTCTCTATGGATTTCCGGCTGCACCAACTGCGCGATGGTAAAAGGCGCTGATGCTCAGTGTAGAGCAAACCCCTTTCATGAAAAAACGAGCAGCGTTCACTGGAAATGTGGTTAATTAATGGCTAATTGTTTGTGCAGCATTGAGCGCCGATTTTACAATTTCCCCTGAAACTTACCGCGTTGTGGTTCCAAAGGCCTTACAGCTGACGGCTAATTAATGCAGCAGAGCTGGGAAACATATGAAAGGGCCTTTTCTTGGAAAGTGTGTTAGATCGGAAGCATGCATTCTTTTGGTTGGCAGGCAAAATTGCTCTCTGATTTGGGAATTCAAAAATGATTTGAATTGTGACTGATGGCTGTGTTGCTGGGGCAGAGCTATGGCTTTTGCATAATGGGTGTAATTGTTTTAGGTGCAGCGTGATTTCAGACATAACAGCTAAACTGTGCAGAGTCTAATTTAATTCATTACTGAAAGCTAAAACACACTATCTAAATTGCCTTGCGCACGGTTTTATTTTGTATGGGCTTGAATCTTTCAGGAGGAGGCAAGGGGAAGCCATAAATCTTCGATGGAAATTGCAGGCCGTGTAAAGCAGGGAGTCCCATTGCATGATCTTTATGGAAAGACATGGTGTACCTTCACTGAGCAGAACTGGTTTCAGATTACATCTGGCCAGCTCTGATCTTTCTATAACACACTGCAGGTGCAGAGCGAAATGCTCCTGCCTGTGCAGAGGGTTAACATGCCTGCAACAAAGAAGGTGTACTTTTACATCACCGAACTGTACTTTATGTAGATAGCTCAGCGGGTTAATGCTTTTGCCACAAAGATCCTCTAGTTACTTGTGTTTCAGCCGCTCCTGCTGAGCTGAGGGAGGGTGCTGTGCTTAGACATAACTTATGGGTGTAAAAGCTCCTGCTGGAGAGTTACTTGTCTAGTAGCAGTTTTGACTCACCAAAAAGTAGCGCAGAGGGTTACAATGCATTTTGCAAAGATCAGTTGCTTTGCACCAGTTTCAAGATCTTAGAGTTTATCGTTGCTCAAATGGGTGTAATTTCTAATATTTATGTTTCCCTCTTCCTCATTGCGTGATTTTGCCTACGCGAAAGTGTCACTCATAGTTGTTGAAATGTCACTCATGATTACATTGAAATTATGAAAATGTCACACATAGCAATCTGAAACCTTGGCAGCTATATAGTGTGCGCATGTGTACTGTATAACCCTTAGAAAACTGATGTGCAGCAGAGAAGAGGATGAAGCCAGATTGAAAGCGTACTGCTTTAAGTTCCAATTTGGTTCTGAAGAACAAGTAGAGCAATGGATTTGAAGTGTGTTCACCAGGATGCCATGAGGAAGACTAGTGGTTACCTCACTTCTCACAACAGCTTGCAGGTTTTAACTGTTTCAAAAGCAATGCAGAGCTTTATTTCTAGTAACTAGATAGACCCCTTCAGGCTGATTCACTTCAAAGGCATTCACACTTTATGTACGATTCCTTCCAGATCAGAAGCATTAATATTGGAGAAGAATCATCTTTTGCAAAAGGGTATAGAGGTAACAAAAGTATGAGGTGCCAAATGGCAATTTGCAGCTCTCAAGTCACCACCTTTTCTATACCCTGGGTTTGATTTGAAGCTGCACTCTGGTAATTTGTAGGAAAGTAATTAAGGTGCCCCCATCTGGGAAGGCAAGGGAAGCCCTTCCCCTGCCTCCCCCGCCCCTCCCTCCACATCATCTAATCCTTTGGGGAGCATTAATTTGGCCGTTTCTGCCCCCTGGGGCGGATCGGCTGATTTTTTTTTGTATGGCCTCTAGACCACCAAGGATTTTTTTATGTTGGGGAGCGGCCCCTTTATGGGAGGATGATTGTGGCCATTTCTGCCCTCTTCGGGTGGCAGATCAGCAGTATGTTTTTAGGCCCATCTGCTCCCAAGGGGGCAGAAGCCACTAGACACCAGGGTTTTTAAATTTTGGTGTTGGGGAGTGGCATCTTGGGCAAGGGTTGCTCCCCTTTTACGGGGGTGAATATTTTATTTATACTCTTAGGCCCACCTACCCCTTAGCTTGGCTGGTGGATTGTGTGTGGACTGGTGCATTATTTGCATATGTGATTGTAATGGGGTTTTTTTCTCCTTTTTATTCTGGTGTAAAGCTTTTGATTCCTGTTTGCGGTTTCTGCAGTGGGTGTTCTGCAGTTTTGCGTATTTTCATTTGTTTGGTAAGAATTTTTTTTTTGTTGTATTTACTCCAAATGAGTATTATTGTCATGCATGAATGAATTTTTTTGTTAGTGGTGTCATAATGGCAGCATATTTAGTTAGTGGTTTGAGCATGAAATTCTTTGCGATGTGTTTAGCATTGTCTTATGTGTAATTTTCTTTTCTTTTTCTTTTTAGTGGGATATTCTTGATCCTTACAGTGTCTGTGCAGAGTAGGTGGTGGTGAGTCTAGCTGCTTCTGGCAAGTGAGTGGTATAGTGTTGGAGTACATAGGTCTTTGTGATAAAGCTACATTTTGATCATTTCTTTTTTTACAAAGGGTTTGTTGTTGTTGACTTGTTTGACAAGTTACCTTTATTAGTAAGCATTATGGCTAGCCGTAGAATGACTGCTCAGCAGGTGGTTGGTATGCTTCTTGAATCATCCTCTGAGCAGGATTATGAGACTGACAGTGCGTCTGAGGGAGAGGAGGGAGGGGAATATTCAGGCAGTGAGTTTTCTCTCCACATGGAATCATCGGATGATGAAGATACTCTCAGTGCAGCTGAAGATAGTCTCAGTGCAGATGAAGTGCCTGTTTTAGAGGAGGACACTGCTGTGCCGATGGTGCAAGAGGCTTCTGGATTGCAGCCTGAGGCTGCTAGGCTTCCTACTGGAAGTGCTGGACTCTGGGTTGATCCAAACATGGTGCAGCCGGTGCTGCCTGCCTTTAGTGGTGATGCAGGGTGTAGAGTGGATTGTGAATTTTTTTGCCTATACAGTTTTTTCAGTTGTTCATGGATGATGTCTTTTTGGGTGAGATTGTTGAGCAGACTAATTTGTATGCTGAACAGTTTTTGAGGGACAACAGTGCCAGACTTAGGCCCCGCTCTAGAGCTACCCGGTGGACTCCCACAAATCTGGATGAGATGAAGAAGTTTTTGGGTTTGACTTTTTTGATGGGCTTGATAAGGAAGCCGTCCCTGGCTTCATATTGGTCTACCAGTCCCTTGATGGCAACGGCCATATTTCCTGCAATTATGAGTCGTGATCGGTATTTACTTTTGCTTCGGATGCTGCATTTTGTTGATAATGCTTTGGCGTTGCCACGAGATCACCCTGACGGTGACCGTCTTTTTAAGATTCGGCCTGTTCTTGATCACTTTGTAGATCGATTTTCAGAGATCTATACTCCAGGCAAAGAAATATCTGTTGATGAGTCTTTGGTCCTGTTCAAGGGCCGTTTGGTTTTAGGCAGTACATTCCTAGCAAGAGGGCACGTTATGGAATTAAGCTGTATACGTTGTCTGAGAGTAGGACAGGATATGTCTTTAATTTCCGGGTGTACACTGGTAGGGATTCCACTATTGACCCCCTGGTTGTCCGTCCACTTTTGGAGTTTCAGAGAAGATTGTGTGGGATCTTGCTAGAGGACTGTTTAACAGAGGCCACCATTTGTACCTTGATAACTTCTACACTGCTGTGCAATTGTTCAAGGAATTGTTCAAAGTGGACACTTTTGCTTGTGGCACAATCCGCTCTAACCGTAAAGGTTACCCAAAAGAGCTTGTTTGCAAAAAGCTTCAGAGGGGACAGTGCAGTGCCTTGCGTAGTGAGGAACTGCTAGCTGTGAAATTTGTGGACAGGAGGGATGTGTACATGCTGACTACCATTCATGATGAGAGTACTTCACCTGTGACTGTTTGGGGTCAGCTTGGTGAAGTGCGCAAACCTGTGTGCATTTTAAACTACAATAAGCACATGGGTGGTGTCGATAGAGTAGATCAGAGGTTGGAACCGTACACTGCTATTCGTAAGGCTTACATTTGGTATAAGAAGTTGGCCATCCATCTCTTCAATTTAGCAACTTTCAATGCTTTTGTTGTGTACAAGGAGTGTTCTCCTGCATCAAAGATGACTTTTGTTCAGTTTCAGGAGTCTGTGATAGGCAGCCTTGTTGTTGTGGAACAGGCAAGTGTTCCTAGAGTAGGAGTGGTGGAGGATGTGGCTAGATTGAAAGAGCGCCACTTTCCTGATTTAATTCCTCCCACGCCCAAAAAAACAATCCCTGTAAGAGATGTAGAGTCTGCATGCGAAGAGGTGTGCGGAAGGAGAGTCGTATGCACTGTGCCGATTGTCCTTCTAATCCTGGGCTGTGTGTGCCCACATGTTTCAGATTGTATCACACTCAAAAGAGTTTTTGGGAGCAACCGTGAGTCTAATAGTGTACTGCCTGGTCTGTATGGTTTTATATAGTTTTTCAGTTTAACGTTTGGCAATAGAATTATGTCTTTAGTTACTGCTGTTGTTTTTGTAGTTATAGTTTTGTATTTAGTTGCAATTGGTTTGTGTTTTCTTTCATGTTTAAAAAAAATGTATGACGTGTGCGTGGACTGGCGCTTGGCTGGCGGTGTCGTGGATTGGCGCTTGGCTGGCGGTGTGCCTGGATTGGCGCTTGGCTGGCGGTGTGTGGACTGGTGCTTGGCTGGCGGTGTGTGTGGACTGGCGCTTGGCTGGCGGTGTGTGTGGACTGGTGCTTGGCTGGCGGTGTGTGTGGACTGGCGCTTGGCTGGCGGTGTGTGTGGACTGGTGCTTGGCTGGCGGTGTGTGTGGACTGGTGCTTGGCTGGCGGTGTGTGTGGACTGGTGCTTGGCTGGCGGTGTGTGTGGACTGGCGCTTGGCTGGCGGTGTGTGTGGACTGGTGCTTGGCTGGCGGTGTGTGTGGATTGGCGCTTGGCTGGCGGTGTGTGTTGATTGGCGCTTGGCTGGCGGTGTGCATTGACTGGCGCTTGTCTGGCAGTGTGCTTGGACTGGCGCTTGGCTGGCGGTGTGCTTGGACTGGCGCTTGGCTGGCGGTGTGCTTGGACTGGCGCTTGGCTGGCGGTGTGTGTGGACTGGCGCTTGGCTGGCGGTGTGTGTGGACTGGCGCTTGGCTGGCGGTGTGCGTGGACGGGCGCTTGGCTGGCGGTGTGTGAGTAGTGATTTGCTACTGGTCACTACACACACTGCTAGCTAAACGCCACTCCACGCAATCCATGAGCTGGTGTGGTTGCTGTGTCAGGAATGTGGGCGTGTGAAAGTGATGGGCCCTTGAATGGCACTGTGTGCTGGTGTGAGTGTTGTAATGTGCTGGGCCCGCGGCTGGCGGTGTGAATGGTTTTGTATGTGTCACACGCATGAAAGGTGTATGAATGGCCTGTAAAGCGGTTGGTGCCTTGTCGTGGCTTTACAGCTCACGAGCTGTGAGTCAATGGTTCAGTTTCTCGTCCTTTGAATTATTAACAGTGCATTTCATTTTTGTGAAATCTCTGGTTAATACAACTGTATATACTGAACCATCCCTCACCCTCGTGCCAAATCCAACCAGTATGTCTGTGTGCTTGAAGAATAGGTGGTTGTTCGGAAATATTTGTCTTTTCTGTCTTTCTCAAGCAGGGTGTACCTTGTCCCTTTTTGTGAATGGTGTAATGTGTTGGTTTTGTGCCTGGTGGTGTGAATGGTGTTGTGTGTATCATGAATGAAAGGTGTGTGAATGGCCTGTAAAGCGGTTGGTGCCTTGTCGTGGCTTTACAGCTCACGAGCTGTGAGTCAATGGTTCAGTTTTTTGTATTTTCAATTATTGACAGTGCATTTCATTTTTGTGAAATCTCTTGTTGATAAAATTTTATATACTGAACCATCACTCACCCTCGTGCCAAATCCAACCAGTGTGTGTGTGTGCTTGAGGAATAGATGGCTGTGCAGCAATCTTTGTCTTTTTTGTCTCTCTGCCAAGGTGTACATTTCATCTAAGAAAAACCTACCAACTGTATATTTTTTCGTAAACTAAACACCCATGGGAGTACATGGTGATGTCTCTCTTGTGGATCCCAACAAGTTATCTTACCCACAATGTCCTGCAAACCTCAAAATGTGACTGTCACATTGTCCTTGCATTATTGTGCTCAAATTTTCACGCTGCAGAAAGTAATAACACATTTCCAACCCACCAGTATTTCTCCAAGTATCCCAATAGTTCTGGAATATGCGTGGATCCACAAATGTCCTCCCCACCAGCGTTCCCCCAGGTCTCCTAATAAAAATGGTACCTCACTCTCGTGGGTGGGTCAAGGACTTGCGACATGCAAGGGCCCAAAACCTATTGAGGCGACATCAAAATTACCTATCACAAACCAACCTGGTTTTGCGAGGGGTCCCATGAGTTTTTGGCCCGGGGCTCGGCGGCCATCTAGGGAAACTTACCAAACCCACACATTTCTGGAAACTAGACACCCGGGGGAGTCCAGCGAGGTATGGCTTGCGTGGGTCCCCCAACATTCTCCTACCCAGAATCACCTGCAAACCGCAAATTATGCCGAAAAAAAATCATTTTTTTCTCAAATTTCGGTGTGGGAAAGTTCTGGAATCTGCGTGGATCCACATATTTCCTCCCACCCAGCATTCCCCAGGTCTCCCAATAAAAATGGTGCCTCACTCGGGTGGGAGGCCCAATTACCCGCGACAGGCAAGGGCCCGAAACATAGTGAGGCGACATCAAAATTGCCTATCACAAAACAACCTGGTTTTGCAAGGGGGATCCCATGACTTTTGGCCCGGGGCTCGGTGGCCACCTAGGAAACCTACCAAACCCACACATTTATGAAAAGTAGACACCCGGGGATTCCACGGAGGTATGGCTTTCGTGGATCCCCCAACATTTTCTTACCCAGAAACCCCTGCAAACCTGAAATTTTGCTGAAAAAATCACTTTTTTCACACATTTTTGTGTTGGAAAGTTGTGGCACCACAGGGCTGACACAAATTTCCTACCACCCAGTGTTCCCCCAGGTCTCCCGATAAAAATGGTGCCTCACTCGGGTGGGAGGCCCAAGTACCCGCGACAGGCAAGGGCCCGAAACGTAGTGAGGCGACATCAAAATTGCCTATCACAAAACAACCTGGTTTTGCAAGGGGGTCCCATGAGTTTTGGCCTGGGGCTCGGCGGCCACCTAGGAAACCTACCAAACCCACACATTTCTGAAAAGTACACACCCGGGGATTCCAGGGAGGTATGGCTTGCGTGGATCCCCCAACGTTTTCTTACCCAGAATCCCCCGCAGACCTGAAATTTTGCTGAAAAAATCACTTTTTTCACACATTTTTGTGTGGGAAAGTTGTGGCGTCACCGAGCTGACACAAATTTCCTACCACCCAGCGTTCCCCCGGGTCTCCCGATAAAAACGGTGCCTCACTCGTGTGGGAGGCCCAAGTACCCGCGACAGGCAAGGGCCCAAAACGTAGTGAGGCGACATCAAAATTGCCTATCTCAAAACAACCTGGTTTTGCAAGGGGGGTCCCGTGGGTTTTTGGCCCGGTGCTCGGCGTCCACCTAGGGAAAACTATCAAACCCACACATTTCTGAAAACTAGACACCCGGGGGATTCCAGGGAGGTATGGCTTGCGTGGATCCCCCAACGTTTCCTACCCAGAATCCCTGCAAACCTCAAATTTAGCTGAAAAAATTACTTTTTCACACATTTTTGTGTGGGAAAGTTGTGGCATCACTGGGCTGACACAAATTTCCTACCACCCAGCGTTCCCCCGGGTCTCCCGATAAAAACGGTGCATCACTCCTGTGGGAGACCCAAGTACCCGCGACAGGCAAGAGCCCAAAACGTATTGAGGCGATGATGCGCTGGGTGGTAGGAAATTTGTGTCAGCCCGGTGATGCCACAACTTTCCCACACAAAAATGTGTGAAAAAAGTGATTTTTTCAGCTAAATTTGAGGTTTGCAGGGATTCTGGGTAAGGAAACGTTGGGGATCCACGCAAGCCATACCTTCCTGGAATCCCACGGATGTCTAGTTTTCAGAAATGTGTGGGTTTGATAGGTTTCCCTAGGTGGCCGCCGAGCACCGGGCCAAAACCCAGGGGACCCCCTTGCAAAACCAGGTCGTTTTGAGATAGGCAATTTTGATGTCGCCTCACTACGTTTTGGGCCCTTGCCTGTCGCGGGTACTTGGGCCTCCCACACGAGTGATGCACTGTTTTTATCGGGAGACCCGGGGGAACGCTGGGAGGTAGGAAATTTGTGTCAGCCCGGTGATGCCACAACGTTCCCACACAAAAATGTGTGAAAAAAGTGATTTTTTTCAGCTAAATTTGAGGTTTGCAGGGGATTCTGGGTAAGGAAACGTTGGGGGATCCACGCAAGCCATACCTTCCTGGAATCCCACGGATGTCTAGTTTTCAGAAATGTGTGGGTTTGATAGGTTTCCCTAGGTGGCCGCCGAGCACCGGGCCAAAAACCCAGGGGCCCGACCTTGCAAAACCAGGTCGTTTTGAGATGGGCAATTTTGATGTCGCCTCATTACGTTTTGGGCCCTTGCCTGTCGTGGGTACTTGGGCCTCCCACACGAGTGAGGCACCATTTTAATCGGGAGACCCAAGGGAACGCTGGGTGGTAGGAAATTTGTGTCAGCCCGGTGATGCCACAACTTTCCCAAACAAAAATATGTGAAAAAAGTGATTTTTTTCAGCTAAATTTGAGGTTTGCAGGGGATTCTGGGTAAGGAAACGTTGGGGGATCCACGCAAGCCATATCTCCCTGGAATCCCCCGGGTGTCTAGTTTTCAGAAATGTGTGGGTTTGGTAGGTTTCCCTAGGTGCCGGCAGTGCTAGGGTTCAAAAACTACAGCTAGGCACTTTGCCAAAAAAAGGGTCATTTTTCACTACGAAATTGAGGTGTGTCCACGTTGCGTTTTGCGCCGTTTCCTGTCGCGGGCACTTAGCCGACCCACACAAGTGAGGTACCATTTTTCTCGGAAGACTTTGGGGAACGCGGGGTGGGTGGAAATTTGTGGATCTACGCAGATTTCAGAACTTTCCACCACAGAAATGTGGGGAAAATGTGTTATTTTTGACAATTTTTTAGGTTTGCAAGGAATTTTGGGAAACAGAAGCTGGTGGGAGGCAGTAAAGTAACCCCATCCTGGATTCCCCTGGGTGTCTAGTTTTCAAAAATGTATAGGTTTGCTAGGTTTCCCTAGGTGCCGGCAGAGCTATGGTTCAAAAACTACAGCTAGGCACTTTGCCAAAAAAGGGTCATTTTTCACTGCGAAATTGAGGTATGTCCACGTTGCGTTTTGCGCCGTTTCCTGTCACGGGCACTAGGCCGACCCACACAAGTGAGGTACCATTTTTCTCGGAAGACTTTGGGGAACGCGGGGTGGGTGGAAATTTGTGGATCCACGCAGATTCCAGAACTTTCCACCACAGAAATGTGGGGAAAATGTGTTTTGTTTGACAATTTTTTAGGTTTGCAAGGGATTCTGGGTAACAGAACCTGGTGGGAGGCAGTAAAGTAACCCCATCCTGGATTCCCCTGGGTGTCTAGTTTTCAAAAATGTATAGGTTTGCTAGGTTTCCCTAGGTGCCGGCAGAGCTATGGTTCAAAAACTACAGCTAGGCACTTTGCCAAAAAAGGGTCATTTTTCACTGCGAAATTGAGGTATGTTCACGTTGCGTTTTGCGCCGTTTCCTGTCACGGGCACTAGGCCGACCCACACAAGTGAGGTACCATTTTTCTCGGAAGACTTTGGGGAATGCGGGGTGTGTGGAAATTTGTGGATCCACACAAATTCCAGAACTTTACACCACAGAAATGTGAGGAAAATGTGTTTTTTTGGACAAAATTTTAGGTTTGCAAGGGATTCTGGGTAACAGAACCTGGTGAGAGTCAGTCAAGTCACCCCATCCTGGATTCCCCTGGGTGTCTAGTTTTGAAAAATTTTAAAGGTTTGCTAGGTTTCCCTAGGTGCCGGCAGAGCTAGGGTTAAAAAACTACAGCTAGACACTTTACAAAAAAAGGGTAATTTTTCATTGTGAAAATGTGGTGTCTTCACGTTGGGTTTTGAGCCATTTCCTGTTGTGGGCACTATGCCTACCCACACAAGTGAGGTACCATTTTTATCGGGAGACTTAGGGTAATTCAGATTTGTAAAGCAACTGTTATTACCTATTGACTTTCAATGCATTTCTGCCTTCCAAATGAAAGACATTGTGTAAAGATTTCCCAATTTCGGAAATGTGCAAATATCTACTGTTTCTAAACTCTATATTTTGTTCCCATTTCAGAAATACATAGGTGTCTTTCATACCGATTTTTCCATGTACACATTTTTCCAGAATAATTGCTATATACCCGGTACATAATAAAAATCCATTGCAAGTTGCTGCTCAGTTTTTGGCTCTGGGTTCGTCGGGTTCTTGGTGAACCTACAAGTCCTACATGTCCCCACAACCAGTAAGGTACAGCGGATGTAACGGTATATTGCTTTCAAAGAGCTGTCATAATTAGAAGAAGTTACAGGTGAAAACGTTGACATAAAAGGCTGGTTTTTTCAACTAATTTTCAATTTTTCCTATATTTAACTGTTAGTTTCTATAAAGAAACCTTGATGGATCTACACAAATGACCCCTTGCTGAATTCAGAATTTTGTCTACGTTTCTAAAATGTATAGCTTTCCAGGATCCATTATTGCTTTCATACCCATTTCTACCCTTAACTGGAAGGAGGTTGAAAGCACAAAAAATAGCAAAAATAGGCTATGTCCCAGAAAAATGCCAAAACTGTGTAAAAAATGTTGGTTTTCTGACAAAAGTCTGTCATTACCTAAAATCTGGGAAAATGGTGATTTTAGCCCCACAAACCCTTTTTTGATACCATTTGCAGGGAAAAACCCAGACGCTTTCATTTGCAGCCCTTTTTCCCATTTTTCCCCCAAAAAACAAAATTTAGCTGTATTTTGGCTCATTTCTGGGACCCCTCCAGGGGATTCCACAAACCCTGGGTACCTTTAGAATCCCCATGATGTTGGAAAAAAAGGACGCAAATTTGGCGTGGATACCTTATGTGGTCAAAAAGTTACAGGGGCCTAAGCGCGCACTACCCCAAATAGCCCAAAAAAGGCTTAGCACAGGGGGGGAAAAGGCCTAGCAGCGAAGGGGTTAATTTTATCCATCAGTTGTTTATATTTCCGTTCTTGATTGTGAATTTTACTTTTGGTTTTGTTGGTCTCCACATATAGTTGTTTGATTTCCGCCACCACATGCTCATTGAACAGATCTAGGGAGTCGCGAGGCATGATGGGTATGAATCTAGATTTTTCCTTGAAGCTTGTGATAGGTTTTGCACAAGTATCATAACTGGGGGAGAGAAGATCTTGCATTACGAGTTCCGGATATTCTCCTTCATCTGTGTTGGGGCCATCACTCATGGCACCTTCATTGCCCAAATTGTGTAGATCCTTAAGTGCTCCAAGATCTGCCACTGTTAGACTGCATTCTTCAGTCCCTGCTGTCAGTAGATTCCATTCATTTGTAGCCTCCAACATCCCTTGTGATCTTGCCTTCAACTTGTGGAACTTTTGGAGTTTCAGTTTCCTGACGAACTTATAAACGTCCGCACGTGTGTTAGTATAGTCGAAGTTGGTCGCGGGGCAATATGACAATCCTAGTGAGAGGATCCGTTGTTCTGATGAATCAAGGTGAATATCTGTTAAATTAATAATAGTGTTGTTGGTATTAAATCCTCCATCTGATTCAGTGGCCCCTTGGTTGTAGGAGCAAGATTCTATTTCCTCCTCCATTGCCCCCGTCCTCTCACTTGTCTTGCATTTCCGCTGTTGCCACCTTTCTCTGGCAACCCTCCTTCGTTGCCGCCTGCTCTTTGTCCTTCGTTTTTTGACGTTTTAGCAGCCCGAGGCCTGAGTGTTTCCCTGCGGCTTCTTCTCAAATAGTCCACTTCATCTCCCAGGGATGGTTTTGTTGCTCCCGGGATTGGCCTACCCCTCATGTTTTCCGCCTCTGTTTCACTCTCGATGGCAGAGCTGAGATCAGATGCTGACGTTGATGTCGCTCCTCCCTGTTCCTCATGGCGCTCCTGTTGATACCTATTGCCCCTAGTTGGTTTAGCCCTGAAAGCATCATATTTACGTGCAAACGTAAATATTTGTCCGTTGCCGTAGTCGTCTTTGTCTCTTTGGAATTTGTATGTTTTCCTATGTTTTATCTTTTCTTCTTCCTTGTTAAGCCTAAATGTCATCTCCTCTTGGTATTTGTTCCTTTGTTGTATGTCCCCTTGCTGTTCTATTTCTGCACTTAGAGCCTCAATTTTGCTTTGTAGCTCTACCCGGTCCACCTCCGCATACTTCACAAGAATCTGTACTAGTCTGCGAGAGGAGTCGAGGTTGCATTCAGCCCACTCTGACATCATACGTGGGTTAGGGGTGTCATAACTGGGGGCTAACATGATCCTGAGCCCCCTCGGTATCCTACCGACATCCAAGAACTTCTGGAGGGATTTAGCCTCCCACCATTTTGCAGTTTCTTGTCTCATTAGTTTCTCTAGTGTAAGATAATTTTCCTTAAGTCTTTTGGTTGCTGTCGTTGTATCCACGGCCCCATGCTCATTAGGCTGCTGCCTCTGAGGAGGATTGTCCATAAACATTTCCTCCGCTGCAGACTTGCGATTTCTCAGCGCTGCGGCTGACATGGTGATTGCTGATAAGTGCTAGAATTGTTTGCTTTGCTTACAGTCCCCAGTCTGAATGTCCCCACGGCTGAAGGCCAAAGCTAACACCTCCCCACCTGTGCAAAAGTTGTTACGCTATGAACGGTACCTTTTTCCCGATGGGAGTCCGCAGGGACAGTCTCTGACGCTGCTGAGCGGCTCGGCCGAGCGGCTACTGGCGTGTCCAAGAATTGCACCTCTGTAAACGACACCTTCGGCTGGTTTAGTCCTTTCTTTCACTTTTCCTCCTTGCGTATGCACAGGGGGTTCCGTAGATTCCCGACCCGGAAATATTAGGATAGACTTCCGGGACTTCCGCAACTCCGACGCCGTCCGCTGACAACGCTGTATGCTGAGGCGTCCGGAAGAATGAGACCACCGACCACGGATATATATATATATATATATTTTTTTTATAATATTTTTAGCATTTTTGTGTTTTTTATTAAAAGAATTGGTAATTTATTTAATGTTTTGCATTTGATTTGTTCATATTATTTATGTTTTATGTATGTATATATATAAATATATATATATATTCACTGAAAAAACCATAGGTTTCAGGGTCGTTATAGTTAGAAATTATCATTTAAAAAACCTTTGAAATTCACTGAAAAAACCACAGGTTTCAGGGACGTTATAGTTAGTTGGACATTTCACTCGTACAAAACCAGAGAAAGTCGGCCGTTATAAATAGTTGAGCTAAGTATAACTCGCGCCCCCGCAATGCACTGCTGATGACATCACATATTACATCACTCATGACATGGTCAGTGACCTCACTGATGACATCACTGATGACATCACTGATGACATCTCAAATGACATCACTGATGACATCACTGATGACATCATCCACGTGATCCTCTGATGCACCTCCTCACAGCCTAATATATCCTTTGATACACCCACTCTAAAATACAGACTGCCATACTCGAAACCATAGACAGACCAATACCAGTTACTACATACCCACTCACTGGCAAGAGAGGTGCAGAAAGAGGCAATACAAGTGCAGAAAGAAGCAACAGAGGTGCAGAAAGAGGCAAGAGGGGTGCAGAAAGAGGAGAGAGAAGTGCAGAAAGAAGCAAAAGAAGTGCTCAAAGAAGCAAGAGGGATGCAGAAAGAGGCAAGAGCAGTGCAGAAAGAACCAAGAGAAGTGCAGAAAGAAGCAACAGAGGTGCAGAAGGAGGCACGAGGAGTGCAGAAAGAAGGAAGAGAAGTGTAGAAAGAAGCAACAGAGGTGCTGAAAGAGGCATGAAGGGTGCAGAAAGAGGCAAGAGAAGTGCAGAAAGAAGCAACAGAGGTACAGAAAGAGGCAAGAGTGGTGCAGAAAGAGGGAAGAGAGGTGTAGAAAGAGGCAAGAGAGTTGCACAAAGAGGGAAGAGGGGTGCAGAAAGAGGCAGGAGGGGTGCAGAAAGAAGCAACAGAGGTGCCGAAAGAGGCAAGAGAGGTGCAGAAAGAAGCAAGAGAGGTGCAGAAAGAGGCAACAGAAGTGCAGAAAGAAGCAACAGGGGTACAGAAAGAGGCAAAAGGGGTACAGAAAGAGGCAAGAAAAGTGCAGAAAGAGGCAACAGAGGTACAGAAAGAGGCAAGAGAGGTGCAGAAACAGGCAGGAAAGGTGCAGAAAGAGGTAACAGCGGTGCAGAAAGAGGCAAGAGAGGTGCAGAAAGAGAAAAGAGGGGTGCAGAAAGTGGCAAGAGATATGTAGAAAAAAGCAACAGAGGTGTTGAAAGAGGAAAGAGTGGTGCAGAAAGAGTGAAGAGAGGTGTAGAAAGAGGCAAGAGAGTTGCACAAGGAGGGAAGAGGGGTGCAGAAAGAGGCAGGAGGGGTGCAGAAAGAAGCAACAGAGGTGCCGAAAGAGGCAAGAGAGGTGCAGAAAGAAGCAAGTGAAGTGCAGAAAGAGGCAACAGAGGTGCAGAAAGACGCAAGAGAGGTGCAGAAACAAGCAAGAGAAGTGCAGAAAAAGGCAAGAGAATTGCTGAAAGAAGCAACAGAGGTTTAGAAAGAACCAAGAGAAGTGCAAAAAGAGGCAAGTAAGGTGCAGAAAGAAGCAAGAGCAGTGCAGAAAGAACAAACAGAGGTACAAAAAGAGGCAAGAGGGGTGCAGAAAGAGGTAGGAGAGGTGCACAAAGAGGCAAGAGAGGTACAGAAAGAGGCAGGAGGGGTGCATATAGAAGGAAGAGAAGTGCAGAAAGAGGCAAGAGAATTGCTGAAAGAAGCAACAGAGGTGTAGAAAGAAGCAATAGAAGTACAGAAAGAGGCAAGTAAGGTGCAGAAAGACGCAAGAGCAGTGCAGAAAGAACCAACAGAAGTGCAACAAGAGGCAAGAGGGCTGCAGAAAAAGGTAGGAGGAGGCACAAAGAGGCAAGAGAAGTACAGAAAGAGGCAGGAGGGGTGCAGAAAGAAGGAAGAGAAGTATAGAAAGAAGCAACAGAGGTGCTGAAAGAGGCACGAAGGGTGCAGAAAGAGGCAAGAGAAGTGCAGAAAGAAGCAACAGATGTACAAAAAGAGGCAAGAGTGATGCAGAAAGAGGGAAGAGAGGTGTAGAAAGAGGCAAGAGAGTTGCACAAAGAGGCAAGACGGGTGCAGAAAGAGGCAAGAGGGGTGCAGAAACAGGCAAGAGAAGTACAGAAAGAGGCAAGAGAATTGCTGAAAGAAGCAACAGGGGTGTAGAAAAAAGTAAGAAAAGTGCAGAACGAGGCAAGTGAGATGCAGAAACAGGCAAGAAAGGTACAGAAAGAAGGGAAGACAAGTGCAGAAAGAGACAACAGGGGTGCAGAAAGAAGCAAGACAGATGCAGAAAGAAGCATGGAAGGTGCAGAATGAAGCAACAGGGGTGCAGAAAGAGGCAAGAGAAGTGCAGAAAGAAGCAACAGAGGTGTAGAAGGAGCAAGAGAACTGCAGAAAGAGGCAAGAGAGGTGCAGAAACAGGCAAAAGAGGTACATAAAGAGACAACAGGGGTGTAGAAAGAAGCAAGACAGGTGCAGAAAGAAGCATGGAAAGTGGAGAATGAAACAACAGGGGTGCAGAAAGAGGCAAGAGATGTACAGAAAGAAGCAAGTGAGGTACAGAAAGAGGCAAGAGAGGTGCAGAAACAGGCAAGAGAAGTGCAGAAAGAGGCCAGAGAATTGCTGAAAGAAGCAACAGAGGTGTAGAAAGAAGCAAGAAAAGTGCAGAAAGAGGCACATGAGATGCAGAAACAGGCAAGAAAGGTACAGAAAGAGGGAAGACGAGTGCAGAAAGAGACAACAGGGGTGCAGAAAGAAGCAAGACAGGTGCAGAAAGAAGCATGGAAAGTGCAGAATGAAGGAACAGGGGTGCAGAAAGAGGCAAGAGAAGTGCAGAAAGAAGCAACAGAGGTGCAGAAGGAGGCAAGAGAACTGCAGAAAGAGGCAAGAGAGTTGCAGAAACAGGCAAAAGAGGAACAGAAAGAGGGAACAGAGGTGCAGACAGAGGCAAGAGAGGTGCAGAAACAGGTCAAAGGGGTGCAGAAAGAGGCAAGAGGGGTGCAGAAATTTGCAAGAGAGGTGCAGAAAGAAGCTAGAGCAGTGCAAAAGAACCAACAAAGGTGCAAAAAGAGGCAAGTGAGGTGCAGAAGGAGGCAAGAGAACTACAGAAAGAGGCAAGAGAGTTGCAGAAACAGGCAAAAGGGGTGCAGAAAGAGGGAACAGGTGGGCAGACTGAGGCAAGAGAGGTGCAGAAAGAGGGAAGAGGGGTGCACAAAAAGGCAAGAGGGAAGCAGAAATTTGGAACAGAGGTACAGGAAGAAGCCAGAGCAGTGCAGAAAGAACCAACAGAGGTGCAGAAAGAGGCAAGAGGGGTACAGAAAGAGGCAAGTGAAGTGCAGAACGAAGCAAAAGAGGTGCAGAAAGAACCAACAGAGGTGGAAAAAGAGGCAAGAGGGGTGCAGAAAGGGGTAGGAGAGGTACACAAAGAGGCAAGAGGGGTACAGAAAGAGGCAGGAGGGGTGCAGAAAGAGGAAGAGAACTGCAGAAAGAAGCAACAGAGGTGCTGAAAGAGGCACGAAGGGTGCAGAAAGAGACAAGACAGGTGAAGAAAGAAGAAACAGAGGTACAGAAAGAGGCAGCAGTGGTGCAGAAAGAGGGAAGAGAGATGTAGAAAGAGGGAAGAGAGTTGCACAAAGAGGGAAGAGGGGTGCAGAAACAGGCAAAAGGGGTGCAGAAAGAAGCAAGTGAGGTGCAGAAAGAGGCAAGAGAGGTGCAGAAAGAGGCAAGAGAGTTACAGAAAGAGGCAAGTGAAGTGCAGAATGAGGCAAGAGAACTGCAGAAAGAGGCAATAGAGGTGCAGAAAGAGGCAAGTGAGGTGCAGAAAGAAGCAAGATAAGCACAGAAAGAAGCAACAGAAGTGCAGGAAGAGGGAAGAGGGGTGGAGAGAGAGGCAAGAGGGGTGCAGAAAGAAGCAGGACAGGTGCAGAAAGAAACAAAAGAAGTGCAGAAAGAAGGAACAGAGGTGCAGAAAGAGGCAAAAAGGGTGCAGAAAGATGTAGGAGGGGTACAGAAAAAGGCAAGAGAGGTGCAGAAAGAGGGAAGAAGGGTGCAGAAAGAGGCAAGAGGGATACAGAAAGAAGCAAATGAGGTGCAGAAAGAGGCAACAGACGTGCAGAAAGAGGAAAGAGCGGTGCAGAAAGTAGAAGAGATTTGCAGAAACAGGCAAGAGAAGAGCAGAAAAAGAAAGAAATGTGCAGAAAGAAGCAACAGAAATGCAGAAACAGGCAAGAGAGGCGCAGAAGGAAGCAAGAGTGGCTTGCACACCATTAGTACCAATTTAAC
This sequence comes from Calotriton arnoldi, assembly GCA_963921515.1. Classification (NCBI taxonomy): domain Eukaryota; kingdom Metazoa; phylum Chordata; class Amphibia; order Caudata; family Salamandridae; genus Calotriton; species Calotriton arnoldi. Next base: position 397,260 of record CAWUFW010014223.1, on the reverse strand, counting down.
ACCCACATTTAGCAATAAGTAACAGGTGACCATTCCAGGTTTACAAAGGACCTTCCACCACGCTGTAACACTTGTCGCTGCATTTCTGGTAACGTTTGAGCCGTTTGAGCTAGAAACAAGGCTTTTTTTGTTCAAATCTGCAGATTAGGCAGCAGATGATGAATTATGTGGCTAATGCGGAAAATGTATAATTGTGCGAAAGTCAGTGCAGCCAAACAGTCGCATCATTCCAGTGGCCCTGCTCATACCTCTGACTAGGTCCAGAAGTGCTCCTCAGTGATTCCTTCTTTTTTTTGTCTCATTGAGTTCATAGTTTTGCTTCTATGGAAACGAGGAAGACTAAACCTGAGGTTACCACTCCACAACACAGACTACCATACCACATAATTACTCTCCATAACACATAATCCCACTCTACATAATTCCTATACACTAAATACCACATACTTTCTATCCACATAATTTCACTGCGCAACATACCACATAATTCCACTACACACAACGTATATCCACTCCACTCCAAAAAACATTAGTAAAAATCTTTTACATTTACAATGCCAATAGCTCTAACTCTTGCAAATGCGAAACATATTACATTGCAAATGCTTCTTTAACTAGTAGTCGCGTTTGCAGAGTGGTGGAGAAAGGGTGCTGGGCCTCCAACCAGCGCTCAGGAATTCCGTTGCGTAGGACTTACAGGAGGGCCAGGAGGGCTTCTTGGCCCCCAAAGTCCCTCAGGAGTAAAGTGGACTTCATCTCCCAACCCGTAGTGTGCCAGGAGGCACGTTTGCAGAGTGGTGGAGAAAGGGAGGGGGGGTTGCCTCCAAAGACCTCTTAGCAATCCCACTGTGTGGGACTTACTGGAGGTAACAGGAGGGGTAGTCGGCCCCCAAGGACATCTTTGGGGGCCAACTACCCCTCCTATTATCTCCAGTAAGTCCCACCAACAGGATTGCTAAGTTCTCATAGCAGTGCACGCTCCCTTTGCCCACCACTCTGCAAACATGCCACCTGGCACGCTCTTGGTTGGGGGATGAAGTCCCCTTCACTTGTGGGGGTCCTTAGGGGCCAACTAGCCTACCTGTTACCTCCAGTAAGCCCCACACAGTGGGATTGCTGAGAGGTGGACACAGGCCACGCCCCCTTTCTCCACCACTCTGCAAACGCGCCTCATGGCCTGCTCTTGGTTGGGAGATGAAGTCCCCTTGCCTCCTGAGGGTCCCTGGGGGCCAACTAGCCCTCCTGTTATCTTTAGTAAGCCCCACACAGCTGGATTGCTGAGAGTGGTCCGAGGCCACGCCCCCTTTTTACACCACTCTGCAAACGCACCTCCTGGCGCACTGCTGCTCGGGGGATGAAGTCCACTTTAGTCCTGAGTTCCTCAGGACACAAGAGGACCTCATCGCCCCACCAGCAGTGTGCCAAGAGGCGTGTTTGCAGAGTGGTGTAAAAAGGGGCGTGGCCTCAGACCACCTCTCAGCAATCCCACTGTGTGGGGATTACTGGAGGTACCTGGTGGTCTAGTTGGCCCCTAAGGACCCTTAGGATTGAAGGGGACTTAATCCCCCAACCCAGAACGCGCCAGGAGGCGCGTTTGCAGAGTCGTGCAGGGAGGGGGCGGGGCCTCCGGCGAGATGCTGGCTTTTCTTTTTTTTAAATATTTTTAGAAGGGGGGCTGTGTGGCCCCCCTTTTAGTATTTTTTGGGCCCTGGGGACCCCATCCCCCAGGGCCTGAGCATTTTTTTGTTTAAAAAAAAAAATGAAATCGGGAAGGGGGCCGCATGGCCCCCCTTCTCTGGGCCACTATTGGCCCTGGGGACCCCATCCCCTGGGACCTGGCCACGTTTTTTTTTTTTTTTTTTTTTCCCAGGAGGGGGGCACTTGGCCCCTCTCCCATGGGCCACTTCTGGCCCCAGGGACACCATCCCCCGGGGCCTGGCCTCGTTTTTTCATTTTTTAATTTTTATTTCAAGGGAGGGGGGCCGCATGGCCCCCCTTCCCTGGGCCACTTCTGGCCCCGGAACGCCTCAATGCCCCCCGGTCCCAGCCGGCTCCCCACCTCCTGCGTGAGCCGGCATTGCTTTTGGACAAGGGGAGCTGCTGACATGCAGCTCCCCTTGTCCAACAGCAATTCTGCTTTGCTTCGTGGAAGTGAGAGCAGGTTTCCTGCTCTCGCTTCCACGAAGCAAAACAGAAGTTTGCAATGACAGGGCGGGAGCCGTGCTCCTGCCCTGCCATTGCAAACTGCAATGTCCCAGGGTGGGCACCCCGGGACACACCCTGGGACACACCCTGGGACACACCCTGGGACATTGCCGGAGCTGGCCCTGGGGGATGGCGGTCCCCAGGGTCATAGAGGACTCCAGGAGGGGAGACGTGCGGCCCCCCCTCCCATCCTCCGGGGCCTGGCCTCATTTTTTATTTTTTATTTTCCCGGGAGGGGGGCCACATGGCCCCCCACCCCCGGGCCACTTTTGGCCCCGGGGACACCATCCCCCGGGGCCGGCCCTCAAAGTTGGGGACCGCGGGGGAGTCTCAATGCCCCCGCGGTCCCAGTCGGCTTCCGGCCTCCTGCAGGAGCCGGTATTGCTTTTGGACAAGGGGAGCTGCTGACATGCAGCTCCCCTTGTCCAACAGCAATTCTGCTTTGCTTCGTGGAAGTGAGAGCAGGTTTCCTGCTCTCGCTTCCAGGAAGCAAAGCAGAAGTTTGCAATGACAGGGCGGGAGCCGTGCTCCTGCCCTGCCATTGCAAACTGCAATGTCCCGGGGGTGGGCACCCCGGGACATTGCCGGAGCTGGCCCTGGGGGATGGCAGTCCCCTGGGCCATAGAGGGCACCAGGAGGGGAGACACGTGGCCCCCTCCCAATGTGAAAATAGCCCCAGGGAGGTGGTGGTCCCCGGGGCCGGGGGTCCGCAACAGACCCCTGTATTTCAATACTTAGTGCCCCGGGGAGGTGGTGGTCCCCGGGGCAGTGTGGGGAGGGGCAGAAGCCCCCCCACATTTCTGATAATGTTTTGAAGCCCCGGGGAGGTGGCGGTCCCGGGGATTGGGGGGGCCCGCGAGGCCCCCCCAATTATGAAGAAAGCCCCAGGGAGGTGGCGGTCCCCGGGGCTTGGGGGGGCCATAATTTATAAAGCCCCGGGAAGGTGGCGGGCCCCGGGGCTGCGGGGGCCCACGAGGCCCCCACACATTAATGAAACATTTCCCCTGGGACCTGACCCACCCGGGGGCTTAAAGAAATGAAGCGCGGGAGTCCGCGCTTTGTTTTAAAAAAAAAAAAAAATTGGCTGGATACACGCACCCAGAGCGAATTCGGCCCAAAATATTTTTTTTAAATGCTTTTTTTTGGCCCTGGAGGTCCTTGTGGGACCCCCTGAGCAAGCCTAGGGGGTCAGGGTGTTTCTACTCTGCCCCCTTTTCTTGTTTTTTTATCCTTTTTTTTTACTGTTTTCTTGTGACTTGGTTTTACCGAGTCACAAGATGGCTGCCAACACTTCCTGGTTTGGAGTGTTGACAGGCAAGCAAAATGAAGCTCATGCTCAGTAGGGTTTGCGAACCCTCCTCGGCCACCAGATATTGATATTTTTATTTTTTTAATTTCTCAGGAACTACTGAACGGATTTACACCATTTAAAAAAAGGGTCACTTTCTGAACCAAGCGCTACCTATTGCCAAATTTGGTGTAATTCCGTTCAGCAGTTCAGGCTGTAGCTTTATCTAAAGTTCCTATGGAAATTAACATGGAGAAAATGCGTTTTGGGACCCCCCTTTTTTCTCGGCCCCCGCTTGACGAATCACCCCGAAACTTTCAAGACAGGAGCTGACCTGAGTGAACCATTAGTTTTGAAAGTTTCGCAAAGATTCGTCAAACGGCACCAAAGATATTGGCAAAAGAAAAACACTTTTTGAATAGAAACGAGGTCCTAACTATAACTACCTACTGGCAACCGCCAGTAGGTTATATATATATATATATATATATATATATATATATATATATATATATATATATATATATATATATATATATATATCCACAATTGTGGTCTCATCATGACCACGAAAAGGTGCACACCAGGAGTATACGTTTCAATAATGTATTGCCAGCATGTTAAAAAGCACACCAGACAGACGCGTTTCGGCACGAACGCCTTCCTCAATGTCGGTGTGATCACATTTTTGTAAGCCATTTAAACCAAAAATAATGAAGGGGCAGTTCATTCATACATACAACTGAAATCGACAAGGGCAAATCAAATGAAAATTCATGTATATACGTGGCGGCCATTTTGTAGTGGCTACTCTCTATTCATTCCAACATAGTCACAATTGTAATATTACATATTTTCTTGACATAGCAGGTCCTCCTTGATTTGTCTAGAGAATATAGCCAATGTATAGTCAATACTTTACCAGCAAGCAGCATATTACATATTGTCACATGTCAATTACAATAATAAACAAGGGCTATTCCTTCATCTGATGTACCTCCCTGTATAATAAACAGAGTTTACATTTAATCTACTGACTTAAATTGTACAGTTTCCGACAGCAATATTGTCATTTTTGCCACAGTCAATTAATTCAGTCAATAACAAGAATGTTCACTCCTGCCCATAAATGCAGCATTCTTACTGTTATTCAGCCCTGAATGGCCAAGCCCTTGTCAGCATTGGAAAAACTATCTTCCTTTCTTATGTTACATTCACATATTGTACCCTTTATATGTTAATTGAAATATCACGCCCTAATGGACAAGCAGGTCCACTCAAATAAACAAAAATTAACCAAAATGTAAGAATTAATTAATACATGTGCTATTACCAACAGAAGTTTCATCTTACAAACTGTCGTAGATTCGCTGCCCATAAATATCTATCCACAATTCTTCTTCATTGTTAGACCTCCAGGTTTGTTTATTTGAGTGGACCTGCTTGCCCATTAGGGCGTGATATATTTCAAATAATATATAAAGAGGTGAATTACCGGAGTCAGCTTCGTGGGAGGATCCCTGGAGCAAGCTGCTCGCGGTGGTGCGCATTGAGTCAGCTGTTACTCCTGGTGGCGTCAGCTGCCTCGTCAAACCTGCGGTGTTGGCTAATTGTTCACAGACCTGCTGCTTTCCTCCCGTTTCCACAACGGGGCTGGGTACTGACGAAAATGGCAGGACGCAGTGGGAAAGCCGCAAAACAGCAGGTTGCTCAGTCGGCCCTCTCCTCATCTGTGGTAGCTGCACAGCCCCCCCACGGCACGAGACTGCTTCAGAGAACCGCACTGGCGGTAAGAAGGGTGATAGTCGTGCTGGCAAGAGGGAAAAGCCAGATAAGCTGGAGACTAATAAAAAAGCGGCTCGCCGCTGAAAAACTCCAGGGTGACATCAGGAAAGTGGGTAGAACCTGCTCTGATATTGCAGAAAGAATAGCAGCTGTTGAAACTCGGACAGAGAGCCTTGAAACAGAAGTTGTGGCTCCAAAAACCCAGGGTGTAGCTCATGAGGGGTCCGTTAAAGACATGATGTGGAAAATTGAAGATCAAGAAAACAGGCAACGTCTTAACAATCTATGCTTCCTGGGGGTCCCAGAAGGGGCGGAGGGGAACAATCCCAGGAAATATATTGTTTCCCTTTTAAGAGACGCCTTTCCAGAGGTAAATACATGGGAATGGGATAAGGAAATCCAGCGGGCCCACAGGTTTCCTTTAATGTTACCCAAATGCTCTCCTAAAACCCCAGATTGGCCACGGGCAATGCTGGTCTATTTTGGAAATTTCTTGTTACGGCAAGCCCTTTATGACCTGGCCCGCCCTACGGCTAAAAAAGAGCAAGACGGAGTGATTTCCTTTATTAGACCGGATTTTGCCCCTGCCACCATAGAACGGAGGTGGCGGTTTCGGCAGCTTTTCGCTCCATTCCAACAGCTGGGGGCAGAAGTATATCTTCAGAAACTAACTCGACTGAAGATTGTCTTTAGGGGGAAACACGCAGTTTCACCTCAGAGATACAGGCTCACATTTATTTAAAGGATATTACTAGTAGGCCTGAGAATGGGGTCTGATGGATTATAATATGCCATAATACGATTTAATATGTTATATGGCAATGGTGCTAATACGCTTTTCTTTTGTGTTCACTTTGATGGGTCGCAATTTTGTAATTGACATCATCCTGGCTCGGTTGCCTTAGGTAGTGGAGGTGGGTGGGGCGGTTAGGGTTGAAGGGGGGGTGGGGTTGCAGACTGATGGGGGAGGTTTATTATACATTTTTAGCCACTATTAATATCAGTGGCCTTAATGACCCTAAAAAAAGGCGGAACACTGCGGTAGTTCTACAGCTGTTCAATGCTGATTTTGTGTGTATCCAGGAGACGCATATAGAAGGTGCCCAACAATATCTTTTGAACTCAATGGACTATAGGTTGGTTGCTGGAACAACTCAGAACACCCTGACACGACGGGTGGCTATCCTGGCACGCAATACTAATTTACAATTCACTCGCATGTTAACCCATATACTAGGTCGATGGGTCATAACTGAATGTTTGAGATGCATTAGGGAAACCTTTATTATATGTTCAATCTATGGCAGTATCTTGGATGATCCAGGAGTATTTGAGCAGATGACCAGCTTGGCCTCTCCCAGTTGTTCTTTGTGAGGATTTTAATTTTAATATACCAGCTAACAGGGCGTTGAACTTGGAAGTAGATTGGATATATACCAGGAGGAAACCAAAGGTGTTTCGTGCCCTGAGGGCATTATGTAAGGACCATGGACTAAGTGATGTATGGAACTGGCAAAAGCCATTGGATTCTGGATATACTTTTTTCTCTATACCACATAATGTTCATGCCCGATTGGATTATGTGGTTGTCTCCTATTCTGTGCTTCATGAGTGTTCAATAGAGAAAGCTCTGCATATACTTTCAGACCTTAATCCTTTAGTGGTTGAGATTAAAGGGGAAGGTTTTAAGCCCAAGGAAAAATCTTGGAGTTTTGAGCGAGCTTTTTTAATTAATGAGGAATACTGTAACTACATGCGGAGATGGATCCCGATTTTTTTAAAAGATATCTTAGGGACTGCAGAAATAGATATTGTATGGGATACATTGAAAGCTGGTATACAGGAGGAAACCCTTAGATTTTCTGTGAACCTTAATAAGAAAAGCCGACAGCTATTATGCGATCTGCAAGCTGGGTTGGTTCAAGCAGAAGAGGATTTGGTTAGGGCAATGCAACAGGGGTGAGATCTGGAGGAAGCCCAGGCAAAGGTGGCACTGTCTAAATCCTCTATTCTGGGAATTATGGCTAAAAAGGCTGCTGATAAACTCACTGTCTGGAAAGAGAAATCGTACGAATGCAGTGAGCAGATCGGACACCATTTGGCTACGCGAACTAGGCAAAGGAGCACGCAAAACCTAATCCGTGAGATTCGGGACCCAACTATGGGGCTAACCACAGATTCAGATAATATCAAACAGTCGTTCCATCAATATTACTACTATCTGTATCGGGATGATTTAAAGGTTAACCCTAGAGAGATTAAAGAACATTTGGATTCAATCTCCAGAACACAGTTCTCCTTAGAAGAACAGCAGCAGTTAGAAGCTCCTCCACAATGGATAGAGATTTTACTTAGCATGAATAGCCTTCCTGGTGGCAAAGCTACTGGCATGGACAGTATACTGGCTGAATTTTACAGGACATTTTCCCAACAATTAAAGAGTGCATGACTCAATTATTCATCCATGTGGTTAAGGGGGACAGGCCTCCGGGTTCCTGGACCTCCACAAAAATGGTGATATTTCTTTAAAAAAATAAACCAATGGTGGAACTTAGCTCATATGGTCCGATCACTTTGATGAATAGTGATTGTAAAATGTATTCTAAAATCCTGGCTTCTCGCCTTGCGCCAATTGTTCATAAGGTAGTTTCAACCCGACAGCATGGATTTATTCCAGGAAGGGAGACAATAGATCACATAAGGAGGGTTATTTTGCTTTTAGATGCTACGGCAATAGCTAAGGACCCGATGGGACTAGTTCTGCTGGATGCAGAAAAAGCCTTCATCAGGGTCTCCTGGCAATTTCTGTGGGTGGCCCTGTCAAGGGTGGGAATTAAGGAGGGCTTTCGGCAAGCAATCAAAATGCTATATCACTAATAAATGGCTAGGGTCTTTGTGAATGGGGCATTGTCTGACCCTTTTTTAATAAATAGAGGGACCCAACAAGGATGCCCGAGCTCTCCTCTGCTGTTTGCTATATATATTGACCCTCTCATTCGTAGGCTGGAAAAAAATAGGGCTATTTTACCAATCCAAACACAAGGATGGGAGACAAAGGTATTGGCATGTGTTGATGACATCACCCTTTTGACTGCTGATCCTTTGAATGCTCTCAAGGAAGTAGAAGAGGAAGCAGAAAGGTTTGGGAGACTCTCTGGTTATGCTCTTAATCAACACAAAACGCAGGTGGTGGTTAATGAAAATATAACTAAACAGGACGATTGAGTGGGAAAGAATACAACCTACTTGGGAGTTAACAACTCCACAAACGTAGATAATATAGTAAGGGAAAATGTAGAACCCTTTTAAGTAAAACCAAACAGGATCTGCTCAGATTGAATAATCTTCATCTATCAATTGTTGGCAAGTGTAATATTGTCAAAATGCTTTTTTCCCCCAAGATTTTGTATTTTTTCTGGGAAATCCCATTAGAGTTCTCAGACTACTGGCTGAAGAAGATGGAAGATCTGTTTTCTAGGGTTGTTTGGGCCTGCGCTAAACCAAGAAGTGCTTTTAAGTTCCTCACATTGCCAAGGGAGAAAGGGGGGGTGGGCCTTGCCCAATCTGAGACTTTATTTCTGGGCCACCTCTCTATTGCATAGTCTAATTTTGTTACAAGAGCAGCCGGTTGAAAGGAGTATTGAAGAGGTTCCTTCTTCCTATGAACTCATAATGGGGAAAGATGCATGGGGATGTCTGTGGCGATATCTAAATCATAGCTACTACAAGAAAGTTCGCTTTAAGACACTATATGGGGTTTTTAAAATTCGGAGAACAGCTCGAAGGTTAATTGGAATAGGTAGGCTTCATTTCTATACGCCTCTGGCAAATAATCCAAATCTGCCCGAGATCTTTGGGGATCAATCTATTAAAAGATGGTTGGAGCTCGGTCTGGTTAGACTAGGGGCTTTCTTTTCACTAGGGGCTTCGCCTCCTTTGAGGATCTTAAGAATATGTTTGGGCTGGATTGGAGAGATTTTTTTATATACCTTCAAATTGGGGATTTTTTTATCCAAAAAAGGAGGTGGATTAATTGGATTCTCTAAAAATGTCACAGTTGACAAGCTGGTAGATAACAGGGATTTGTCAATACGGGTCATCTATAACCTCCTTAACTCATTGATGAAAGATGATCTAGAGAAATGGTCACTGAAATGGAAAGAAAGCGTTGGTGTATCAGATATGTTGTTCCACCAGTCTCATAAAATGGCACAGAATGTTATAATATCCGCTCGATTGCAAGCACAATACAATAAGACCTGTTTTTCCCTTTATTATACCCCATACAAGATCGCTAAATGGGGGAAGAGGACATATTGTCCTCGCTGTGCATTGCATCAGGCAGACATCGTCCATATTATTGCTTCATGTAGCATGCTTACAAATGTGAAACAAGATATTGCCAAATATTTTAGGGAAGCGTTAGGACTGGAATGTACTCTTTCTCCAGGTTTGATTTTGCTGGGTGTGGCAGAGGAGAGGGTGGGGACTGCAGGGCAAGATCTAATTTTTATTGGTATGGCTGTTTTGCGGCTGTGCATTGCGTCAGCATGGTTGGATTCCAATCTCCCGGGATTTCAGCAATGGCTAGCCCGGTTCTTAGCAGTCTATAATTTGGAGAAGGCTGTTTATGCGAGAAAGGGGACTCGTGCCCGAATGAAAGGCTTGAGAATTTGGGCACCATTGACAGAATGGGTAGAGAGGAGTTGTCAATCCGGCAAAGCTGGATAGTATTAAAAAATAGACTGCTGCTATGGCACACAGCACTTTACAGATATCTGGAGATTTCATGGGGGAATATATATAGATGGTTCTTGGATATTTAAGATCTATATTTAGACATGAGAAAGGTTTTTTTATGGAAATGGAAATGTTTGTATGATTCTTAAGAATGTATTACATATCTGCTGTTTAGATCTCCTATCTACTGCTGGGGGGGTCTCTGGGTGTTTAAAATGATAAAATGCACAATGTTATAGGGATTATTCTGTGTTTTTCTTATCATAATTTTGTCTCTAACTATTGAATCTCTTTGTGTATTTATGTATTTATTATTGATATAATGTGCAATAAAATAAATAAAAAATAAATAACGTGTTCAATATAATTAGAGAGGGCTCAAAATGTTAGGTTATAAAAATGTAAAAACCTTCGGAGGGCAGGAATCGTAAGGTGGCCCAGATTTCACCTTGCAAAACCAAAGGAGATGATGGACGGAGTGTTGAACATTGCAAGCACTCACCCCCAGTCAACTGATCTGGGTTTAATCCATCATCATTCTTTAGCTCACTCCACCACCCCAGTTCAGACATGGCCATATGCAAATCAGTCTGACCCTGTGCCTCATGGGAACAGTCCAGCCCGAACTGCCAAGCCATGTCTTCCCTGGACCGGAAACAAGCATCCTGGGACCTGTTTCTGGCTTACAGCCGTCATCAGCCAGGCTATCTTGAATCCAGTGGCAAAGTGAGCAAGGGACCCACGTCTGGGCATACCCTGCCAACTTAGGGCGAAATAGCAAAACCAAAGGAGATGATGAACGTAGTGTTGAACATTGCAAGCACTCACCCCCAGTCAACTGATCTGGGTTTAATCCATCATCATTCTTTAGCTCACTCCGCCACCCCAGTTCAGACATGGCCATAGGCAAATCAGTCTGACCCTGTGCCTCATGGGAACAGTCCAGCCCGAACTGCCAAGCCATGTCTTCCCTGGACCGAAAACAAGCATCCTGGGACCGGTTGCTGGCTTACAGCCGTCATCAGCCAGGCTATCTTGAATCCAGTGGCAAAGTGAGCAAGGGACCCACGTCTGGGCATACCCTGCCAACCTAGGGCGAAATAGCAAAACCAAAGGAGATGATGGACGGAGTGTTGAACATTGCAAGCACTCACCCCCAGTCATCTGATCTGGGTTTAATCCATCATCATTCTTTAGCTCACTCCGCCACCCCAGTTCAGACATGGCCATATGCCAATCAGTCTGACACTGTGCCTCATGGGAACAGTCCAGCCCGAACTGCCAAGCCATGTCTTCCCTGGACCGGAAACAAGCATCCTGGGACCGGTTTCTGGCTTACAGCCGTCATCAGCCAGGCTATCTTGAATCCAGTGGCAAAGTGAGCAAGGGACCCATGTCTGGGCATACCCTGTCAACTTAGGGCGAAATAGCAAAACCAAAGGAGATGATGGACGGAGTGTTGAACATTGCAAGCACTCACCCCCAGTCAACTGATCTGGGTTTAATCCATCATCATTCTTTAGCTCACTCCGCCATCAATGATAGAAGTCGATTTTCATTGATTTGGGGGAAGGCAGGGAGTGTGATCAGGTTCATGCCTAAAGGAGATAATGCAACACTAGTATATCGATGCAGAATACTGTCTTTAATCATTCCTATTGTATCTATAAATAAGTATTCAACAGCTGGCAAAGCTCCTGTGTGGGAATAACTGTCTAGGATAATCTGTCTGATTTGGAAAGCTCTTTTACTATTTAAAAAAAAATCTTTTTGTTTGTTAAGTGACTCCAAAGTTTTATTAGTAAAAGAGAGAGCCCTAATATGTATTAGCAATGCTTTATACTCTTTTATCCCTTTTCTGAAGAGATCTCTGTTTACAGTGGAGTAATCTCTACACCATTTCCGTTTTCGCAGGTGAACTTTTAGTTTAGAAAACTAAGGAGCTGATTTTGCATGAGTAGATATAGTTGACCCTATCAGTAGAGCATGGTTATCACTGGCTGTTATCAGCCATTTAAAATCTTTCTCAGTCAAATTAACTTCTTGGCCTGTGTTTTGTTGTATCGAATAAGGAAGCTTAGGGCCCTATTTGAGTTAGGGCCTTGTTTTGAGTTTGGCAGTCCGATGGACCGACAAACCCACGGTGGCACCGGTGGTCTGACCGCCCTATAACAAGTTGGGCATTCGGACCGCCATAGGACCGCTGCTGCCACCAGGGATCCGCGATCCCTAGCAGTCTTGTAGCCATCTAGGCTCCAAATATGCTGGTGGTGCCGCTGTGGCACTGTCAAGCATATTAGGAGTTTCCACACCGCCACGGTTTTTATGGCAGTAAGCCCGTCATGAAAAGTGCAGTGGTGAGGAAACGGTGCCTCTATACCAGGGGATGCAAGCAGGGGGGCACATTGTCTGCCCCCCCGTCTGCATGCACCCCTAGTTCCAGCAGGGCATGGACTTGAAAGTCCATGCCCACAGGAATGTGCAGTGGCGTTCCCATTGTGGTGTCTTGCTAAGGCTCACGTATGAGCCTTAGCACTGCACCACCGTGGGCCAGCCGCCGCAGGACCGCCCAACCTGGATTCTTGTTGGAATCCGGCGGGCAGTTGCATTATGGCTTTGGCGGTGCGGCAGCAGGGCTCTGGTGTGGTGGCCCGCAGCCACACTACCAAAGTCATAATAAGGCCCTAAATCTTAATTGTGTAGTGGTCAGACCAAATACATGGTGTAACCGCCAGTTTAGTGAATTGGGGATTAAATATACATAGTTGGACGATGGAGTGGCCTTTGAGGTGAGTCAGGACTAATACATGCATAAAATTATTTGCGTGAAACATTTATACTATTGCATTCAAGGTTTCATATGCACACGCTCCTTACAATAAGAAGATTCTACTTTTTCACTCCTTGAACCAGAATCATATTTGAAAAACCTAAACCTATCTCTTGCAGTTCAGTGTCATAAATCTTAGGTTTCCATGCTACAGAGCTCCTGGAAGCACCGTTTGTCTTAGTAACAGCCTTGCAGACCAGTATATACATTACATTTTTTTCATGTAAATGTCTCGTCATGAAGCACTTTAAGCATTAACAAATCCGACCTCAAAGAAAAAAAGACTCAATGTATTTGAGACTCCAACTTTTTAGTGTTTCCATGAATAACTGCAATGCAAACATCATTCGGCATCAACTGTGAAACAAAAAATAATAATTTACTATTTCTAATCTGATTAACATAAATTTAAACATGCACCTAGTTTTTTGCCACCTGAAAAAGAAATGCTTATCACCAATAAAATATCAAATGTGGATGGTAACAAAATCTGGGGAATATGTTGTCACCTTTTTAGTGTCAAAGTACAGCAAACAACAGGCGAAAGGTGCTCAGAAAATTTTGCAAAGTGAGATATACAGCAGTTCTTAAAATATTTTTTGGTCTGTTTGAGCAATAAATATATATCTGTTGAAATGCACAAATTATGCACCAAATGGCAGATTTCATGTCAAGACCAAAAGCTTCATTATGCTTTTTTACGTGAATCCGCACTAGCGAGAATTCAAAATCCTCTGATTCCATAGGAAGAACAAGAACCAATAGTATACTTAGAAATAAACACCTGCCAGAAGACTCCACGGAGAACAATAAAAGGTGAAAGAAAGGGAAACAACGTGGCAAATGGTACAGAAATTCAACAGGGAACACCCTGCGGAGACACGCAACCACTCAATGATGAGAACACCAGTCCCGGTTAGGGGTGAGAGGCCCTGTGAGAGCAGTGCTTAATTTGAGCCAGTGGTTTCAGTGCGCATCACCTGCCCTTAATTGTCAACACCGACGCTGGTGAATGTCTGCCACATGGTGGCACTGTTTGTTTAATTTAGAAATGAGAAAAACAGCAGTTATTTATGAATGTAATATATATTTAAAATGACTAGTGCAATTTAGGCGCTGTGTGTGAGCCACAAGAAGCACTGGTGAGGCACATGCCTAAGCTGGAGCCGAGACCAAAGACACAGGAAGACAAACTACTGCGATGGCAGAAGTCAGACCTGGGCAACAGTAGGCTCTGAGATTTTACTGAGAAATATAAGCAGGAGCAAGTTGATTATGTTCTGCTGATGAGAGTAAACACCAAGGAGACAAGAGAGAATAAGAATTGCAAGAAGGCTCAAACATTTTGTTGTTGAAAGCCATGTGACCCAGTGACTCGCTATGAAGGGGTATGCCCAAGTATGCAGGCCCCGAGAGCAGATTCTATAGAGGGACAACTAGAAAGGCAATGTTTGACGAAAGAAGACATCTTCTGCAAGGCCTCAGAAAAGAATGAAAGGAAGACTTTAGAATGGAACCGTGGGCGGTGAGGAAGGTGGGTCAGAGAGCGGTAAAGGAGAGGTTGAATGAAATGATAAATTTAGAGACAGAAGCTAAGAATGAAAGGGAGGAGGTGGACTATCGTAGAGAGGCTTTAAAACTGAAGCACAAATAACAATGGGCAAGAAGCGACTAGCATATTTTTAACGACGGGGAAGAGGCGGAAGGTGCAAACATAATGGCATAAGCGAAACTGTTCATTCAAATACTAGATCTCTTTTTTTTGTTTTTATTGAGCAGAAACATAGATTTACACGGTAGTCTATTACACAAAATCAATTTCACCAATGGACACCATGGCTTAAACATTTGAAGTGACTTTAACAAAAATTATGATATTCTCAATAGATTCCTTTTCTAAAGTGCGACATGCAAATTTCCATCTTCTATTTACAATAGTAAACATTAATCGAGCAGCTTCAAGTAGACTTTGCATTCAAGTTCCAAAAAGTAGTTTTATTCTTTTCCCTACCTAAACCTTAAATAAAGTGCAACAACTTGTATTCCACCCCAGGGTACGAACAATTCCTGTAACACAAGTGCAAATATACCAAAATAAGTTAATATTTCAATTTATTTTTTTTTGTTCCCCGACGCAGTGATAAAAGACCATCACATACAATTTCATAAAGTGCAGTGCATTTAAGTCCCCTAAAGTGCTTTTTTTTAACCTAAAACCAAGTGCAGTTATACTTAAGGTAAGTTGTCATTACATTCGCCCACCTTCACTTGCCAATTTCCCAACTGTTCCATATATCTCCATGCAGTGGTATATCTTTTAGTAGCCCCGACCCTTTTAGCAAAGGCTTCTTCTCATTTTCTTGTTTCAATCTTTTTTTGTGCCATTCTACATAGGCTGGTACCTTGGTAGTCCTCCAATTCTGGAGAATCAGAGAGCGCGCCACTAAAGAGGCAATCACAACGAATGTCTCTTCCCCTCTAGACATTGATAGATTTTGTCTCTGGCTGACAAAGCCAAAAAGTGCTATTGCTGCCTCAGGATCCAATCTTTTCTGTAATCCAAAAGCTAAGAGTGGCAAAAACTCTCTCCCAGAACTGTGCTAGCATTGGACATGTAAAAAAAGTATGAAGCCAGCCTCCCTCACCCGCTAACTGACAGCGAAAACATCTATTCTCCATTTGTGGATACATCTTATTGAGGGCTTTGGGGGTATAGTATACCATCCAACGTGACAAAAAAGGCATTCTTTTAAAATTGGCCTCTCTTGAAGCCTTGCTACCAAGTTGCGAGATGGCTTGCCACTCCAGATCTGAAAAAGTACATTGCGTTTCCTGAGTAACGTTTTCTAGAAATGTATTAACCACCAGGGACTTTCCTTGGGTACGTAGGAGGCGATACCAATATCCCACTCCCTTAACTTTGTTCTAAAGAGAGCAGCCGTGACCGGTATGGGGCATGTACTAGATGGAAAACAGTACTTATTTAACAAATGTATAATCTGGAGGTACCCAAAAAAGAAAAGCTTGCTCCGTTCTCAACACCTGGCTTGGACCTTTTGCCAACTGATACATCTCCTGCCAACTTTAAAATGACTCAGCTCTTTAAACCCATTGGCTTTCCAAAACCTTAGATGGCTGTTCTCGATTTGGAGGCCCAAGCTTTTACATTCTGTAAGCTGCAAGTACTGATACCCTGCGGAATGAGCCTTTATGAAGTAAAATGCCTGGAGTCTGGTACGATACTCCTGCAATGTCTTGTATCTAGTTTTTTTGGGAAATTTTGCTGTTTTTATGAAGACGGGGATCTGGGATCCGGCTTCCTGCACCAATTTGTCAAAAAAGAAATTATCGACAGACCCCCTGCCGTCAATTAAACACACTATTATATCTAGAAAGGCCGCTTCATAGTATGTACGAACTGGGGGAAGTGCAAGCACTCCCTGATTGATATCAAGTTGAGGCACGGGAAGCTTTACCCTTGAGGCCTTCTTATTCCAAATAAACTGTCGAAAAGTTGTTTCCAGCTCTTTAAAATATGCCACATTAATTTTAATAGGAACATTTGTGAAAAGAAAAACCAATAAAGGTAAAATCGAACTTTGTATAAGGGCAACACGTCCGATCAATGTAAGAGGAAGAAGTGACCATTAATCTAGTAAATTTTTAATTCTTTTCAGCATGGCTTCATAATTCAATTTATAAATTTCCGCATACTGGTTGGTGACGTATATCCCTAAATATCGGATTGTGTCAGGAGAGAGGGCTTGCCAATTAAGATTATCTGGGAGAGCATCACTAGAAGTATTAATTATTAAAATTTCAGTCTTGTTATGATTGATTTTATAGCCTTCAATTAATTCAAACTGTGTAAATTCTGCCAATGTCGTTTCGATATTCTGCCTTTCTGGTCTAAGGTAAAGGATAATATCATCCACAAATGACTTCAGTTTCGACATTCCTGGTACTGGGGTTTTAATCTCTAAATTATTTCGAATCCTGATAGCCAGGGTTCGATAAAAAGGTAACCAGTACGGGGGACAAAGGACAACCTTGCCTAGTTCCCCGACTAATATTGAATGTCCTGACCAGGTTCGAATTAATAAAAACCTGAGCCTGCGCCCCTTGATAAATATTCCGTAACATATTAATTACCTGAGGAGGAATCCCAACCCCGCCAAGACAGTAAAAAAGAGCATCCCAGTTCATCAAGTCGAACGCTTTCTCTGCGTCGACCATCATTATTTGTGCTGGTGTTGGGTTAGTATTAAAAAAATCAAGTGCTTTTACTAAAAACCCAGTATTAGATGACATTAACCTCCCGGCCACAAACCCTGTCTGGTCCTTATGGATCACATTTTGTGCAACTGGGGTAAAGCGATTCACCCAGACTTTCATTAAAATGTTATAGTCAGAATTTAATAAACTAATCGGCCTATATGAGTTAATGTCCCTGGGATTCTTGCCCTTCTTTACGAAGCTTACAATAATAGATTCTTTGAAAATTGATGGAACTGCACCGCCCGCTTTAACATAATTAAAAGCTCAACCAAAAATGGTGCTAACTCCTCAGCAAACACTTTAAAAAATTCTGTTGGAAGCCCGTTCTTGCCACAGGCCTTTCCACCAGGCATTAAGACAAGGGCTTGCTGAATTTCAGCTGATGAGATGTCTACTTGCATCTAGTCTGCCTGCGCATTTGATAACTGCAGGAGGTTTATATCATAAAAATATTGCTTTATTGCTTCTTGCAAAGCCATATATTTAGTCGCATATAACTTGTTATAATGGTATAGAAAGATTTTAGCGATCTTTTCCTTTTCGTTCACCAAGGCCCTTGTCCCTGGCTCCTGCAGCCCAGTGATTATTGCCACTTCCTGCTTTACCTTAGTTGACCAAGCTAAAAATTTGCCTACCATTTGACTTTCTTCGTAGACTGGCTGCTGGAATACCCGTGAACTATTTATTTCTTCTATGACAAAAGACTCTCTAAGCTCCTGTTTTGCTTTATTGAACTGGCTCTCCACTAAATCTTCCCCCCCTGACGAGGCATTCTTCCTCAACAATGCAGTATCCACTGCCAGCTGAAGTTCATCTATGCGTGTTCTTCAGGTTTTTGATTGTGCAGCTATATAGGCCACCATCTGCCCCCAGACTGAGGCCTTAAAGGCCCCCCAGACTGAGAAAAGTGTTGCTGTACCCTTGTTGTCCTGAAAAAACTTTTTTATCCATTTTCTTGTGCTGGTTACCCATTGCTGGTTTGAGAGAAGGAGTCGATCCATCTGCCACCTGGACCTTATCCTCTTTCTAGCATCTATTTCTATTTCACGTTTGACCAGCGAGTGGTCTGAGAATGAATTAGATCAAATTTCCGAACTGGAGCAGTTCAATGAGCGTCAAATAAGAAAAAAATCAATACGAGATGCGGACTGATTTCGGAGGGAATAGCAGGTATACTGCAAGTATTCCCAATGGGCTCTGCGCCATGGGTCGGTTAACTGATAATCTTGCTTTATTACATCTATTACTTTTTGAGTCTTACGCTTCAGTTGTTTTTTTATTTTTATTCGAAGTATCCGTCGCCAAATCTTGGATGAAGTTAAAATCCCCCCCACAAGATGATAGGGCCCATAGCCCCTCTAAGTAGATCATTGATCTTCATAATAGATGTGGGATCATCTATAATTAGTTCATAGTTGTTAACAAAATTAAAGATGTTGCCATTTATCCTGGCCCTGACCCATATTTATCTGCCGTGAGGGTCTCTCTGGACTTGGATGATCTCCCAATCTATCCCTTGACTGAAAAAGATAATGACCCCCCTTATTGCCAGCCCGGCAGAGGCAAAATACACCTTGGGAAACATTTTTGGGATAAAGAACTTTGGAGTATTTGTTTGGAGGTGGGTTTCCTGAAGAAAAAAAGCGTGTGGTGAAAAAAAAGTTAGCCATCTTATTAACCCGCCATAATTTTGCTTATTCAATATACCATTTACATTGACCGTGATTATGCGCAGTTTAAGACCCATCCCTGAGACTGTTTCCTTGAAGTTGAGGCATTACCATCAGTACTCCACTCCCCAAAACCTTTCCCACTATGATTCGGTTAATTTGTTTTGCTACCCACACCCACCTACCCCTGTGCCTTTCCACCCCCCCACCATCCCCGAGATATGGGGAATAGCCCACAGTACCCCTCTCCTCCCTCCCCTGATTAGCGCCCCTGCTGGGTGCCATGGTGCTGCACCCTAAGTGATCAGTCCCACCCCTCGCCCTCTATCATATTTCAACATTCTGTTTAATGTTTCTTTTCTATTTTGCGGTGGAAATTGCTTGTAGCAGTTCCTGAGCTTCATCTATATTAGCAAACATATGAAACTTGCCCCTCACTAGAACCCTTATCTTGGACTCCTGTGCTATTGCCGGCTGCGGGCCCTGTGCCTTAAAAAGAAACAGCAATTTGACAAACTCCTTTCGCCGAAGTGCAGCAGCCGCTGACATTGTAGAAAAAATCCAGCAGCTGGATGCTTCATTGATCACAAATTGTTTCTTCTGAATAGCTTTTGAAAGTATCTGCTCTTTAATGCGATAGTCGGCAAAGTTCACAAGAATTGTTTATGGCAGCTTTGAATTGGTGAATGGAGGTGCCGGTACCCTATGTGCTCTTGTGATAGTAAGATCTCCTGCAAATTCTGGCAAAACACTCTTTTTAATAAAAGTCTCAACCCATTGAAGAGTTTGAGACCTTCACATCATTCTGGGACCTCAACTAGACGCAGGTTAGATCGTCAAGAGTGATTTTCGAGCTCCTCAAGTTTGCTTTCTAGTGAGGATTTCTCCTTCCTGGCTAAGTTCACCTGTTGCTGCATAGTATTCATCTGGTCCTCAAGCTGCGAGATCCTGGACTCTGCCTCTTGGATTCTTACTGGGAAGCTCCCCACTGCCTCCTCGATTTTTGACAGTCAATGATGAAGGGATGCTATCTCATTTGCTTGTGTCATCTTGAGTTCCCTTATTTCATCTAAGATAAAATTTAACATGATTTTTATGTCGCATTGCAGGAGAGTTCCCTCCCCTTGCAGCTGCTCAGCCTGCTTGCCAGGGAGCCAACAGTATCTTTCTGTATCCATGCTTGCTGCCCTGGGGGAGTGGGAGTTATTGCTTCTCTATTTAAAGACTGAGGTTGTGGCTGAGGCTGTAGGGGTGAATGCTGCTGCAGTTGAAAATCCGTAGAACCACTACTCTCCTTTTGAAGCGAACTGTGTCTATCCTTGTTCTCCAAGGGAGCCGGATGCACGGCGGAGGGGTCATCACTCAGCAAAAGACCATCTTGTGTTTCAACAGTAGACGCTTGTGATGTAGATGGTGATGTAGATGGTGCAGCAAATAATCCTTTGACTTTGGAGAATAGTGGTTATTCCTTTGTTTTCCCATAAGTCTGATTGACTATAGTCTCCTTTGTTTGCTATTGTGGAGGGCACGTTTCTTCCCCCCTTGAACTGACCCTATACGCTGCCCCTCTTCTTTGCCCTCTCTGCCCTCTGGGGCTCGGACAGCTGAGTTGAGAACTTCTGGTGCTTCAGATTGTGCGCCGAGCTCTTCCTCTTGCCCTGGTTTTATGTCCAGCCACTCTTGTGGTACACTCTTCATGACTGGACCCACCGTTCCGAGCTCCCTTCCAGACTCCATTGCATCTTCTTCCAAGCTCAGAGGGCTTAAAATTGTTACAGACCCACTCCGTGATTTTTGGCTATGCTCTGCTCTTGCCGTGGATGACGCAGCCTTCATATGAGCAGATTGTGTTTTTGTTTTGAGGCTTGCAGCGGAGTCCACATTGGTCCTTAGATTCAAGAATTTTAAGTGCTTCCCCATTGTTTTGAGTCCAGAGTGCTTTTCTGGATCGGGGGGAGGACCAAAAACCAGCGACCCACTGCCAGTACCCTTCTCAAAAGTATTAGGTCCTTCAGGGGTTCTTTAATTACTGGTGTGAAGCCTGGAGGTACCTCTGTCCTTCAACAGTAAATATTTCCAGTTTTGAGAGCATCTAATAAAGGGTAAGACTCCCCATCCATTGCCAGGTTGGTCCGGAAGAATGGGAGCGGCCACGGAGGAGAAGAGCAAAAGACTACCAACAAGCCTTGTGCCTCTTGTTGTATCTCAATGCTGCACTGGCATTAGACGTAAGTACTCGGGGGCTTCAGTAAGTCTCTTGCCCTCAATTAACGCACCCCCGGGAAAGCCTCTGGCCGGAGTCAACCCCCACAGTCGATGAGAGCCTGAACCCCCAGCCTTGTTGTAGGTAAAGTTGTAGCTATCAGTCATAGGAGACCCCTAATTCAGCCCTGGGTAGGTACAGCAAGTAGGAGCAGTCCCTTTTGGAGCATGCACACCTGGCATAAAGCAGAAGAGCAGAAGCCCTCAGCACGATGCGGGGGGGCAATGTAGGGATCCAGTTAGCATCCAGCATCAGCCGTGTAAAAAAAAAAAACAATATAAAATGTCCTTGGAGCCCTTAGCGTGAAACCTAGTCGTCGCTCCTTATCTCTTGTTGTGTCCCCTGCTTGGCCCCTTGAATTTTCTGGGACAAAGTTCTGCCACAAACAATGACTAAGGCAGTTTTAATAGTCAGCCGCGTAATCAGCCGAATAGCAATGGCTGCGTAGGTTGTATAGCACAAAAAAAAGAAAAAGAAAAAAACATTCGACAAATTTATAAGCAGTGGGGGCCCCTGATGTGAAGTACTCACTAAATACCACCTCCTGTTGACCTGGTCAGCCGGCTACAGTGTCCAAGGTGCCTGCTCGAAGGGGGGGCGTCACCAGAGTTCGGAGTCCCATCCTAGAAGCCACCAGCCGCTTCAGCCTGCTCGGGGGAGGGGAGGAGCCAGCACCAGAGTCAGGAATCCGTACAGGAAGCAGACAGCAATTGAAGACAGACCACCGCTGTGACTTTGTGATCACGCTGAAGGTCTGTTCAGGAAGCAAAAGCAGCTGGGCAGATCAGATTCCATCCGCATCACATTCCACCATCGGCGGCATTGCACCTGGAAGCGGAAGTCGCGTCATGCCGTAAGATGAGGGGGGGAGCAGTCACACTAGCGGCAGTTCATGTGGGATTGCCTGCCGCCAAATACTAGATCTCAGAGAGGGTGAAGAACTACTTGTAGCGAGTGTCCACAAGGTGGGGCTGAGGTAGAGAAAGAATGTATGTTTCTGCTGGACATTTCCCTGCGGCATACAGTTCAGGTTTAATAACATCAACTAGCAGGTGGACTCTGTGAACAATGGTCAAGTTTCAGAGCCACAGGGAGAGAAAAACTGGGAGAACTAAGGTAACCACAGGTTGGATAAAACAGAAACTGAAATTACTACACAGCCTTTACCATAATGTTTTTACCACACAGTATTTGCACCTTTACCACGTAGTACTACTGTATGTGCCACGACTGTAAGTTGTTTTTTAAATAACATACTTTTGTATGTTATTTTAAAAAGTGGTTTGGGTGCATGTAGTGGTAAAGCGAGGTAAGGGAGGTAAGAGTGATTAAAGGGTTTAAGGGTCGGTAGAGGGAAATGGAGGTAAGGGTAATTTTATGATTTAGGGATGGGCAGAGGTATAGGGAGGTAAGCATGATTTTAGAGTTTAGGCGAGGGTAGAGGTACAGGGAGGTAAGGGTTATTTAAGGGTTGAGGGGTAGATAGAGGTAAAGGTGATTTTAAGAGGTAGAGTTAAGGAGCGGTAAGTGTACATTTGGGGATTACAGGTGATAGAGATAAAGTGAGGTAAGGGTAATTTTTGGGTTCAGGAGAGGGAAAAGGTAAAGAGAGGTTTAGGAGTTGAAACAAAAGTTTTTGGGGAGGATTCCTCCCCTAAAATTATATATATGTATATATATATATATATATCTATATATATAGATATATATATATATATATATTACCCAGTGGAGGTCACCAGTGGGTAGTTATAGTTATAGTTAGCATCATGTAATCATAGCAAATGCATTTTTTGTGTTGCTAATAATTTTGCCGCAGTTTGACGAATTTCCACAAAATGTTCCAAAAAGTGTTCTTTTCTGCCTAATTTGCGCATGGAAAGATTTGGAGTGATCTGCCAAGCGGGTGCAGAGAAAAAAGGGGGTCCCAGAAAACATTTTCCCAATTCATTTTCCCATAGAAACTTTAGACGCAGCTATAGCCTAAACCGCTGAACCAATTTACACCAAATTTGTCAGAATGCTGTTGTGCTTTAGCATAAATCCATTCAGTAGTTTTTTATTAATTAGTGAAGAAACAACTTTGTAAATATAGGGAGGCAGAGGCTCAGCGGATCCTGACAGATCTCAAAGTGAGATCTGATTGGCTGCCACCACCTCAACCAGGAAGTGGTGGCATCCATCTTAGGACTCGGTCCGAGTCCTCAGAAAAAACGGGAAAAAATGATACAAGGGGGCAGATTGAGAATACCCTGACCCCCACCCCCTATGCCTAGTAGTAGGTCCCAGGGGGACCCCACCTGGGGCCAAAAACAGTTTACAAAACAAAATGGAAGCAAATTCACAGACGATCTACAAATCTATGGCAAAATAAAAAAAAAACAAGCCCGGTCTCCTGCACTTGTTTTTTTAAGCCCCCCCCCCAGGTGGGCCAGGTCCCTGGGGGGAATATTTACAATTTGGGGGGGGGGGGTATGTGTGATTTCCTTTCCCAGGCCGATTTCAGCCTCAAGGGACTCCATCCTTTGGGCCCAGCAGCTTAGTAAAGAGGGGGCATGTGGCCCACACTCACCAGCCATTTTTGGCCCCTGAACCCCTTTCCTGGGGCCCGGCTGTAATTAGAAAGGGAGCGTGGGGCATCTGGCCTCCCTCCCAGGGCCATTTGTGGCCTCAGGGACCCCATTCCCACATCCCGGATGTGTAATAAAGAGGGGGGTGGCGCGCGGCCCCCCTCCCCTGGCTGATTTCGGCCACAGGGACCTCATGCCCTGAGTCCCAGTCATGTAATAAAGGAGAAAGGGGGCATGTGGCCCCCCCTCACACAGATTTTATCATGGAGACCCCATCCCTAGGGCCAGACAGTGTAATATGGGAGGAGGGGGACTTCCCAAGCCAATTTTGGCCCCGGAGACCCCATCCCCCGAGGCTTAACCTTATATGCATAAGGGAGGGGGACTCGCTTGGTGGGAGCAATTTAAATCTCCCGCCGAGTGAGAGCAAACACAAAGTCCGCTCCCAGTGGGCGGGAGCTTGAAAAATGCTCCTGCCCGCTGGGAGCAGACTTTTCAACTGTTTCAGGCAGGGAAACAGATGGAAAGATTGTTTTCACTCGCAGGGAGCAGTATTTTTAGCCGCTCACTGTGGGCGGAAGCAATGCCGGCTCCCGCTGGATGCGGGGAGTGGACCCGGGCCACAGGGGCCTTGAAGCTGTCCCTGTGGCCCCCAACGAACATTTGGTGGGTGCCCTTGGCGGGCACCAGGGCACCCACCCTATGTTGGCCAGGCAGAGGGGGTCAGCCCAAATGCCCCTTTTCCTAAATAAATGCACTAGTCCCCGGAGGATGGGGTCCTCAGGGCCAAAAGCAGACCGGGAGGGGGCCCGAGCCCCCTTTATTTTTAATTAGTGGCCCTGGGGGATGGGGTCCCCAGGGCATATCAAGGCTTGGGAGGGGTGCCACACACCCCCCTTTAATTTTAAAAGTGACCCTGGGGGATGGGGACCCCAGGCCATGATAAGTTCAGGGAGGGGGGTAATGCAGCCCCTCCTCTTTAAAAAAAATGCCCTGGGTTCCCCAGGACCAGACTTTGTGGCCAACCCCCCACAGCACATGGCCAAAGACCGTGTGCAGTGAGGGGTTGACTACCTTTTGGGGCGTCGGCCATGCGACCCTCCATGCCACCCTCCTGCACAGCGTCAGCTGGTGGCCTCTATTTAGTGGCCTTTGGTCCCGAGTGCATATACTCTGTCTCGCCCCCCAACTGCCCTTGCCTCTACCTCTGTTTTCTGTTTGCTGAATGGACGACGGCCTGGCACGGCCGACCTGGCTGGTGTGCATGGGCTGGCCTGTGCTGGGGACCACCTTATTAGAGACAGCTCGCGGCTTCTGGTCTCCTCCCTGTGACTTCCAGCGATCTACCCATGGTACGCTCCAATTGCTGGGCTGCTCATGCTGTGTAGTGCTTCAACATACTCTGGTGCTCACAAGCCGGCCCACCTGTACAGGCAGGTTCTGTTACCTGACTGACACTACCAACGCTTCCCCAATGGCTGTGGGGTATATGCGATCCGGAGCACACCCTACATCCTTGAACCTATCGGCTTTGCCCTCACTTGTTCAAAGTGAGAAGGTCTTCTCAGAATGCTGTAAGGCACTTACCACTGCTGATGTTATGGTAGCCAGAGTATCATTTATTTATTTATGTATTTATAAAGCGCGCAGCTACCCAACAGGGTCTCCTGGCACTGAACATGTGGAGGCAAGGCAACTTAGACAATAGGCGTAGAGAAAAGGAGAAGGAAATCAAGCCAGGTCACTAAACAGCAGAGTCTTTAAACGCTTATGGAAAGCTAGCAGAGAATGACAGTTCCTAAGGTCAATTGGGAGAGCATTCCAGAGCTTGGGGCCAAGACAAGAAAAAGAACGACCCCTCATACGGACAAGTCAAAACCTGGGAACGGAAAACAGTGTGAGGCTGGAGGATCTCAACTGTTGAGCTGGAACATAAGGTGTTACCAATAACCCCGGGCGGAGACCTCAGCTCCGCCTGCGGAGTGTGCAGAGATTTGCCTACTCCGCGGAGAACGGGAAGTAGGCAAATCTCCGCACACTCCGTGGCAGAGCGGAGGTGGCCAGCCCCCACCTCCCACCCGCCCTATTAACAATTGCTTACATGCGCAGTTTTTCCAGAGAACGCGATGAAGAAGAGGAGGGCAGCCTGGGGACGCCGCAGCTAAGGTAAGGTGTTTTTATTTACTTTAAAGTTGTTTTATTTAATTTGTAAGCAATTGTTAATAGGGCGGGTGCGAGGTGGTGGCGTAGCAGAGCTCCACGGAGTTCCACGGAGTTTGTTCTCAACTCCGTGGCGCTCCGCGTAGCCCCGCTACGCCCACTACACCCGGGGTTAGTTACCAAACTTTGAATGTAGGAAGGGGCAAGGCCACATTTGGCACAAAACAAGTAACAGAGGGCCTTGAACTCAATGCGCTTATTGACTTTAAGCCAGTGGAGTTGGTGGAGCAAAGGAGACGCAGAGGCGCATCTAGGCAGATGGAAAAGAAGACGAGCAGCTGCATTTTTAATGATCTGCAGCCGATGTATTGAAGCTTTATCTGCACCCAGATACAGCACATTGCCGTAGTCCAGCCAGGATAACACCAAAGCCTGCAGAACCGTTCTCTGAGCTGCCAGTGGAATTAGCTAGAGGATTTTTTTGATCCATCTAAGAACAGCAAAGCAGGATGCCGCAACCTCGGAAACCTGAGGTTTAAGGGAAAGATTTTTATCAATAATAAAACCCAGGTTTTTGATTTTAGGGACAGAGGCAGGCACAGGACCCAGAATATCAGGCCAGTGTTTGAGTCCCCAAAGCTCAAGGTTATTACCCAGAATAAGCACCTCAGTTTTGGTGCTATTTAGCTTCAGAGCGTTACTGGTCAGCCACGAGGAAACATTCCTCAGGCCAAGCTGCAGCAGGGAAGGATCTAGGTGCTGGGCGGCGGAGAGGGAAAAGGTAATCTGGGTACCGTCGGCATAAGAAAAAATAGTCAGTCCCGACTTCTCAGCAATGTCAGCCAAAGGGCAAACATATATATTAAAAAGTAAAGGGCTCAAAATAGAACCCTGAGGTACTGCAGAGGTTAGAGCTAGAGTGTTAGATCTCACTTCGTTCGAGAAGACCTGGAAGGTACAGTCTTTTAAAAAAGAGATCAACCACCTCAGAGCCAAACGCACAATGCCAGAGGCTTCGAGATGGTCTATCAGAATGTAATGTGACACCGTATCAAAAACCGTGCTCAAATCCAACAGGATGAGGGCGGAAGTACCTCCAGAGTCAAGTTGTAGCCTGAGGTGCTCAGTAACCCCGAGAAGAGCAGACTCTGTACTATGGCCAGGTATAAAGCCAGACTGTGAAGGGGGCAGCAGATTGCCAGTTGTGACAAAAGAAGAAAGTTGAGTATTAATGTGTCATTCCAAAATTTTAGAAAACACAGGCAAAAGAGAAATAGGATGAAAATTAGACCAACAGAGAGGGTCAAGACCTTCCTTTTTTAGTAGAGGAAGGACGAGTGCATGTTTCCACCCCTGAGGTACCAAACCTGTACTTAGAGAAGTATTAAGAAGATTAAGAATCACAGAAAGGGCCGCCTCATCCAGGAGACTAAGTTTAGAAGGGGGGAGAGGACCAAGAGGTGAACCAGACTTAATAGATCTCAACGACAGCTTCAAGGAAGGTGAATCCAAAAGAAACCACAAACTAATCTGTGAAGAATACTCAGACGCAGGAGCCTGGGAGGAAAATTCAGGGGGCCCTACTGTGGGGCTGACAGGAAACATTATTTTCCCTTGTTGGGAGGCATCCACCGCAAGTTGGTCATGGATAGACTTGACTTTATTGTAGAAGAACAGTGCTAGCTCATCACATTGAGGTTGGGAAAGCGAGGGCGGGGACAAAAATGTACTGGCAGCTGAGAGTTTCGTGACCACCTTAAACAACGTTTTCTAACAGTTTTGGGAGCTAGAAATCTTCTCAATAAAGAAGGCAGCGCGAGCCGATCTGCAAAGAGCATGATATCTCTTTAATGCTCCCATATACTCCAACTTAGCATCAGACCAGTAATATTTCCTCCATTGTCTTTCTAAGGCTTTACAGAGTTTTTTCTCTTGTTTAAGAGAATCAGTAAACCAAGGGGCAGGATGATGGGTTCTAAGCTGTGGCTTTATTGAGAGAGGTAGTGCAGAATCAATGGCCGCAGTAAACCATTGGTGCACGGAAAGCTGTTCTTGTTCAGGGAAGGAATCAAGAGAAGGGATATTGTCTTGAAGCACTTTGTTAAGTGTCGACAAATTAAGTTTGGACCAGTTCCAAATTTTAGGCAATGAGGTCAGCCTAGTAGAAGAGGTAAAAGGAAGCTAGATGATAAAAGGAACTGCAAAATGATCAGTCCAGCAAAGCTGGAGGTGGTGCTACGGATAAGGTAGCAAGATTAGAAAAAAATAGGATCCAAAAGATGACCAGCAATGTGAATGGGAAGTGAATTTGACAATGAAAGATTGAGAATATTCATTTCCTCTATGAATGTGGATGCTGATTTATCTTGGGGGTTCGCCAGGTGGAGGTCGAGATCACCAAGCACCGAGAAGTTAGCAGCTCGGAGAATGTGAGGAGCCAGTAGGTCAGAAAAGGCTGAGCACCAGTTATGAGAAGGCCCAGGATAAGGGCGCCCAAAAAGGTAAACTTATGGTTAAAAGGGATAAAAAAGGCCAAGGCTTCACAGTTAGGGATCTGAAGGTCCACAATTTTACAATTATAATTTTTTTTTTTTAAATAATGGCGAGACCACCCCCAACATTGAGGGGCCTATTCATTCCTAACAAGGAAAAATTGTTAGGGAGTGCTGATATGACATCAGGTAGGGAGCCATTATGGAGCCAAGTCTCAGTTAAAAAGACTACATCAGGATCTATGTCAATCAGAAAGTTAAAAAGATGGAGCTGATGTTTAGGTAAGGAACGACAATTTAAGCTAAAGCAGTGAAATTTGCTGCACGGTGAAGAAGCAGTTAAAGTATTAGGAAAGGATCAGGGAGTCCCACTCCCAGCCTGAAGGTCATGCATGGCCACCAGCTGAAAGTTAGGAGTACACTTAAAGTGGCCGTAAGAGCACTGTAAGAGGGGAAAATCAGGAGTAAAGACCTGACAGGACGCGTTCAAAGGAGGTCGGAGATTACGCAACATTAGGGAAGAGTAGCATCTAAAAGCTGACTGCAAGGAGCCAGGGTTTCTGGCCCCTGGCCCCGGCCGGGTGTGGACTGGCGCAGACGGGCTTGCCTTAGGCGCGCCTTTGGCGTGCCAGCGGCGCGTCCACTGCGTGTCCCCTTGCACATCGGGTTAAATAGGGGGAGTGCAGCAAAACTACACCGCACCCTGCCTCACCCGGAAGTGGAGAAAACGGCCGGAAGTGGCCGAGAAAACTACCACCACGCCCTCCACACAAACGGCACTCAGCCGCGGCAGAACGGGGCGGGTGACAGGCAGGAGCAAAGAATAATTTTTTTAATTTTTTTTAACATTTTAGCAAGCATTTAATACAGCAATACATTAGCATGGGGAGAAGGTCACTTCTACATCTTGTCCATTGCTCGATTTCTATATCGCCTCATCTCAAGCTCTAACATTGGGGAAATACAGTTAGTCCCTCGATAGACATTCCACTTGCCCCATTTTTTATCCCACTTCTTTGGGCATCCCCGGGTTATAAAGACTTCCTTTTCTGCAAACATGCATTTATCAACTTCCTTCAACCATGCCTGAGTGGCTGGAGGACTTGCCACCCCCCAGCCTCTAGCTATTTCTCTTTTGACTAGGGTGTATCCCAGCGTGGCTAGTTGTTGTTCCACCGCTGTGAGATCTGTTGCCGCCCACACATTGAGTAGACCCAGCCATGGTGTAAGAGTCAGTGTCTTTCCCAAAGCGGTTTGGATATGAGACGTGGCCCCTTCCCATATTTGTAGAAGCCGCGGGCACTCCCATATCGTATGATAAAAAGTAGCCGTGTGGCCGCAGCCTCTAAGACAAAGTGGATCAGCTCTGGCCCCTATCTTTGCCAATGTCACTCCCGTTAAATATGACCTATGGAGGATTTTGAATTGTATCAGCCTGAAACGGAGGGTGATGGCCGCCTCCCTGGGGGACATCAGGGCAGCCTGCCAGTCCTCATCGTCAAGAGATCCCAGGTCTTTTCCCCACTGCTCCTTAAGCTTATGTAGCGTGTCAGGTATGTTATTGCACAATTTTTTATAGGTCAATGAAATGGCTTTAGAATGTAGTGGTCCATCTAGTAAGCGATCCTCTAATGGTGATGACTCTGGTATTTCTGTGGGGTCTGGAAAAGCTGTTGTGAGGGCATGCCGGATTTGCATATATCTAAATTGTTCCCCTTGCGCCATTTTGTATTGGTCTTGAAGCTCCTTAAAGCTGAGGATCGACCCTTTTTAACCATGTCTCCGACCACAGATATCCCGATGGTGTCCCACTTATCAAAGCCAGGTTGCTGGCAGAGAAAACCCAACTTTTGGGCATACCAAAGTGGCGTTGCTTTTGTGAGGACTTTTGACCATCCAAGCCGGGAGTTAGCCTGATGCCAGATAGCTACAGTATGGGAGAGAGGCCCAAAATATCACCCTCTCTTCACTTTAGAATAAAGCGCTCCCAAGTAGCCAGATCGTCCGGTCTGATATCTGTCAAGCATGTATGCGGGATCATTGGGAGAGCGGTATATCCACTGGTTTATCACCACTAGTTGCGAGGCCCAGTAATAAAGTTTAAGGTCTGGGAGAGCTATTCCTCCGTCGAACCAGCCTTTCGTCAGCTTTTTGGTGGCAATGCGGGGGCCCTTCCATCCCAGAGCAGAGTCCTGACCTCACCCTCTACCGCTGAGAAATACTTGTCTGGAACCTGATATGGACAATTCTGGAGGATATATAGAAAGCGGGGAAGTGCCAGCATCTTGAACAATGCAGCACGGCCCACCAGCGACAGGGGCAAGGATCTCCAATGTTGAACGTCTGTTTTGAGCCGGGCCAGTGGGGGGGCCAGGTTGCGATCATAAAAAAGGGCAGGGTCCGACGTAGCAAAGATTCCTAAGTACCGAAACCCCTCGACGGCCACCTCAATTGTACAATTTGGCGGGAGACGGGGGTCCTGCCCCCGGAGCATGAACAATACAGATTTGCTCCAGTTTATTTGGTAGCCTGAGTATTTCCCAAAGTTCGTGAAGATGTTCAGAACACCACGGATGGATTTATATGGAGAGGCTAGGTACAGCAAGATGTCATCTGCGTACAGGGATATTCGATCTTCCTGGCCCTCTGCCCATTTCAGGCCCCTCACCATCACTGCCTGGCGAATCCAGGCGGCCAATGGTTCTAATATCAGTGAGAATATCATCGGGGACAGGGGACAGCCCTGCCTGGTTCCCCTTCGCAGTGTGAAGATTCGTGAGGTATAGTTATTGACCCTCACTTGGCCCTGTATGTCTGTGTACAGTAGTTTAATCCATCCTAGAAAGTTTGGGCCAAATCCCATCCTCACCAGGACTTCGGAAAGGTATGGCCATTCTATGGAATCAAACGCCATGGAGGCATCTAGAGATAGCACCACTGCGTCTTCCTCCAGGAACGCCCTCCGCGCCAGCACGTTGTTAAGTCTATGGATGTTTAATGCTGTATTTCTCCCCGGCATAAACCCAGACTGGTCAGGATGTACCAGTGATGAGATAACCGGTGCCAGTCGGGTGGCGAGAACTTTGGCTAGGATCTTAGCTTCCGCGTTGATCAGCGAAATCGGTCGGTAGGAACCGCACTGGTCACCAGGCTTCCCTGGCTTACGGATTACAACTATTGATGCTATTCGTTGATCACTAGGCAGCTTCCCTTGCTTATAGCTTTCATTATACATGGCGCGTAAATGAGGGGCAACATGGGAGGCCGCGACTTTTAAGAATTCAATGGGGATCCCGTTGGGCCCCATGGCCTTCCCAGAGTGGATTTGGCTTATGGCCGTTTGAATCTCTACATCCGTCAACTCCCCCTCCAGAGTTTCTTTGTCCGTTTCGGAGAGAGTCATCACATTGCTATCAGCAAGGAGTTGGTGAGAGTCATCCGCAGTATATGTAGTGGAGGGAGAGTAGATCTGCTCTAAGTGACCAGCAAAAGCCTCCGCTATATCCTTAGGGCGTGTAATGGTATTGCCGTCGGGCATGCTCAGGCCGGCCACCCACCTCTCCCCTTGTTCTCTCCTCTCTAACCAGGCCAGCGTCTTTCCAGCCCTGTCCCCGAGTTTATATAGACGGTTTTGCATATGGAGGTGTCTGGTCATCATTTGCTCCCTTGCCTTGACCTTATACTCCTCTTGTTTCATTGCCAGGCGATGCAACGTGTCTTCCGAGGGCGTATTTGTATTGTCGAGCTCAAGTTGGCGAAGCTCGTCTTCCAATTGGGCAAACTGGCTATGTTTTTTTTGGATGTAACCCACTTTTAGAGACAGTGCATGCCCCTTTAAGACCACTTTAAAGGCCTCCCACAGAGTTTGTGCTGATATTACCGAGCCGACATTTTCGGCGAAATAGTTACAGGTTTGCTGACAGAGTTCTGTTTTTATGTCCGGAATTTTCAATAACCATGGGTTTAGAATTATAGTGGATCGTGGCTGCCTCTCCCATTGTGTAAGTTCAATTATAACCGGTGAATGATCCGAGATGCCTCTCGGCAGGACATGGGGAATCTGGAAATTGCTAATGGAGGCTGCGTATGTTAAAAAGTAGTCAATACGAGATGAGCTCCTATGTGCATTTGAGTGGTAAGTGTATTGGATATCTCTGGGTTTCAAGGTGCGCCATACATCTGTTAGGCCCATGGCTGTAGTGAATTCTTTCATTTGCACATTGGGGCGTGTCCCCGCCCGTCGGGGGTACCTATCTGTATCGTCATCCATGGTCATGTTGTAGTCCCCTCCCAGGACCAGAGTGCCCACCGGAAGGTCGGTCAGTATTTTGCCAAGAGCTGTCAATGCTTCCTTACCCAGCGCAGGAGGCAGGTATACTGAAACTATATTAAGTGCTCTCCCTTCCCATTGGGCCTCTAGGACAGCAAATCTACCCCCTGGATCTGCCCAGGTACACTTTACAATAAAGGCTAGGTTTTTCTTGACAAGAATCCCAGTTCCCCTGGATCCCGTGGTGAAGTCAGCGTGCACCAGGAGTTTGTAACCCCATCTTGTGAGGGCTTTACTTTTGTTTCCAGTCATGTGGGTCTCCTGCAACAGCACTATGTCCGGGGCCTGTCTCTTCAGGTATTGTTGGACGATACCTCTTTTGATTTTATCACCCAGTCCGTTTACGTTCCAGGTGAGTATTGAAATCGACGAATCCATTCTACCCCCCATCATCCGACACATGGACAGTAACAGTGCGACAGTTTAACAGAAGTGTATGATTGACAATTCCCCTTTCTAGTATAAGCAAGGCGTGACCTGATTCTTCCTCCCAACAATTAAGAGCAAGTGTAAGCGCTGTATGTGGCAGTATGCATAGATAACTTTGTAAGTCAAACTTTCCTAAAAACAATAATCCCCCATCCCTCCACCCCCTCACCACCCCCTCCCTGCCTCCCTGCCCGTGGATTTCGAACTACCCACTCCCCAACTAGGCAGAGTGCCTCTACCCCGTTCAAAAATACCAAAAGGTGTGGGTTTGCGGTCCCCCCATCCCCCTACAGCTATTGGCGGTATACCTCCGTTCTTTTAGCTCCCAGCCTGATCTTGTGATAACAAACTAATACATTACATAGGTGAGTCATTACAAACGGTAATAGTGCTGCGGCAAGTGCCCTCCGGACCAGTAAGTCACCAATTACTGCATGGAGGTAGAGTTCTCTGCAGTTCTCATCGCCTACACGGCTGTACCCCCGAAGTTGCAGCTAATTGTGCTTGGCACCAGCGGAGTCCTCCTCTGAAAGAGCCCCACCGTTCTCTTTGTACTTCCTTGGCCCTGCGTTTCGGTCTCGGCGATGGCCATCGACTCTTCGCCACCCCTCCAGCCATTCCCACGCGGCCTCCGGCGCAGCAAAGAACAACGTTTTCCCGTCTGATTCCACCCTGAGTTTCGCCGGAAACAACATGGCGTATTTTACTTCTCGGTCCCGAAGCTCCTTCTTCACTGCTTGAAAACTTCGCCGCTGGGCCTGGACCTTAGCCGTTAAATCCGGGAAGAAAGTTACTTCGCTGTTTTCCACCTTGAGTGGGGGCCCTGCCCGTGCCATTTGCAGAATGATATCCCTGTCTCTATAGTTAAATACGTGGGCTATTAGTGGTCTTGGTGGGGCGCCGGGCTTCAGCCTCCCTCCCGGGACTCTATGTGCTCTTTCAATGGAGAAGTATTTGGAGAGACTTTTGGGCTGTAGATGTTTCACTATAATGTCCTCCACAAAGAGATCCGCTGCTGGCCCCTCAGCCCGTTCCGGCACACCTAAAATACGGATGTTATTTCTGCGGGCCCTTCCTTCATAGTCATCCAGCTGTTGCGCCATCCTCACATGTTAGCTCTGGAGCTCGGCAACCTGGGTTTGGAGTTGCGCCGTGTCGTCCTGCAGTGATGATGTGACTATTTTGAGGTCTTTAACTTTGTCGTCCATTTTACGAAAGTCCGCTCGCAGTAGGGATACTTCGGTGGTAACGGAGTCAAGGGAAGACCGCACTCCGCCAATTGCTTCTAGCACGTCTCGTATGGTTGGCTCTGACTGCGGTCCCGGCTCTTTTTGTGACCCCTGCTCTTCCGTTCGCCGCATCTCTCGGTCGTCTCCGGCCTTATTCCATGCGAACTTTGTGAGTTTGCCCTGTACACTCGCTTTTGGTCCCCTTCCCGTCGCCATGGCAGCTTCTACCACAGAGGAGGAGGTGGGAGGCAAGGGGCGCCGGCCGGAGGTCGCCAGCCACCCGGGTGATCAAGGCAGCACTGCCACAGGACCCTCGTCTGTTATTTCTAGGGCTATCCTGCAGGAACCCTGCTATCAATTTCAATAATGGGGTCTGTTAGGCAGGTGGCAGGTGCGTGTCGACAGTGTGGCTGGGCTCAATCAATAAGCAGCGCCTCCCACGGACCGTCAGGCGTGGATCTCTCCGGCCTTCGGCACTTTGTAACAGAAGGGTCCACCAGTCTATTTTAAACACTACCGCAACGTCAGGTTGCCTAAGGGCATCAGTTCTGGTACCAGCAGCGCAGTCCCGGACCTCAAAGGGACAGTAGCACCCTAATCGTTCGCAGTGCCAATGTATAGCTTCTCCCTCTGAGGTTACTCCCAATGCCCCCAGGGACCAGAAGGGTGTAGGATGGTTATCTCCGTCCTGCTATTCCGGAGGGCGCAGTGTTCGTAGTTGTTTCACTCGCAGGAGTGGGTGGGGGGGGGGAACCCAGATCACAGTCTGCCAGTGGGCCCTGGACTCACCGTATCTCCCCTGCGGCCCACTGTCTACGGATCCCTGCCAAAGGCACCAACGAGGCCAAGTCACACCGGGGCCCAGGTCTCCGGCCGCAGCGCGGGAGGCTCCACTCCTCCCCCGCCCACGGCGGATTGCGGCCTGTCAAGCTACCGGCAGTTTCTTCGGGGCACCTGGGGATACACGGCCGCCCCCGCCACTGGCAACGTCCGTCTAGGCTTTGCTCCCTGGCCGCCGCGCTGGCCGTATCCTACCTTCGCTTCAGCCCGTGAAGAGCCGCTCACTCCTGCGTCCACGCCTGGGTCCAAGGCAGAGTCCCTTGCTGCAGGCCTTCCAGGCCCCAAGACCGGGGCCTCGAGTATCAGTTCCCCTCGGCAAGACCGGCACCGCTTCACCTGCACGTCGCCCCCGCCACCTCTCAGGCTCCGGTTTCCACCGCCGCAAGTCGCCCAGTCGCCCATGGGAGTCCCCGCCGGCCAGCAGGCGGCAAACCTCGCCGGCCGTGCAAGTATTACACCCCGGGGTCACCAGGCCGCCATTGTCGTCGTCCGTCGTCCTCCGTCCGCCGCACCGCCACCCCGGTTTATGGACTCCCAGGGGGGGGGCCAGGGCAGCTCTCGGGGCTGGAGAGCGTCTTCTCACCTGTTTTGCTGCCGATTGGAGGTCAGGATAATGTCGGATATGCTACGAGGGATGCAGAGCTCTTCTAGCCAGCCGCCATTCCCTTCGGCTGCTAGCCACGCCCCCAAGAATAATTTTTAAAAATAGAAAAGGTTAAAACATAGCCCAAGTTAAAACTAGTACACACAAAGACAGGACAAAATATCAGATACAATGGACAGCAAGCTCCTTTCATGCCCAAAATCACCAAAGGTTATCAAAAGCGGCAGCAGCCTCACCACAGTCCGCTGCGCGTCCGCTTGCTCATCAGGTTAAATAGGGGGAGTGCGCAAAAGTAGACCGCACCCTTCCTCACCCGGAAGTGAAGAAAAACGGCCAGAAGTGGCCAAGAAAACTACCACCATGCCCTCCACACAAACAGCACTCAGCCGCGGCAGAACAGGGCGGGTGACAGGTAGGAGCAAAGAATAATTTTTAAAATAGAAAAGGTTAAAACATAGCCCAAGTTAAAACTAGCACACACAAAGACAGGACAAATATCAGATACAACGGACAGCAAGCTCCTTTCACGCCCAAAATCGCCAAAGGTTATCAAACGTGGCAGCAGCCTCACCACAGTCCGCAGTAGCATTATTGGAGAATAAAATCGATTCTGTGGTGTCAGGCCTCACTCTCCCACATGATGACAATCGCAAATTAGCTGACAGAGTCAGTACTGTGGATTATTCACTTGCTACTTTTTAACAGATGACTCTTAATGCACAGACCCTTCTGTCCACACTACGTGATCAGGTTTACCTCTTGGAGGAGAGGGTGGAGGATGCAGAATTTCACTTACACAGGAATAATGTCCAGGTCGTGGGCTTTTCTGAAACTGTGGAGGGACAGAATGCAGTGGCCTACTTATAAGGATGGTTCCGCAGCTTTGTTACTCCTACCGCTTGCTCGTCCTTCTTCACTATCGAACAAGTGCACCGGGTGCTGATGAGGAGTCCCCTCTCTGGTGCCCCACAGAGACCGCTTGTTGACTGGCTGCAGCACTATAAGGGCCAAGATGGCATCCTGAGAAAGGCACGTAGGCTCAACAATCTTACAGTAGACAATGCACGAGTGATGATTTTCCTTGACTATACACTAACAGTGCAGCGTCAGTGGAGCTCCTTTCTTTCTGTCAATCACAAACTCAGGATTCTATCATCAAATACTCTCTTCTGTTCCCACCACGGCTATGGGTTGTGCTGGATGGCACGTTGCTCTTCTTCACAGATCATAAGGAGACCTGGTACCGGTCTGCGGGTGCCTCCTCGTCGCGGCAAACAGCGTAGGATAGGATAGGATAATATTTATAAAGCGCGCTAATACCCACGGGTGTCAAGGCGCTAAGCAAACGAGGGAGGAGGAAAAAGTTCCAATATCAAGCTATGAAGCAAATAACCAGGTATTCAGAAGTTTCCTGAAAACTGGAAGAGAGTCCGCCTTGGAAATGGAAGGGGGCAAGGAATTCCAGAGTCTAGTGGCTGCCACAGAGAAGGAGCGACCCCCCCATCTGGACCTGTGAAATCTGTGAGAAGCCATTTTTTTTTGAGAGGAGGATCTCAAGGTCCTCCCCGGATTGTACCATTGAAACATGTTTTTTAAGTGTGATGAACCATTGCTGTGCATGGCCTTGTACACCATACTCAAGACCTTGAAGGAGATGCGCTTCCTGATGGGGAGCCAATGCAAGGCTCGAATTCCTTCCCAGGCTGACTGATATTTTCGGATGTTAAGAATCAACCTTGCTGCAGCGTTCTGTACTGCCTGACGCTTGTTCAGGGATCCTTTGTTGATGTTAAGGTACAGAGCGTTGCAGTAGTCCAGCCGGGAGGTGACTAGTGCGATGATAGTAGGCCGATGCAGTTCAGATGAAATATACAGCAGTACTTTTCTCATGGTTTTTAAGATGTAGAAACAGGTGCTGACTGTCCGACTAACCTGGGCATCAAAAGTCAAACCCTTGTCAGATATGACCCCCAGATTTTTACAGTTTTGACTGGTACAGGAAGGAGACCGCAATCTGCAGGCCACCAGGCAGTAGACCAGATGGAATTCTGTGATCTGAAGACTAGCACCTCGGTTTTGTCCACATTGATCTTTAGTGAATTGCCCTTCATCCAGCATATATTGCTGGACATACATTGATTAAATTTTAGGGCAACTGATTGCAAATCATTTGTTATTGAAACAATGATTTGTGTGTCATCCTCGTAGGAGAGCACCTAGAAACCAAATGAGCTCACCAACTCCGCAAGAGGAGTCACATAAAGGTTAGAGAGTGGGGCTAAGCGAGGATCCCCGGGGGACCCCACAGGGAAGGCCGAAGGCCTTTGCTCTAAAGCCTCCACAGAGTTCTGCCGGTCATGAAAGAGTGGAGAAGCTGCAGGGCCCTTCCAGCAACTCCTGCTTCCCGCAGTCGCTGGATCATGCGCACTGGGGAGATGGTATCGAATGCTGCTGAAAGGTCGAGCAAAATCAGCACCGCATAGCCTCCCTGGTCAACCTGCTTGCGGATACAGTCGGTGGCTGCTATTAGGGCGGTTTCAATGCTATGACCGGCACGAAAACCGTTCTGAGAATTGTCAAGGATTTCCTGGGATTCAATGTGTTTCATCAGCTCAACATTGATGAACTTCTCCAGGATCTTGGCCGGAGCAGAGAGAAGGGAGATAGGTCGGAAGTTCTTCAGCTCTGCGGGATCGGTATTGGGTTTTTTAAGAAGAGGTGAGACAATTGCTTCCTTCCAGGTGGCTGGGTATTTGCGGGACATGAGTGTGTTATTGAAGACCTTGCACAAGACTACTACGTCAGGAGCAAGTCTGAGTATGGAAGGCGTACAGGGGTCTGAGGGAGCTCCGGACCTTAGGCCAAGTAAGAGTTCCTTGGTTTGCAGAGCTGTGATTTGTGGAAAGGAGGACAGGGCATACTTCCCAAGATCCTGAGTAAGTTTCCCCTTAGACAAGTCTTCACTATGCCCATTGACTACCTCTGTGGTAGGTTCCTCATCTGCAGTCGGGGTGAACTCATGAAAAATCTTAAGGACTTTCTCCTAGAAGTACCGTGCTACTCTGTCGCAAAAGTCTTGGGAGGGGTTCATGACCTGTGTCTCTGGTGGATCAGCAATCTCCTTTATACCTTTGAAAAGCATGCTGGAGGATATGTCTGCCAACACTATCTTTTCAGTGAGGAAACTAGATTTGGCCTGAAAGATGGCGTGTTTATATTCCTGCAGATAGGATTTCTGCTTGGCTTTTTCCCGGGGGCAAGGGTTGGCACGCCATTTCCGCCTGAGAGCCCTGAGCTCTTACGAAAACCAAGGGGCTGAGGGTTTAGCTATTTTAATGACACAGTTTTTGAATGGAGCAACTATGTCTAAGGCCTCAGTGATACAATTACTAAAACCCTCTGCCGTGGGAGGATGAGCAATGTGGTTCCCATCAGAAGCTGAAGCCAAGGCGGCCTTCCAGTTGGTGGCAGTAACCTTATTCAAATCCCTGCAACGTATATGTTTATGTTTTAGGGGGGAGCCCTTGTTCGCTTTAGTGAGATGAGGGAAAATAATATTAAACTCGACCAACCAGTGGTCAACCCAGCTGAGAGGCTGAACTGCCTTAATCATTAGATTTTTGTGGTTAGCAAAAATGCCATCCAAAGTGTGGCCGGCACTATGGGTGGGAGAACGGACAAGTTGCATAAATCCCATAGATGTCATAAGATCTAACAGGTGAGCGGAGTCATAGTCCTGTTTGTTTTCAAGATGGAAATTGAAATCCCCTAAAATGGTGTAAAGAGCCATGGTGACAAATGGTTCGAAGGTTTGGCACCATGTCTCCAGAAACTTGGCCCTTGGCCCAGGAGGACGGTAAACCAGAAGGCCTGAAAAGTTACCGTTTTTGGATAGCATAATTCTGAACGTGACTGCTTCCAGAAGTAAGCCAGGGGCACTTTCCACATTGCTAAGGGTACATCTAAGGGAATCCCTGACCCCCAGGGCTGGGCCACCTTCTCTTCTGTCAGGGCGGTCGCATCTAAGAATAATGTAGCCTGGGGGGATAGCATCTGCCAGGGCGGGACCCGAGTGATCCTTGGCCCAGGTTTCCGTGATAAAAAGACAGTCCAGTTTGAGTGACTGGATGGTTAGGGCAGTCTTGGTCTTGTGTTTGGGCATTGAGCGAGCATTTATCAGCGCTCCCCTGATTGAGCTGGATCCAAGTCCAGTCTTGATTTTAGACTCATATGCCTTTTCTACTGAAGCAGGGTCCCGTTTTACCATATAGATGCCTGCAGCCATTCCTGCCCCACACCTGTAGCATGAGACCCTCACCTAGGCCCCACCAGCTACAATATAGGAGTGTGTTAACTTGACCATTCTGTCTACCACATTTACTAGATACGATACGCCCCACTCCACCTAGGAACATACACGTCCCTCCTGCAAAGAAGTTATAGGCCTCAGCTCACTGTCATCTTGATAAACAAAGTTACCAAGCCCCACTGGTCTCAAATGTGCATTTTTGTTGTACACATTACAGTGAGCCAGCACAGACACTAAACATCCCCGAGTTATAGGAACAACATGGGGCAAGACTAAGCCTGGGCAGTGAACTCCGCTCCGCTCACGGAGTTTGCGGAGTTTTTTTCCTCGCTCGCGTTCGTCAATGTCAAGTTGGCGACTGCGAGCATGGAAAACCAACATCCCGGCAAGATTTCTCAACGCGGGGGGTCAGGTTTCTCATTGCGAGTGGTCGCGTATGCTCGCGACCGCTCGCGGTGAGAAACTGCCCGTTCGCGTTGAGAAAGCTGCCGCTCGAGTAAAAATCTACTCGAGCGGCAGAAAAGGAAAGCTTGCGCTGTGGATGGTGCCGGTCGCAATGATTGCACAGTGCGGACAAGCATCCGGCACTGTGCAATCACCACAAACTGCATTTTTCTATCATGCTCCGCCGCTCGCGGAGCTATGCGTAGTGTGACAGAGTTTTTTATGCACTTCGCGGTGTTCTGCATAGTGCAACTCCGCGAACTCCGCCCAGGGTTAGGCAAGATTTAGGTGATGGCCAGCTGGTATATTTCATTGCTTCATATTTGATGTCTTCTGCTAGCTTTTGAAACTACCACAGCACCTTGCCATGAGAACATGACCTGTAACCTTTGTTAAAGTTCTGCTTTCTTAAAAGTTTCAGAGAAGTGATGCATATCGGTTTTCATAAATGTCTAAATTTCATCATGATCTACGGTCAAGCATCAGTGACCCTCCGATAACACCTTTTGCACCATGGTGTCACTTCTGCATTTTTAATATTTTGACGAAGTAACTAAAGGCTTGCGGTCAAGAGCACCTGTCAGTGTTCTGACCCTGTGGTTAATAGTTCTGCATTAAACAAGTATAAAAGATGTGCTGCGCAGCTCATACGTTGAACACCTTTTGCAGTGCCTAGCACGGGTTGGTGTTCCCGGTCGACCGCGCTATCTTGGGCATAGCCTATTTGAGGTTGCAGTGTTCATGATAGATTGAAAATCTTTGTCTCTCTCTCTCTCTCTCTCGGTCTCTCATCCCCTCCCTTTCTACCTTGCATTTGATGTAATCTTAAAGCTTATATTATTGCATGGTTTAGCTTATTATTTGAGATGTGTCTCTTAGACACTTGATTATCTACTAAAGATTGTACGAAGTTATTTGATTGATTGAAACTGTGATTTTTGACATTTTCTTTGTTTGAACTTGTTCTCAAAATAAAAATGCCACTCCAACTCAGTGCCTACTTTTCACACAAGTGTCTTATTATCTTTAGATAGCAGCACCCTTGCTCAAATTAAGCTGGGGTAAAACACCACTCTGCAACAGCTGGCGACCACGCAGAAGTCGTGCGGACTTTCTAAGGCTGCGAAGAATTGGGACGCGTCAGAGACTGCCTTCGGGGCCCCTTCCTGACTGCCTCCAGCTCTTGCCTGGGTGAGTCAAAGACTTTTTATTTTTTCTTTGAATTACTCCGGTGCAAGGTGCTTGGCTGTGGTGGGGCGGGCGCGGGCAAGTGCAGGTCTGCTCAGAGTCACTGTTCCTTGTAGTCTAAACGTCTTGCCACGCAACAGAACAACTTTTAAATTTGACACTTCGGTGTGTAGGCACTGAGCAAGGCATTCTTTTTTTTTTTTTTTTATTCTTTTTATTAACATTGCTCATGTTCAAGTGCAGTACACAGCGGCAGTTCATAATATATTCACAGGGATCACAGTTCGTCACATTTTTGCATGCATGGAAATGCAGAGGAGTGATTGCAACAATCCTCTATCCCAACCCATCTTGTACAGCTCGAAACCTTTGCCAGGGACCCCACACCTTCCGCCATTTATTCACACATCCCCGGGACCTATAGACCGTTTCCTCCGCCCTCTGACACCAATCCAGGTCGCAGAGCCACTGATCCCACGAGGGGGGCGCCTGTGCACCCCAGCACCTGGCAATATTGCGTTTAGCCACCCCTGCTGCCAGCCCCAACCAAATCTCGTTATCACGTGTCCAGTCCGTGGCTCCTTTGATCATGAGCAAGAGCCACTTGGGCTCCAATGGGACCGGGGACCGCACTACCCCCTCCTTCGTTTGCGTCACCCTGGTCCAAAACGGAATTATGAGTGGGCAATCCCATAGAATGTGATAAAATGAGCCCTCCTCTTGACAGCCCCTCACACACAAGGGTGATAGAGTCCTACCCCAGGAGAACAGGTGGGTGCGGGGATAGTAGACCCTGTGGAGTATTTTTAACTGCACAAGGCGGAATCGCGGCCGGATCGCGACCTCGCGAGGGCTCTGCAGGGCGTCTTGCCAGTCGTCGTCATCTAGTGTTCCAATGTCTCCCTCCCATCTCGCCCGCAGGGGACCCAGGGGGTCCGGCATATTATTAATAAGTTTTCGGTAAATCGTTGACGTGGGTTTCGTTAGAATGGGGTCGAGAAGGAGCCCGTCCTCCATAGGGGAGTACTCCGGGATGGAAGTGCCAGCACGGATGTGGGCCCGCAATGCATGTATAAGGCGCAGGTAATGGTAGTGTTGGGAATCATGAAGTTGATACTCTTTTTTCAGAGCCGCAAAGGGAAC
This sequence comes from Calotriton arnoldi, assembly GCA_963921515.1. Classification (NCBI taxonomy): domain Eukaryota; kingdom Metazoa; phylum Chordata; class Amphibia; order Caudata; family Salamandridae; genus Calotriton; species Calotriton arnoldi. The sequence goes on along the minus strand of CAWUFW010014223.1, from coordinate 354,463 downwards.
CGGGGCCCCCCCCTTCCACACATCACCAAGATACTCAATGCCGATCAGTTTCCACCCCCTATAGCCGGATAGTCCCGCCACCTCCTTTAGCCGATCGCCCGTCCAAAGCGGGGTCCGTCCCGTTAGGGTGTTCGTCCAGCCCAAGAATTTGTTGGCCTCCCTCCAACAGTGGAGTACCACCCCAGTGTGCGCGGGCAGATCACGACCCCGCCCGCGGGAGTAGAGATATGGCTCACAGGTTCCTCCAACCATCGCGTGCCTATCCATTCTGTAAGCTGGCTCCGAGGTCGGCGCGTAAACCCAGTCGTTGACCACCTGCAACTGAGCTGTCCAGTAATAGAGTTGCACGTCCGGGAGGGCCAGCCCCCCGTCGTACACCCCCCTCATAAGCTTCAGCAACGCAATTCTCGGGTTGCCGCCGTCCCAAAGTAACGTCCGCAACTCCCGGGAGATCCGCTTAAATGTCGCCGTCGGGACCAGGTACGGTGTGTTTTGGAGGATATATAGAAGTCTTGGCAGCGCCAGCATTTTAAAGAGCGCCACGCGCCCCATCAAGGACAAGGGCAGGGACCTCCAATGTCCACCCCCAGCCTCATCAGTTGAGGCTCCAAATTTCGGGCGAAGAACTCCCCCGTGTCTCTGGTGACGTACACTCCCAAGTACCGGAATCCAGCAGTCTCCAGCGATGCTGGGCAATCCCGCGGGATGCGAGGAGGTGAACCCGACAGAGGATAAACCACCGATTTGGTCCAATTAATCGAGTAGCCAGAGTAGCTACCGAAAAGGGCGAAAAGGTGGAGAGCCCGCGCCATGGAATGGTAGGGTCTGGCCATGTACAGGACAATATCGTCAGCGTATAGAGAAATACGCTCCTCCCATTCATCCGTGAGTGCCAGGCCCCAAAAGGCCCTATCTCTTCTAATCCAATGAGCGAGCGGGTCCAGGGCGAGGGCAAACAGGAGCGGTGACAGGGGGCAGCCCTGCCTAGTGCCCCTATACAGGGCAAAAGCCCGGGACGTCACCCCATTGACCCTCACCCTTGCCATCGTCTGCGTGTACAGGAGTCTCACCCAGCTACCGAACACGGGGCCCAATCCCAGTCTATTCAGTACCATAAATAGGTATGGCCATTCGATGCTATCGAAGGCCATTGAGGCGTCCAGCGCCATCAATGCCGTCTGCGCATGTCCCACGTCCTTAGTCATGTGCAGAATACCATAGAGCCTCCGCAGGTTGTGCCGAGTGCTCCTGTGGGGCATAAAACCCGACTGGTCTACATGCACGAGGTCGGGCAGTACGGATAGCAGTCTTGTCGCTAAGACCTTGGCCAATACCTTCGCCTCCACGTTCAGGAGGGAGATAGGCCGATAGGACGAGCAACAGTCCGCCGGTTTCCCGGCTTTATGAATAACCACAATCGTGGCCTCTCTCTGGTCGGGCGGAAGCACGCCCACCTCCCGTGCCTCAAGGAACATGCGTCGCATGGGCTCCAGTACCACACTCGCCTGTTTCTTATAGATTTCGACCGGGAGTCCGTTGGGTCCCTGCGCCTTGCCGGCCTGGAGGGCATTAAGGGCTTCTCCCAGCTCCGCTCTTGTGAGGTCTGCATCCAGACACTCAGTTTGTTCCTGGGATAGCATAGGCAGCGCAAAGTCTCGCAGGAATTCCTCACAGTCTCTCTCGGTTCTAGTGCACACTGGGGTATATACTCCTTCATAGTAGGACGCAAAAGCCTCCGCAATGGCCGCACTCGTGGAAGCCAGGGCCCCCGAACCATCTCGCACCTCCGTAACCCAGGAACGCTCCCTGTCACGACGCTCCAGCCACGCAAGAAGCTTCATACTCTTGTCCCCTGCATCATATATCCGATGCTGCGTGGCAAGGGAGTAGGCACGTGCCTCACCCTCCGCTAACGAGCGAAGTTCCCTGTGCTTCATGGCCAAAGCATGATTGCGCTCCGGCGAGGGCGACGCACTGGCCTCTCGCTCCAGGGACTCGATTTCGCGCTCCAACTGTTGAATCTGCAGCGATTCCTCTTTCTTTCGGGCACCGATCAAAGCCTGGGCCTGTCCCCTCAGGACCGCCTTGTATGCCTCCCACAACGTTAGCTGGGAGGTAACCGACCCCTGATTGTCGGAGAAATAATTCTCGGAGCCCTCCCGAAGCTTATCAGTAATCGAAGTGTCAGTTAACCGCCACGGATCTATTCGCGGGTATGCGGCCCTGTCTACCACCGTCCCCCGAAGGATAACACCCACCGGAGAGTGGTCCGATATGCCTCGCGCCATAATACTCGGGTCTACAAAATCACCCAACTGATCCCCCCGCGTGAAAATATAGTCCAACCTCGAGAAGGAGCCATGTCTGGCCGAATAAAAGGTGTAGAGTCTGCGGGCTGGGAACCATGTTCGCCATATGTCGCAGAGACCCATTGCGTCCGTGAAGCCCCGCAGGCCCGTCTCCCCTCCGCTGGCCCGTCTGTCGCCTGACCGGTCTAGTTCGACGTCCATTGCCGCGTTGGTGTCACCCCCCAGGACCAGAGTGCCGTTGGGGAGGTTCGCCAAATGTGTCCCCAGTTTCTTGTAAAGTGTAGCATGCAGGCCGGGCGGGATGTAACATGAGCACAGGAGCACCGTACGCCCTTCCCATCTCACCGCCACCGCCACGAAGCACCCAGCGTCCTCCGTCCAGGAATTTAATACAGTTATTGGCAAACTCCTACGGACTAATATTCCCACCCCCCTCGAGCCGGACGTGAATCCGGAGTGGGCTACCATCTTGTACCCGAACCTATCTAAGGCCCTGCAATTATTACCCCGGAGGTGGGTTTCCTGCAAGAGCACCACATCTGGAGAATGGCGTTTCAGGTGCTGTAGTACTAGAGTTCTCTTGATCTTGTTGCCCATCCCATTGACATTCCATGTCCATATTTTAATCTTAGCCTGATCCCCCATCCCCACTGTGAATCCACATCCTCAACGGATTTCCACCCTGCCACTGCGTAGTGCCCCCACAATACAACAGCATTAAAATAGATATATTGACATGAGCTAAACTTAAACTTCCCATCAACCCCATTCCACCCCCCCCAGTCTGCCCCCCCCTCCCTGCCTCCCTGCTAAGTGGGCCCCCAACCCCCCACCTTAAAAACTTGCAGAGTGCCTGTCGCCCAAATAATCCCATTTCAACTAACTGAGGGAACGTAAGCCCACAACTCGCAGAAACTGGCACAACTGACTGTCGGATTTCCACCCCTTAAGCAAGAAATTAGCACCCACCCTCCCCCCCCAAACCCCAGCGGGCCAACGCCTAGAGCCCTTTGGACGAGCAATCCACGTCAGCCAGCGCGGTCACTTACAGTCTCGGAGATGTTCAAAATGTTTGTGCAGCATGACTAGTGGCCCCCAGCCCAGCAGGGCCCAAGAGGCGCGCGCCTTTGCCTGCCTCCCCATGTGTAGCCCTCAATGCGGCCTGTGTCCCCATCAGTCCTCCGGTGGCGGACGTTCACGCTCCTGACTCCCTCGGGCTGGTGCTATATCCCTCCCGGCCTCACGAGAGGTGTCGTTGGAGGTCCGGCGCCGTGCTACACCCTGGCGGCCCACGGTCCGCCATCCCTCTATCCAGTCGCTCGCCTCCGCCGGAGAATCGAAAAAGTACACCTTTTCCCCATCCAGGATCTTGAGCCGTGCTGGAAAGAGCATCATGTACCGCACACCCTGGTCCCTAAGGGCTCGCTTGACGCCCTCAAAGGACCTGCGCTGGCGCTGGACCTGTAGAGTGAAGTCCGGGAAAAAACGGATCGTTGCGTTCTCCAGTCTTAGGTCCCCGGTGGTACGTGAGGCCTGCAGGATGGCATCCCGGTCCCGGTAGTTCAGGAACCGGGCAATGATGGTGCGCGGAGGGGCCCCAGGCTTGGGCCTCCCCCCCATTGCGCGATGGGCCCTTTCAACAGAGAAAAATTTTGAGAGACGCTTGGGCTTAAGGTGTTGCAGTATCAGTTCCTCAACAAAACAATCCATGGACGGCCCTTCCAATCCCTCCGGCACCCCTACGATGCGGACGTTGTTGCGTCGCGCCCGGCCTTCCTGATCCTCCAGGCGGGCTACGACGTCACCCTGGGCCTTCACCAGCGTGGCGACCTGCTCCTCAAGCTTCTTCGTTCTGGCCTGTAGATTCCCAATGCCACTCTCCGTCTCGGCCACCCTGCCCGACATATTCCGAAAGTCAGCCCGGAGGAGGTTAACCTCTTCTGTGACCGAGTCCAGTTTGGGCTCCATTGTGCCACGCATGTCTTTGATGGCCTGCATTATGTCTCTGAGTGACGGGTCCGATCCTCCGTCCGCGTCGTCACCCTGTTGTCCCCCATCGCGGAGGCCCTCTCCCTTCCCCATAGCCACCGTGTACTTGTCGATCTGGTTGGCTTGGTTCGGAAGGGGCGGCTTATGCCGACCCATTGCCGTAGATGAGGCCATGGCGGGAGGGCTCACACGTCGGGCCCCCTGCCTCTGTCGCAATCGTCCAACCGCAGGCCGGAGGAACCGTCCAGTCCACCCCCGGTCCTCCGCCACTTCAGCCGTGGGGGACACCACCGCACACCCTTGCTCGGGTCGCACGCCGACCGGCTCAGCAGGCCCTACCGCCAACGGCCACGCAGCAGGCTTCCAGGGGCAGGCAGACGAGTTCTCACCCCCAGCACCTCTCAGGCCACTCAGTACTGGTCCAGGCCTCCCACCACAATGGAGTAGCCTCAGAGTGCGCGGGCCACAGACCCCGGAGTTATCCACTCGCGGCGCTCCGGTGGGAGGCAGCAACGCTCAGCAGGCCCTGCTCGCTTCCGCGGGCCCCACCAGTGCGGCCAAGTCCCCAGATCTCGGGCTCTCTGTGCCGCCTCCCCGGCCTCCGGAGCTCCGCACTGTCAGTAGCGCACGCCCAACGCGGCCCTCCGCCGCGACAGCGGTTCCGCTCGTGGCTTCTGTGTGCCTGCGCTGCAAGCTCACCACCGGGCCCCAGGCTGGCCAAGCGATGCTCCCAGGGCACCTCCGCACCCACCTCTGTGTCGACCGCCGGTCTCCTCAGGCCGCCTCTCAGCCGCTGTGTGCGCACCACTCCCGGGCTCCGCTACAGTCCGAGCACCTCTCGCCCTCAAGTCCGGCTCCTGCACGCGTCTCGGGACCTTCCGCTTTAGGCCGAGCGCTCGTACGCCATCGGCGCCATTTTCGCCCGCACGGGCGCTGAGTCCCGAGTTTCGCCCCACCGGGCTGGAAGCCTCCCTCGCCCCTGCTGCCGCCGCGATTACACCTGCGAGCGGCTCACCGCCGGTCAGCTCCGCTGTCTGCGTTACCCTATGGCCGGATTATGACGGATTTGGGGTGGTTTTACACTATCTGCTGTCGCAGCTCGCTCAGTATGCGGCCATTTTCCTCGGCTGCAGGCCACGCCCCAGACCAAGGCATTCTTGTTCCATTTCCTACGTTTTACAGTTGTGGTTTGTGAATTTCTTTTGCGAAGCTTTGGAAGCTTTTTTTTGTGACACCGGAGGGGGCGTCTGGCAGCTCTCCGGTACTCACATCGTCTTGGATGAAAGACCCTGGACTCTTGACATTGTCTTTATGATTTGACTATTGTAGGAGACTGCGTTTAGCAGCCGGAGTCTGCGTTTGGCAGCAGGAGACTGCGTTTAGCAGCCGGAGTCTGCGTTTAGCGGCAGGAGCCTGCGTTTTACAGCCGGAGTCTGCATTTGGCAGCAGGAGACTGCGTTTAGCAGCAGGAGAGTGCGTCTGGCAGCTCTCATGTCTATATTGTGACAAGCACAGGAGAGTGCGTCTGGCAGCTCTCGGATTTTAAATGCGTGTTCAGGAGACTGCGTCTAGCAGCTCTCAGCTTTTACGGATTGTGATTAATTAACTGTTGTTCACGTAAAGTACCTTATATTGTTTAAACATTTACTTCTGCAAGGACTGGGAGGGCTCTCATTGCATTAAGTACAAAAGCGGCTTTTTCAACTGCGTACTTCACAAAGGGGAAGTCGTTCCTTCCACCACACTTCCTTGTGGTTTCCTCTCCTTCTCGGGCACAGTAGCTGTGACCGCCCTTCTCTTTCTCTGCCACTATTGTACTTCGTATCCTCTGTTTTGTTTTTTTTCCTTTCGGCTGCATACATTGTTTTCCTTCCCCTTCTACTTTATTAAATTTCACAGGTTTTACTGCTTGTTTTTCCTGTGGCCCATCTGCACGGCTGCATACCGTGCTTCTGTCTCTCTCTCCACTTCTCTCGTTCTACCTCGCACCAGTGGCTGGGTTGCGATTCTTTCTCACATCGGGGCCAGGTGCTTTCCTCTCTTGTTTCCTTTAGCGAGATCTAATATCTAGGTGTGCCAGTATCTTCCGCCTACTTTCCTCTATGGTTTTCTTTAGCGAGAAATAATAACTAGGTGTGCCAATGTCCATGAATATCATGTGCATGTTTCTGTTTTTAGAATGTCGTCTTATCATTAGCACACGGTCCCACATCTCATGCCCTGCCCCTGCCTTCTTAGTACCTGCCTTTCCCCCTACCTCTCCCTGTCCCCTGTTCCAACTAGCCTCCCCTTACTCAGTACTGCCCACTGGACACTACTACAGCTAGGGTCTGCATTTCTCATGCACTGTTGCCTGTCTGCCCCTGTACTCCTGGAGTCTTCCACTTCACGATTCAGTCAAGTGGTAGCCAGAGGGGGGAGGAGGGATTTCTCCTTCCCTGTTATTAATTCCAACACTGTCAGTCACTCCTGTGCACTTTTTCCGCACGTTATGAACAATAACCGCCAGGAAACACTTGATCTTATTTTGCATCTAGTACCACTCACCACTATTAAGAGCACTCCTAAGGGATCAATCACAAGACAACGAGCACGTGCCTGCTCTAGAGGCAGACTGCACTACTCCAGACAACTCTAGGGAATGAGCGAAGAATCAGGCAACTACACAGCACCACAGATTGTTGTGTACCTGGTTAACAACCACGTCATTGGTCTTTCAGAAGGTCATCCATCTTCACTCATTCCGGCAACGCCCTTAACAAGCGCTGTCCTCCTCACTGTGTTTCAGGTCTTAGGCATCGACTGCACCCAAGCACAACAACTGAGGCTAACAATAGTACCCACCTATGCTTTCCAATTACATCCAAGAACACCTTTATAAATAAAACTAAGTATGGCCACCCCATTGCAACATGTCCTCAAAAACTTCACAGGCCAAGAACAGCGCATAATTAAACATTGTAGAGCGCTCCATAAACACAGAAAAAATTGATTGCACCCCTGGCCTCCTGAAGGTAGCTTCGATCGTGCTATACTAGATCATGCCACTACCTTCTTAGAAGCTAAGTACTCCGGCAGCAAGCTACAGAAACGCAAAGATACCCTAGCATTGTGGCGTATCTTTAAAGAGAACGCTGAACCCATAATAATGCCCACGGCCCCACCACCATATCATGTAAGTGGCATGTACCCCCTTGAACTACTGGAAAACTCTGTCACCCTCCTCGAAAATCTAGCCTTGACCCCTACTACAAATGACCTAACAGCTGTTGGTTCCGTTCCAATACCAGATGACAATTCTTCCTCACAACATTCCCCAATGGACAATGGCATAATGAACACAGTTCCAACACTTCGATCTCTTGCCAGCCCCAGCTCAATGATAGAAGCTGTCGTACCAGGCCTACCTGGCCAGATAGATGCAAAATTCACATTGAAGCTTACACCAGCACCAAATGCTGCCGCACAACAGCAAGATGAGGGTGAAGACTCTGACACCGCCTCTCACACATCATCCCGCTGCTCACATACTAGCTCTAACCCCTTCCTTAATGACGACCAGCTACAACTTCCAAGGCTGCGCCGCTCCCCCAAAGCCAGCTGCCATTTAGCAGCACCACATTCCAGCCTATTCTGCACCTCCCATTTACACACCAGCAGTTTAGGGACAGAGGACAGCAATCCCCTGCGAAATTTGACCAAGCACATTTTAGCGAATGGAGAACATGCCCTAACTTAAACAAGAGCATGGACAGCATTACACTAGGTGACCCCCACACGGACCTACTACACAGAAGTCGGTCACCCAGCCCTACAGGCCAGGCTAAGGCTATCCGACGCCTGTCAATGAATGTCAATGAAAGTAGAGCAAACGAAGGACGCATTCGCTGACCAGCTCAGTAACACAGACCTTCTAGCACCATCACAACAGGTAGGAACAAACACCTCACCACAAGAAAAACCGCAGACACACGCTCCTGGGGATAAACAGGGTGTCACAACACAGCACGGTAATGAGGCCCCCAGTCTTTCTGAAGCCGCTGCTTCCGGAATGACCCAGACAGCTGCAACAACTAGTCAGGTCGATCTCCCTGAGCAAGCACCTCCGCAGGCATTGCCACCAGCACCAACATATACATTTCGCTCGCCATCTATGCCCACACTCACTCCCATGCACACAGCATCACAAAGGGAGTCTCCAGATGCAGAGGAACAAGCAACCAGAACAAATAGCAGATGAACAGAGGTAGAACGACTAAGAGTATTGGGGACACACGGTCGGCCAGATGACATTTCATATGATGTCTCAGGTACAGCCTCTCTGCGTAACACTAGATTAAAAAACATACGTAACATGTATCTCAGTAGACAGTATGCACCACAGAATAATGACCTAACACCAAACGAAATAGTCACACTTGGAAAAGATTCAGACTTCTATGTCAATCTCTTCACAGACGATTTGGCAGGCTGGACAGAGAGTCTGGCACCACAAATGATCCCGTGGCCACGAATAGGGTCTTTCGAACCACAACACATGGCCACAGCAGAAAATTGCATCTTACATGGGGTGGGAGACGAAGATTGGGACTATGGTTACATGACGGCAAGTTTAAAGATTTGGCAAAAATATGCGCACCAATATGACCATTCACGGCCCAATACAGCAGACACCAGAGTGACACATCAGATGCCACTACTTTTCAAAAATGCGAATGACCCACCATTGTATGTCCCATGGCAACAAATGGATAAAGAAAATTTGAAAAAACAATTGCCACCACTAACAGAGGGTGCTGGAAAATGGATAACAGCCCTAGAGAAAAACACCGCTGGCGTCAACTTAGCCATAGGTGACATTAAGAGTCTGCTCACCTCCCTGATCGGAGAAGAAGCAGAAGACATATTAAAAAGTGTCCATAGCAAAATAACACTCACTGGGACAGAGCACGATGGTGTTGCATTTAAAAAAATACGACCCTTTGTATGGTCCCACTTGCGCCGCAAATTCCCGGACGTTCCAGACGTAGGGTCCCTAATGTCGCAAACAATGCAACAAAATGAGGACCCTGCCCAGTACATTTCCAGAATGAAAGAAAAATGGCAGCAGGACTTAGGGGAAAAATGGAATGCAACTGGAGGGGACTGTAGATTTTTCTACCACGCAGTTAAGAAGGGACTGCCCACTGAGGTGCAGGAAAGGTTAGTTGGGATAGTATCAATGGAATGCAAGCCATGGCCTGAAATACAAGATCATATCATTCACTTCTGCAAAAAGAAGCAAGAACAGGACAAGAATAGACAGTTGGCTATAGAAAATGCAGCCGCGAAATTAGTACAGCAGAAACTGAATAGGAAAAAAGATACCCCAGATACAGTCATGCTAGCAACACCAGTCAATCAGATGACTGCGGTTGCAGGATTTCCCCAGATTGCCATGATTACGTTGGCAGGTAACATACAGGGAGCAGCACCATACATACAGGCACAGCCCATTTACAACACTGAACAACAGCAGTACTATAATAACAGACAAAACACGGCACGGAACACAGGGATGCAGGGTAGAGGTAGAGGAATGGGACAACAGAGATTCAGACCACAGCCAGGAACTCCCGTCTGCTATTATTGTCAGAAACAGGGCCACATGCAGAGAGGCTGTCGCACTAAGATGCAGAATGAGGGTCGACTAGTCATGCGGCCCTCACAGCGACCACCCACACAATTCCAACAGCAGCAGATGCAGCCACAGCCATTTCAGCCCCAAGTACTGTACTCCTATTCCCTACCAGTACAGCAGCAGCAGCATATGCAGCAACAAGTGCAACTTCAGGCACCTGCAGTAGCCCAACTGCAAGCACCCATACAGCAGGTACAAACACCAATACAGCAGCAACAAGCACCTGTATATCAGGTGATGCCCCAAGCACAAACTCTTGTACCTCAAGGGGCCACAGTGATTCCGTCCAACAACGCATTTGCGCAGGGCACCATCCAGAAATATCAAGCAGGAGGATACACCGGTTAGGACAGCCCACAGACAACTTGTGTGCCCAGTTTTATCGTGTACAATGAATGTTAAACAGGACCCCATTATCTTTGTCACGATAAACAATAAGACTTACAGCTTTCTCATTGACACAGGTGCTACCTATTCCTGTATTACGGGAGGAGTACTGCCCATTTCAGATCAGATAGTGGACACACAGGGATACTCTGGGGCAATAGCAAGGGTCCCTTTCACTAAGCCAGTACCAATAGAAATAGGAGGCCACTTGGTGAAACAAAAATTGCTCTACTCACCACAGTCTCCAGTCAATCTTCTAGGGCGTGACCTCATGGCAAAATTAAATATGACAATTCACTTTGATGAAAAAGGTACGATGATCTGCTTCATACCAGGCACACCCTTGGCTAGGATGATGGCAGTCACTGTGGACTGTTCTTTGAGCATTCAGATAAGGGCCCGTCCAGTGGATGAGCACGCCTTTTCCGCTGCAATACACACCATTGTTGCCACCACTCCAGAACTAAAAGGCCGCACTGTTCAACTACCAAAAGAATTCCTTTTTAGACCCCGAGTGCCAGGCTCACAAATATATGACAAACACATGATCCTGGACATACACTGTCTTGAAATAACACCTACATACGGGGCCTTCCAAGCATTTGACGATAATGCTCATAATTGGGCCTGCGTCATTTTCATTCAACCAGGAGGATTAGTCTGGAATATTTCAGATGCTCAACTCTTTGGACGTCCTGAACAGTATTCAAAAAGTGAGATTGTCTATGAATATGCATACCCCTCTCAGTGACAGTAGAAATAAGAACACCCACTGCCGCCAAACAATATGACTCCATACGTGAAGCAGATTTAGCTCAGGTTCCAGCAAATATTTGGACAACTGGCCCAAATGATGTAGGCCTCATTCACTCTGCTGCCCCATTCAGAATAACACTGAAACAAGGTGCCATACTACCAAGAGTCCGGCAGTATCCCTTGTCTAAGGAAGCAGAGGATGGTATTGCCCCCACCATACAAGCATTACTGGATCAGGGAGTAATATACCCCTGCACATCCCCTTGCAAAACCTGTCTGTTTCCGGTGCGGTAATCTAAGACTAATCAATGGCGTTTGGTACATGACCTACGTCCCCTTAACAACATTGTGGTATCAGAATTCCCAATAGTCCCAGACCCATCTGTAATTCTCACAAATATTACACCCGACGCTCAGTACTTTTCTGTCATTGACCTGAAAAATGCTTTTTTTAGTGTCCCATTGCACCCTGATAGCCAATACCTGCTATCATTTACATTTCGTAATGTTCAAATGACCTACACCAGGTTAGCGCAAGGCTATTGTGAGTCCCTCAGCGTCTTTAACAGAGTTGTCAAAGCAAATTTTCAATGTGACAGCACCCTGCTGCAATATGTCGACAACATATTGCTGTGCAATCCTACAGAGCAACAATGCAGAAAGGATACCATAGCTCTGCTCACAACATTAGCACAAAGAGGATACAAAGTAGACAAGCAAAAGCTTCAATACTGCCAGAAAGAAGTGCACTATCTTGGCCTATTACTTTCTGCATCAGGAACACGAGTCACACCAGATAGAGTTGAGGCAATAAAATGCACCCCTGAACCACAAACAGTCAAGGACATGCAGAAATTCCTTGGGTTAGTAAACTATGTTCGTCAGTGGGTCTTTGATTTCTCTACCATTACTGTCCCTCTGCTGAAAGCCGTTAAAATGGCCAAAGACAGACATAATAAGTTAGATTGGACACCTGAAATGAAAACACCCTTCACACAGTTGAAAGATGAAATAACAAATGCACCAGTGTTAGGGTCCCCTGACTACACCAAGGAGTTCTACCTATTCACTCACTGCGACGGCCAAGTTATGATGGCAGTACTTACCCAAAAATATCCCATGGGCCACAAGCCCATTGCCTACTTCAGCGGCATGCTGGATTCTGTAATGAAAGGCCACTACCCGTGCAAACAAGCTCTAGCAGCAGCAGCATTCGCTGTTGAGAAAAGCACCCCCATAGTCATGGGGTCCCCGTTAACTCTGTACACTGAACATGCCGTCTTTGCAATAATACAGAAAACCAAGACAAACTTAACTACACCAAGAGTATCAGGCTACGAAGTCATACTATCATTGCCCTCTCTGAAAGTTGTCAAGTGCCACACAGTAAACCCTGCCACGTTCTTTGCCCACCCTATTGCCACCTCCGACGATGACACACATGATTGTGCCACATATTCACCAGATGAGTCAGGAGCAGCAAAAGAGGACCCACTGCCACACAGTACTGTGTACTTTGTTGATGGGTCCCCTACCATTGATCAAGAAACAGGGATCAGATACACAGGAGCTGCAGTAGTTAGAGCACAGCAAAATGACTCTTCTGATTCCCTAGACATTGATCAGCAGATTACATTACCCTCACATTACTCAGCCCAAGCAGCAGAGCTAGTGCCATTGATTGCCGCCTTAAACGATGGGGCAGACGACCGCATCACCGTCTACTCCGATTCGCGTATGTCACAACAACTACACACTCCAGCATCTTACGCTGGAAAAGGCGTGGATTTCTCAAATCCGATGGTACGCCTGTCATCCACAGTTACTAGAAGAACTAATAGATGCACTGACACTGCCAGCTGAGGTAGCTGTAGTCAAATGCGCAGCACACACCAATGGCCAAGACTTTGTCTCCAGAGGTAACGCTCTGGCAGACTGGGCAGCTAAAGCGGCCGCCAGAGGACCCCCACCTGCAGTACCACCAGAAGGTCAGCACGCCCCCATCTTGCTTGCCCAAAACGTACCGACAGCAATACAACAAGACAAACAAGGTACAGATGTAGACACTACTAACTTAACGCCTCCATACACTCTTGACAGTACACAGCAATATGATCACATTGCACAATTACACCTCAGAGAAATACAGGAAAGTGCACCAGATCAAGAGAAAGAGTTATGGAAGAAGAGGGGAGTACAACAAGATCCTGCTGATTTCATCTATAGGCAAACGATGACAGGAAAACCTGTCATGGCACAGGCCTTACTGCAAGTGGCGTTAGATCAGTTACACCTTCCCACACATGTTTCCCGAGATAATATGTCCACAACTCTACAGACTGACTGGTTCATCCCCAATGCCCATGAACTAATACAACTTTTGTTAATCAATGTCTCATCTGTCAACAGTACTCACCAAACCCCACTATGAAAAAAGTTGCCTCCGCAATACCAAAACCCAAAGGCCCGTTCAAAGAACTTCACATTGATTATGTTGACATGATTGATAGATGCCAAAATTATCGATACCTCATTGTGGTAGTATGCCCATTCTCATGCTGGATCGAAGCTGGACCATGTGTCCACTGCGATGCCAAAGCAGAAGCTAACTTCCTGCTCCGTGAGGTCATTTCGCGCTGGGGTTTTCCAGACGCGATCCGTTCTGACAACGGCAGCCATTTTTCAAACCCCATCTTTTCCTTTCTAACAACAATGTTGGGGATCAAACACAAATTGACATCAGCATATCACCCACAAAGCAATGGCATTTGTGAGCGCCTTAATGGCCCGCTCAAAGGTAAGATAAGCAAGATAAGTGCCACAATTGGAAAGAAATGGCTCTATTGCCTACCAATTGCCCTCTTTGCGCTTAGGAACTCTCCAAGTTCTGATCACCATCTCACGCCCCATCAGCTGGTCACTGGACAATCCATAAATATAGCAGTCCCATCTACTAGGCAAAAAACAGATAACGAAAGTTCCTCTGAGATTGTAAAAGCTGAATTGTATGATTATCTGTGTGCACTAACCCGCGCTGCGCAGTTCCTTTCTACTCAAGTATCCAAGAGGAAGAAGGGCCCCATCGATCGTGAACTTCCGCCAATTCGTCCTGGAACTTTAATCTTTGTCCGAAAAACTGTCCGACGTTGGAAGGATTCAAAATTTGAAGGTCCCTTTAAAATAATAGACTCCTCACCCACCGCAGTCCGCATAGCCGAAAGGAAGGCATGGATTCACCGCAGCGACATCAGGTTCGAGCCTGCACCACCGCAGCACCAGACGACAGGATAGAGGGAAACGACATGCTCCTAGTACCACTGAACGAGGACAATATGTTCCCATTGACTGTCGAAGAAGAAGACGAAAATCGTGTGGTAGACCACGGATTGAGTCGTCGCTGAAGTACAGAAGTGCCCTATGCAAATATATGTATTTCTGTTCTACTATTTTATATTATTGTTGGAGTGGCACTCGCTGTGTTTAATTGGTACGCTGTTATTGTCCATTGTATTAGTACAAGTGCTTGTATTTCTCAAACTGAAGCTGCCGACACCACTATGTTTCTTGCAACACCACCCCCTGTACCAGCAGCCACCCATGCTGAGAAAGGCCCCCATAGCAATACATTAAGTCCAAAGCCCCCCGACAGTAACATTAGCAACACACACACCAGTATGCGCCCTAGGTCATCGACTCCTCCCCTGGTTGAAAATAATACAGAATGGGACAGTACCGTTCATCTCACAATACGCCCCCCACTGTTGTCCCGCCGACACAATTTCCGCAGAGCAGCCGAACATATTCATGACATCCAAAGGGCTGTCATCTACTCTCTCTTAGGTGAACACACACCACCACAAAGTCCTGACGAGTCAATAGGGGACCATGGGGTCCATAACTCCTATTAGATATTTATGGTATAAGGATATGACAACAGCTGGAAAGAAGGTAACAAACGAATCCTGCTTTGTGTGTTCATATATTCCACATGCAGTAGGCGCAGATAGACTGATTTTCCCTAGAGATGTCCCATCACGCACTGCCAAATGCCTTTTACACTTGTACCTCTGTCGCCTACAAGGGCAAGTCCAGATCATTTCAGCTGACATTTCCACTGCATATGTGAACACCACAGAATGGGACTACATCTACACCACACACAAGGTTATCACTGACACAACAGACGTTGAGAAGGTAATAAAGGAGATGTACAGAACAGGAATTTATGACATGGACCCTAAGGCAGCTGCCATTAGGAGGCATGGCTACATCACAATATCATCACCAATGGCATTATGCGATCCAACAATACCCCACAGCCACCCATGCCCGTGCCAAAATAGGACTGTGCTGCGCCTATGGGCGCAAGTTTATGCCAATGATAGGTGGTATAATCCCAGCTACGTGACATGCAAAGCAGCATCCTTAGGCCTCCCTTGGGTTGACTCAGATTATGAAGAAGGGATTGACTGGGAGGTTGAGGATGACTGTGAACAAATATGGTCTCAGGAAAGTGGAAGATACACCTGGGGTGGGGAGAAAATGTCCAAATATAAAAAAGCATTCAAACTAAAGTCACCTTTTCTTTGTTTCCTAGGAAATGGCACAGTACCTGTGGGGCGCAACTCGGGATACAACAGCACTATTTTTAATTCGGATATGCAGTGGGGCACCTCCTGTTTAATGGACTTCTACTGGGCTTGCGGAGAACACCTCTATCTCCAACTGCCTCCTCAATGGAACGGATTGTGCACCTTGGTGAGCCTACATGAAGTTCATCTGGTCATTCCAGCAGCCAATATCTCCCACATCAATTCACATCCAATGACTGGCGGCGTCACCTTCCTCCACCGGCACCGGCGAGCTGCTCAATACTTCGCGAACGACGCCTATGATAAAATTCCTCAAGAATTCCGCCTCTTTGACGGTGCCCAAACATTCTTTGGGGGCCTCGTTCCACTGTTTCAGACAACAGCGAATGCACAGTGGCTACAGGTGACCCACTATGAAGTCATGCGGGCCCTCAACCGTACTAGGGATGGACTAAATGCTATCAAGGAAGAACTACGCCCCCTGAGGCTTATGGTTCTAGAGCACCGGTATGTCCTAGACATGTTAACAGCAATGGAAGGTGGAGTATGTCACAAGATCGGAAAGAGCTGCTGCACGTTCGTGCCAGTAAACGACACGGAGAATGGCTCCATCACGAAGGCCATTGAGGACTTGACAAACTTAGGGAAGAAAATGGTTGAAGAAGGAGGTGCCCCGGCGGACATAGCCACGGACTGGTTCAATTTTAGCTGGATGCCCTCATGGCTGTCTGCCCTCCTAAAAATTCTTGCACCAATTATCGGCGCATTGTTGCTTCTGTGTTGCGGCATACAGATAGTGTCATTGTGTAAAAAGATTCAGCACTAAAGTAGTAGGGATAAATTATGCAAAGACAGGAATATACAGGAAGACAATACATGAGGACCGTCGACCAGGGGATGGGGATGGATTAGCACAATTAGAAATAGTTGAGCTCACAACGCCTGCCTCCCACTTATTACAGACACCTACTGATTTCCATTACAACGTACCTACAGCTCCCCCACTTACCCCTGGTAGACACCTAATAAGGGAAGATCCTAGCGTAGATAGTTATGAATGCCTAGCTGACAGGCCTGAAGGAGAATATGTTGAATTAAGAACACAGCTACATAACGAGTACAAGTGCTCCTACGCTAATGACACGCCCTGGATGCCCCAACAGGACGAAGGGCCAACCAAATACACTGTAAGAGTTTTGTTAAAAAATGAACAAGAGGAGGGAAATGAAGCAGGGTCCCGTTTTACCATATAGATGCCTGCAGCCATTCCTGCCCCACACCTGTAGCATGAGACCCTCACATAGGCCCCACCAGCTACAATATAGGAGTGTGTTAACTTGACCATTCTGTCTACCACATTTATTAGTTACGATAGGCCCCACGCCACCTAGGAACATACACGTCCCTCCTGCAAAGAAGTTATAGGCCTCAGCTCACTGTCATCTTGATAAACAACGTTACCAAGCCCCACTGGTCTCACATGTGCATTTTTGTCATACACATCACAGTGAGCCAGCACAGACACGAAACGTCCCCGAGTTAGAGGAACAACATGGGGCAAGGCTTGGGTGGAGGCCAGCTGGTATATTTCATTGCTTGATATTTGATGTCTTCTGCAGCTTTTGAAACTACGACAGCACCTTGCCATGAGAACATGACCTGTAACCTTTGTTAAAGTTCTGCTTTCTTAAAAGTTTCCGAGAAGTGATGCATACCGGTTTTCATAAATGTCTAAATTTCATCATGCTTTCGGTCAAGCATCAGTGACCCTCCGATAACACCTTTTGCACCATGGTGTCACTTCTGCATTTTATATATTTTGACGAAGTAACTAAAGGCTTGCGGTCAAGAGCACCTGTCAGTTTTCTGACCCTGTGGTTAATAGTTCTGCAATAAACAAGTATAAAAGATGTGCTGCGCAGCTCATACGTTGACCACCTTCTGCAGTGCCTAGCATGAGTTGGTGTTCCCGGTCGACCGCGCTATCTTGGGCATAGCCTATTTGAGGTTGTAGTGTTCATGATAGATAGAAAATCTTTGTCTCTCTCTCTCTCTCTCTCGGTCTCTCATTCCCTCCCTGTGTGATTTTTTACATTTTCTTTGTTTGAACTTGTTCTCAAAATAAAAATGCCACTCCAACTCAGTGCCTACGTTTCACACAAGTGTCTTATTATCTTTAGATAGCAGCACCCCTACTCAAATTAAGCTGGGGTAAAACACCACTCTGCAACACTACTCCCGGCTCCTGAGGCCATCCTAGGGAACCCGGGTTGGAGGCCCGACCGTTAGTAGGGCGAAAGTTACAGTGCGGGCAGAGTTCTGCCTCCCCTGTGATGCAGTTATTCCTATCTGTACACCCCCCAATTCTGAATTTTAGGACGCAGCTCAAGCAGTTGTGTACTAGAGTAGGCTCTTACCGGGATACTATTGTCATTTGAAAGAAAATTGGCAGCATGCCTGGCCCCTGGCACCGTCCAGGTGCAGACAGGCACAGACGGGCTTGCCATTGGCGCGCCCGCTGCGCGCTCGTGGCTACATCCAGTTTAAATGCCCACAAGAACCGGAAGTGCAGAAAGGGCTGGACCGCCAACTTCCAACATGGTGGCCTGCTCAGGTGAAGGTAAGAGGGAGAGGAACTCTCTCTGTGCAAACGGGAAATCCCTGCGGCAGACCAAAGAGCCCAAGAAGAAAAGAGGTATGGGGAGACTGAAAGTGCTCACTCACTAGTAATTTAAAATATATTGTTAACAAGTGCACATAATAAAAAGGTAGGCGTGTCTTACTCCTCCGTGTGTCCGCTGGCTCCCTGGCCTCCAACGGACAATGCCATGGACGCTGAGGCTGACAACCATGGCTGGCATCACAACTGACATGCTAGCCCAATCTGTAGCAAGCTATACAAGAGAGGTATTGGGTGCTGCAGGCAGCTGCTGCGCTATGAGACCTGGCTCCATCCTCGGGCCCTGGCGGGGTCAGCTATAAATCTTCCAGCAATGAGGGCTCCTCCACAGTCTGTTTTCCCCTAATGGAATCCGGCACACTACCCAATGTGACACAGGTCCGCCAATACCTTGTCCCGAAGACTTGCGATGTAGTCGGATCTATGGCCAAAGCCCGCAGCCAAAGCTCAGGGACAGACCAGGATGTGTGACCTCTCAGACCGTGAGATAGGGCATCCAGAATACTATCAAGGGGCAGCACCACATCCACCATCAGCAGGCACTGTCCTTGAAGCCAGCCAGTGGAGTCATCTGTAGGTACTTGTCAGGCAGGCCCAGGTCAGGGTCCCACTCCGCTGCGAGACCTGTCTGCTTCATGCCGCCCAATGTCTCCATCAGGTCTCATGAAGATGTGGTGGATACCAGCTAAAATGACGGGTAGGCCACTCCAGGGACTGTGCAGCAGGCCAGCACTGCCCCGGCACTTCGGGGCCCAACCCCACCAGGAGTGCACCGCGAGGGTGAAGGGGGAGCCCGTAGTCAGTGATCTTCAGTTGGGCCACCAGTTGCACCGCCACTCAAGGGAAAGCTGCAGCCCAGCCCCCTCAGGCCGCTGTCGGGCTCCACAGCGATGGGGGGCACAAATGGCACAGCAGCCCCAGGCAGAGGCCGAGCAGGTCAGTGTCATCCCCAGTTGCAAGAATCGGGGGCAACAGGTAGGCGTCGGCAGGGTCTGCTTATGGGGGGGTCAATGCAGCAGCGCTGCAGAGTCGCACCAGGTAGTAGTCAAGATGGTGGCTTGACCCCCACAGAGGCTGCAAAGCAGGCCAGCACAGCCTGGTGCCATAGAGCACGACCGCCCCCAGAAGACCTCGGCAATGGTGGAAGGTGAGTCCACACTCACTGTCCTCTGTTTGGGCTGCCAGCTGCGTCACCATTCTGCCAAGATACACCATTCCACTCTTACGGGCTGCTCTCAGGTGGTGCCACTATGTGGGTAGAAAATGGTGCCATAGCCCCAAACCAAGTGACTCTGCACCTCCTCCGGTAGCAGGGATCTGGAATGCAATCATCATTGTTGACAGGAGTTGCCCCCAGGTGGCTGCGTGGCACGGATGGACATTTGGAGAGCCATGAATAGTAGTAAAAAGGAGCTATGCGGCCCACGGGAACCCAGAGCTTGGACCAGCTACGTCCTACTCCATTTCCCGCCAAGCTAAGCCCCCCTGTTTTGACTAAACTTTGGCTTTGTTCTGTGTTTTAAGGTGAAATATAACTAATTACTCTTTTTGAAATGCATAGGAAGAAAAGAGGCAGTTTAGCAAAGGCTGTAGAGTTAGGGAAAAGTACTTTTATTGATTTATAGGTATTTTTTAAGTTTGCGATGTACTACAGCACTTCCTCTAAATTACCTAGAAAGTACTGTGTCACTTATTACAATAAAAATATATATATATATGGCAAAATAAAATTAGTCATAAAATAGGATGGCTCTTGAAAGAGGCTTTTTTGTTTTAAAAAAAAAACATTTATATATGTTTGTCAAGCCAGGTTTTTAGATTCAAAATGAAAATATGGTTTCCATAGGTTGAAAATTCTACAGCATCAGGATGATACAGTGCTGCATTGCCATATTTTATATTTAAATGAATAATGGAAGACATGTTATGATCGCGAAGGAAGGCTGACACTGCCTTGTTTAAATGTCTATGTATCTTTTGAAACATAGCAGTATTTACAGTAGACCACTTCCAATTTTTTCTCTGACAATTTGAGAACACAATATGTTTGCTCAGAAACATAGACATTAAGGGGCCGATTACAATGCCGGACGGACACGAGTCCGTCCGGCATCGTTCTGGAACTGGAACCGAACGACCTCTAGTCGTCGGTTCCAGCCCAGGAATTAGAATGCGACTGAACCCTGTTTGGTCGCAATCCTATACTTTGCCATGAAAGCGTGCATTCTGAACGGAATGCATGCTCTCATAGCAAAGAGCAGGGGCGCAGTTCATCCCTGCACCCCGTGGCAGGCACCTTAAGGTGCCTGCCACGGGGTGCAGGGATCAACGGGGGGCACCATAGGTGCCCCCTAGGCTGCCATTCAGCGGCCTTGCACCCATGGGGGCCCTGCTGGGGGCCTCTGAAGCTGTTTCCCAATGCCTTTTTGTGCCAGAAAGGCCGGCACAAAAAGGCAGTGGGAAACTGCCATCGTAATCCCTCGGCCGGAAAGAGACGGCCGGAGGATTACTGTGGGCCTTTCGAATGGCAGACGGGCTCTCCGAGCCCCTTGTAAGCCATTCGGAAGACTGATTCGGATTCCTTCCGACCAAGCCCATCGAAATGGCTCGGTCGGAAGGGAATCCGAATCGGTGATTACGATGCGGGCAGGAGGGCTCCGACCGACGGTCCGAGCCCTTCCTGCCCGCATCGTAATCGGGCCCTTAGATGGAAAATGTCTCCTTCATCTCAATTTCCAATCTTACTCCAGTTAAGTGTCCTATATAGTTGCCACCACAGTGGATAACCATAAAGTCAGGATGGCACATTTTCTAACAGTGGAAAGTAGAGGGTGTAACCGATTTCATTTCAAACCTCTTTCACCAATCCATGCGAGTTTATCTCCATTCGAACTTAAATCATTTTCAACACCTACTTTCTTAGCATGCTTTCTGGCCCAAAAAGTGAAATTGTGCCCAATAAACCAAACCCTAATCATCTTGCACATACACTGACATACAAGAATAAGGAACACAGAGGCAGATAAACAAATATAGAAAGAGTTAGATGACTGCCATTAGGAAGGTACATCATACCAGCAGTTTAATTTTGAAAGGAGGACAATGATTGGCTTAAATACAATTTTGACTATTAATGTAGAAGAGTGCTACCAAAAACCATAATTAGGTAAGAAAAAAATGATTTTGCAGCAATGACATTTAACAAGCATTAGACAATAGACACACATTTTTTTTATTTTTATTTTAACATCTTTTTTTTTAAACTTACAGCAAGGATACATAATGCCCAGATAGAGGGGGCAATCCGTTTTGGCAAAGCGACTCATGTCGTAAGCAATATTTTTACATCAAGAAACGAAAGGATCATCAAAAACAAACACCCATGAACCATCCACAACCCCCCTCCCTTACAATATAAACACCCCCCCAACCCCATTCCCAGGCAGAGCCGACCTTGAAGCATTACACACTATTGGAACATCCTGTACAATGTAAAGAGGCATAGACGTGGAAGAGACAAAAAAAAGCAAGTTCAGCAATGGAGCTCTCTTAGTAAATCTGCTGATACGTATAGGATACGAGGCATTTTGACCCACACATTACACCAGATCTGGATGGGACAGCAAGTGTACAGTAAACGGGGCCCAGAAATCTTTAGGACGTGACGTTTCTGGCAGTTCTTCCGCATAAACCCCCAATTGGTCCCTGCAGTAAAGTAAAGCACGTATCCACCGTTTCACCGTAGGAATAGTTTTCGATCCCCAGCACTGTGCAACAGCCCATTTAGCAAATAATGTGGACACTGCGACAATACGTCTATTGCAAGGCTTGAGGCATTTCACATATCCCAAAAGGCAAATCTCGAGAGTGCAATTTACTGGTTCTAGCACAATATCTGCGAGCACCTTTGTCACCTTGGACCAAAGGCGTATACACCGGTACACATCCATGCCACATGCAGAAAATCAGCATCGGCCTGCCCACACCGCACACAGCACGCTGACTCACGCAGACCATACCTACAGAGTTGCAGAGGGGTATAGTAGAATTGATGAAGATATTTAAAGTGAATTATGCGAAGGTTACAGTTTCCTGTGAGGCGGCCAGTAAGTTCGCAGCACGCCTTCCAAATGTTCAGCGTAAGAGTGGGACCCAGCACTGTCCGCCAGCGAAGATAAGAGGGAGTGTCCTCAGGGTCTCGTTCTCTCAAGGAGGCATTATATAGCCTTGTAATTAAGCCCTTACGGTCCTCTCCAGCCAGCATCGCCTGCAATGCTCGCAGAGTCGTGGGTTCTTCCGGGAAGTTTGGGTAGATAGTCCGGACAGCTTGTCGAACTCGGACATAGGTGAATCCCAACATGAATCCACGATTAGTACCCCCTTGTATAGCCTGCAATGCCCTAAATTGCCATGTGTGTATAGGTCCCCCATCCGGGAGATACCGACCTCTGCCAGCACCCGAAGGGCAGCCCTCTCCCCTGCCACAGAGATATTAGGATGCGAAGCCAGCGGTAGAAGAGGAGCATATAAATATGGAAGCTGCGCCCATTTCGCCAGCATTCGCCAGGCCCATGCCGTGCATTGCAGTGGATTTATCTCCGTTCGGGGACCCCCGATCCACCAGAGAGAGTCGCTGCCTGTAGTGACATTGGTAAAACCGTATCAGCCTCGATGGCGGTATGAGGTTGAAACCGTTGCGGGAAATGCCAATAATGCGCAAATTGCGCCTGTGCGCATAGATAGTAGAGCCGAAAGTCAGGAGCCTCAAACCCCCCGGTCGAAGGGCTGCACCAGTGTATCCCAGATACATCTAGGCTTCTTCCCGCCCCATACACATTTAAGTAGCGCCGATTGAAGTGTTGTGAACATCGCCACATTCAACTTAATCGGAATATTAACAAAGAAGTAGAGCAATTTAGGGAGAAAGGCCATCTTCACGACTGCAATCCTATCTGCCAGAGAGAGGGGCAGGCATGCCCATCGATCCGCCATTTCGACAATGCGCGTAACAGAACGACCATAGTTCTCTGATATTACCGTATCAGGGTCTCTATGCAGCCATACTCCCAAGTATTTAACCGGTGCCGACGTCCAAGTCAATGGGAAGTCAAGCTCCACGTCTTTCGTGCCAGCTGTTAGCGGGAACACCACCGACTTTGCCCAATTGATCCCAAGGCCCGAATACCGCTCAAATTTGACATATTCTCGGAGCAAGGCAGGCAGATACGTGGCGGGCTCACGCACATACAGCAACATATCGTCTGCGTATAATGAGACCGAGAGTGGTCTCTGCCGAAATCGTAGTGCAGCCACTGCATGATTCTGACGAATCTTGCAGGCTAGTGGCTCCAAGGCGAGAGAAAAGAGCATAGGCGACAAGGGGCAGCCCTGTCGAGTGCCTCTACCTATACGGAACGACGGAGAGACCCACCCATTAACTCGCACACGGGCGACAGGATCCTCGTAAAGCACTCGGATCCATTGCATGAAAAATGGAGGAAGGCCCATTCTAGTTAAAACCGTGAACATATAGTCCCAGCTGAGGGAGTCAAAAGCTTTTGCCGCATCTAGCAGCACAGCAACTGCTTGGAAATCCGATTCAAAGTAGTGTAAGGTAGAGAAGACAGTACGTCAATTATGAGACGTAGAGCGAGAGGACACGAATCCCGATTGATCAGGTAGGACCAGGAGTGGGACCAGCGGCTGGAGCCTGGTGGCGATCATTTTTGCTAGAATCTTAGTGTCTATATTAATAATGGAGAGAGGCCTGTAGGACTCACACAGGTTAGGGGACTTATCTGGTTTTAACAAAGTCACCAGTAATGCCTCTGTAAGCGTGGGCGGAAGCCGTCCCTTCTCATAAGCTTCCGCATAGACGTCAAGGAGTCTTGGAACAAGCTCAGATATATATGCCTTATAGAACTCACTGGGGAGCCCGTCCATCCCAGCTGTCTTACATGTAGGCAGTGACATTATGGCGAGTTTCACATCTTCAACATTGAACGGCTGCATAAGATATTCCCGATGGGAATTGGAAAGCCACCCCAGTGCAACGTCCTCCTAGTACGAGTCTATCTCACCAGGTGGCGGAGAATCCCAAGCGGCGTAAAGTTTGGAATAGAACTGTATAACGGTATTGCACAGCTCCGGAGTCGAATAGTGCGCAACCCCATCCTCATCTAGGAGTTCCGTGATATATTCCTGGCTGCGGGGTGCTGCCAGCCTCTGCGCCAGAGAGCGGCTCGGGCGGCCGCCTTCACCATAATAGCGAGCTGAGCTGCGGCGGGAGCGGTGCAATATTTCCTGATCTGCCGTTTCGTTATGTTCTGTGACTAACTCCCTTATTGCCTCCAATTTATCAGTGGATGGATTAAGCTCATATGCTTGCTCAAGTACCGAGATGTCCGACGCCAATTTCTGAAGTCTGCGGCGAAGATCCCGCAACACACCCGATTGCACTCCCATGCATGCCCCTCTAATAGTTACTTTAAATGCTTCCCACAGCACCCCTGCACTGTCGACGGACCCCTCATTTTCTCTAAAAAAAAATTGAATGGCTTCTCCTATCGTATGCTTAAAAACCGGGTCAGTTAACTCAGTTGGTTGTAGCCTCCACATAAAAGGCGGCCGTTCACATGTAGGTATTTGCAACTCTAGGAGAACAGGGGAATGATCCGACAACATGCGGGGCAAATGCCCAACATTCACAGCCCAGGTACACACAGACTCCGAAACAATCCAGAAATCTAGACGGGACCACGTCCCATGTACCGATGATACAAACGTGCCCTCTCGTCCAGCAGGGTGCCTAGTCCGCCAAACGTCATTTAAGTTGCCAGCATCGAAAAGCCCCAGTAGCACTTCCGCTGCCTGTTTAGGCCTCACCATTCCGCTGCCAGCCCTGTCCAAGGTGGCATCCAGACAGACATTGAAATGCCCCCCCAAATCACTGCAGCTGGAGGGAACCTAGAGATCCTACTCCAGACATCTGAGAAAAAAGAAGGTTCATCTGTGTTTGGTCCATAAACGTTGACTAACAGCACACTCATGCCACCCAGCTGACCATGCACTAATGCCACTCGTCCATGCTCATCTATGTCAGTCCCAACTACCGTAAAGGGAACACCCTTTTTTACAAGTGTCAGCACTCCACAGGAATATGTAGAATAAGAGGATGCAAATCTCGCAGATGACCAGCATGTACCCACTCGCTGCTTGGTCTCTTTAGTGAGATGAGTCTCTTGCAGGAAGGCAATGTGTATTCCCATCCTATCTAGATATGCCAGGACTGATCTTATCTTTTTCGGGTTGTTGAGCCCACGGACATTCCAGGTAAGGAAGTTAATCTTACCACTCATACCTACGAATCGTGGTTATAGAAATACCTGTACAGTATACCATAACGTCCATGCCTAAAAGAGTCATAATGGTCGTGTGCATGAGGTTCACCACATACCTGCAAGCCAGACTGCCTCTGCCCAAAAAAGAAAAACACCCCACCCCCACCCACTTCAGCGACCCAAACCCGCCAAAGCCATCCAAGCCCAAACTACCCCCACCCACCAGAACCCAACAAGGAAAATGTGCATATGGGGCATACCCAGATCAGGGGCGTAGAGTGCTTCTATCCTCCCAACTAGTAGGAGGTGGCCGAGCATAACTAGAAAGGTGCCAAACTATCAAAATTCAGTAGTGCAGTGAGGAAATTATTGAGCATGTCGCCCCCAGGGAGACGTAGGCGCCCAGCTGGAACCCAGGAATGAATAAAACATATAACATCGTGGTAGAAGTACATTCCTGCTAGTTAGAGCAAAGTAAATGAGTAATCAATATTAACAAAGAGTCTACATATATCTCATTCAGTCGTTGTCTTCCCGCGGAGAGCCACATCTACGACGCGTTCGCTTAAGGTGCTTCGCATGTTCTAGGGCTGCTTTAGGGTTGGAGAAGATCTTGGAGTCTCCTTCCGGGCCTATGCGCAACCACGCGGGATAAAGCATTGCATATGGGACCCCCTCTGTTTGCAGAAACGTTTTCACTGCATGGAATTCCCGCCTGGTGGCCTGCACAGCTACAGTGAAGTCCGGAAATAAGGCTAACGTGTTGCCCTGATGTTCAATAGTCCCTTTTTCTCGAGCCAGACGTAGAATAGTGTCACGATCCCTATAGTTCAACAGTCTGGCTATGACAGGACGGGGAGGGGCGCCAGGCACAGGTCTCGCAGCAAGGGAACGGTGCGCGCGCTCAACAACAAACATACTAGAGAGATGTTCAGCGCCAAACAACTCCTTAATCAAATTCTCCAGAAATAGCTCCATTCTCCCCACATTTGTAGATTCCGGCAGCCCCATGAGTCTGATGTTGTTGCGCCGGGACCGCGCCTCCAAGTCCTCATTCTTGGCCTGGATGAGGGACAACACCTTCTCCATATTAAGTGTCTTGCCAGCAACCTCGCTCAGCCCGTCCTCGGTTGCCGATACCCGCTGTTCGACCTCCCCCATGCGGGCATTTTGTTTCTCCAACTGCGACGAAAGGTGGTCCAAACGGTGATTTACTGCGGCCATGGTACCTTCAATGGATTGAAGGCTACGTTGCATCGCCAGAAGTGTGGTTTCTAACGTGGGTGGGGAGTCGCCCTGCGCGTCTGCCTCCGATGCCGCTTTTTGTGAGGATTTTGCAGGCCTTTGAGCCTCAAAGGTGAGGCGAGGCTGCGATTTATCAGTTCTCCCCATGATAGGTCAGGTAAAAGGTGCGTCCCCGATGCAATCAGACTGCCACACCACACCTAAGGCCAAGGGCGGAGCAGAGGCTGGCCAGGCAGGAAGCCGTAGAGAATTGATCAGCACTACTTCAAAGCCACGAGGAATCCTACCAGACAACACTGGATGTTGAAGGTCACTCCTAGTTCAGAAGACCCACATGGGACCCACAAAGTCACAGGCAGCCCTGTATCATGTAGTGCACCAGGTGGGCAGCCACTCGATTTGATCAGCCCAGTGCAGGAGCAGCTCTTGGTTCCGTAGCAGGCCTCGCGCGCAATACTGCCTCGCGCTCTCCTCACCCAGGCCGGGCCCGCATTCCCATGAATGGCAGTCGCAATCTACCGGCAGTTAGAGGGCCTGCGGCAGGACAGCGAGAGGCGAGGAGCGTAGAGAATCCAGATATTCCAAAGGGGGGGGTGCCCAGCGTGCCGGCAGGGACACAGAGCCAGCGAAATGAATAAATCTCCGCAGTCTCATCAAATCGAGTCCCCGCACCCCACAGCTCCGCAGCGTCGTCAGCAGCGCGCTCCCACCAGACCCAGCATCAGCGACCCGAGCACCGCACCCGCCAGGGCCCCCACCCGCCTCCGCAGTTACGGGCCCAGCAGGCGCCGCGCCCCACTCACCTCCGCCAGCCCAGGAGCGGGACCGTCCTCCAGCCGTTCCAAGCCGCAGCTGCGGTCTCGGGGGATCAAAGGCGGCGTCCCACCATAGCACTCCTCGTCTTGCCCTGTGGCGTACCGATCGGTCCAGCGCCCTCACTTCCGTCACAGGCACCAAGCAGGAATGCGGCCCCAGCGATGACACTGACAGCCTGTGCTCCGTCGCGAGTCCAGTCCGGGATCAGCGGGAGCACCCGGGGGCCGCCATTTTGGAGCCGCTGGTCGGGTGAGTCGTCAGAGCCAGTGTAGACCTCTGCAGGAGATCAAAATAATAATTTTCAGTCCCAGCACCTGCAGTCGGACATTCCAACACTGCCCAGGCCCGTCAGGGGCTGCGATGGCACGTTTGCAGGCTGATATTTGGCGGATATTGGCTCGGCCGGGCGGAGCAGCACTCAAGTGCGGCCATCTTGCCGTGCGCCCTCTAGCGCCCTCTAATAGACACACATTTGTGATCACATGACAATAAAAACTAATACAAAACTAGATAAGAAATAAAAAGTAAAGCATTATGTGATTCATTAAAACCCCAAAGTGGGCTATAAACACAGCCTAATACTACTAAATACTACAGCAACCATAGAGACTCTGCTGACTGTTGGAAAGCAATAGAGCTCTATTTCTTCTTCAAAGATGTACATATAAACACTGGTAAATTTTGACTAGAAGGTACCAGTTTAATACGTCACAGAAAACCTATTCTTATTAATCATCATAAACCAAGCTGTGACACAGTACAAAGGAAAGATCTTTACTTTTAGCACTTCTTCAGGTATTTAAATCATGGCGCTAAGAGAGAGAACTTTTAGGTCCCTTTCAATGCTATGGAGACGCAGTTCATGTTCATAAAAATAACATTCCATTGCCTGAATTTCAAATATTCTTACAAATGCTTAATCAAGAAATAAAAGAAAACAATATTAATGCAGACATTCAATGCACTACTCCATCTACTAATAATACTTCAAGGTCTGCTGACCCACTTGGAGAACCAATTATTGATACTAAAGCTGTGGTTGCGATGGACGATGTTTAAAATGCAATGACCAAGTCAAAAGAACGTTCATAATTTAGATAACTTAATATCTCAATTAAATAGCGAACCACTAGAAATTTACAAGCACATACAATAATAAGTGCATCATGGACTTCAACATGAAAATGGAATATGTGAATGTACAACTTATGAACCTACATTACTATATGTAAGTGGACAAGCAGGCTCAGGGACAATCTTTCTTATTAAAGTAATTACTTCTTATGGACATTAAGCTACCAGCTCTAATTTATCTTGTGTAGTTACTGCTCCTACTGGCTTAGCAGCACATAACATCAAATGAATTACCTTACATCATCTACTCTTACTACCTGTGGAGCATGATAACAAAGTGGAATACTTAACATTAAATACAGATACATGCAGAGAACTTGGTGGAGTCCTTAAAAAAAAAAATCATGATGACAATTAGCATATGACCATCTTCAACTATATTGTTCTAAATGATGACATAGTAGTGTAACAGAAATGGTAGTTTTATCTAAAAACGGAAAACAATGATGGACTGAACCTGTGTTAGGTTTAGGTTTATTAAATACAATCATATAATGCTGTAGTAGTAGTCTATTATTAAGTTATCATCCACTATAAGGCACATGTTAAACTTACCTTACACTTACCATTTATCTCTAAAATAATGACAATTTAGTATTTCTGATACCTGAAAAAAAAAATATATATGGTTAATATTGGTAGAAGCTCTTTATCTTTTGAGACATTTGGTTAGTTCTGAAAATAACTTTCTTTCTTCTTTTTGAGATTTTTATTGAAAGTTTTTATATTTTCTGTAAGGTCAAAATGACCAACTAAAACAATAGTGTCAAAGAAACAGGATGAAAACAAATTTTAAAAAAACAAACAAGGCTGATTTGGAGGATATTGGTGAGTCATGACAAGCTCACGATGGATGGTCAAATTCCTCTGTCCCGTAACAATGACGGTATGGCAGAGGGGACAGTATGTTGCTATAATGCCATATTGC
Source organism: Calotriton arnoldi (assembly GCA_963921515.1). Classification (NCBI taxonomy): domain Eukaryota; kingdom Metazoa; phylum Chordata; class Amphibia; order Caudata; family Salamandridae; genus Calotriton; species Calotriton arnoldi. Next base: position 324,607 of record CAWUFW010014223.1, on the reverse strand, counting down.
TCTACAGTTTCACTGTTCTGACTCAAATAATGTACTAGTACCACTGTACCAGGCGCAGGTTGAAGGCCTTAAACCTTTCAATCGCAACCCATTCCAGCATGGGGATGATCCAAAGGTTTTTTGGTGAGTTAAATGCCATCTATTCCTTCTTTGAAGTGTTCACTTCCACCCCTCGGTGTTTTCAGAAGTTGAGGAATGTATCTAGTAGGGCTTGTAGCCCCATTGCTGACTTGGAAATCAGAAGTTTATCATCTGCAAACAGGAGGACCTGAATCCAACGCTTAAGCAATTTAGAGGTGTCATTCCTGCAGAGGCCTAAATAATCCACAAGACCATTTACATATAGCGAGAACGTTGGAGCCAAACAAGATTTATGAAATCCTCAATGGTACCAAGTTCTGACGGGATTGCAATCAAATTTTATACAACCTTTACTGCCCAATTGCAGAAAAAGGCTGTGTCACAGACTACTAAAAGGGAACAGGTTATAGTGATCCCCAGTCCTAGTAAGGACCAGCAGCAATGTTTCTCATACCGCCAAATTGTGCTTCTGAATTCAGATGATAAGATATATATGAACATTTTGACCCTGAGACTGATGGAGATGTTGTCAGATATAATACATTCAGGTCAGGCGGACTTTGTAAAATAGAGGTGGACGTTTCACAATACTTTGTGGATGACTCACCTTGTTGAAAAGGCAATAAGAAAAGGAAAACACTGGCAGCTACAGGTGTTATATGCCTAGAAAGCTTTCTACAAGGTGAGTTAAACATTCCTAGAAAAAACGATGGGAAGATTCAGAATGGGTTAGATATGGACTAGGATGGATATGGGACCTGGTGTCACAATATCAGTTAATGGGGTGTCTTTGGACTATTTTCATATCCTTAGAGGCACAAGATATGAGTGCCCAATGTCACCTCTTTTATTCGTTCTGGGTGTGGAGTATTTGTCAATGGAGTTGAGACTGTCAGCAGAAATAACAAGTATGGCATTTGGAGGAAACAAGGATAAACTTTCTCTCTTTACAGAAGATTCCCTGATATAACTAACCAAACCGGTTGAGGCAGTACCCCCTTGTTAAAAATATTACAGGTGTTTGGAGAACTATCCAAATAAAGGACAAACTCAGATGAATCAGTACTCGTGCCAATAGAACTCGATGGGAAGGAGAGGGAGGGGTTCAGACCTCTACCACTTTTAGGAGTGTGGAAAGGAAGTTGAAATATTCAGGAGTATATCTGATGCTACGTATATGAGAACTGCACAGGGCTAACATAACACCAGTACAAGAGGAAATTAGGATGAACTTACTTAAGTGGAGACAGCTTCATGTTTCCTGGCTGAGTAGAATGGAGGCCATCAAAATGTTGGTAATCCCCAGGCTCCTGCACACAGAATCAGAATAGAATGGCTAATCTTCAAGACAATACAGAAAGTCTTGACAGACTTTGTGTGGCAAGAAACACACAGGCTGGTGAAAAAGGTGCTGATGTAACCAAGGCATAGTGGTGAACTGGGCTTTCCAAAGGGGAGAGAATATTACATAGTGATGCAACTTCAACTTTTGAGGGCATGGTCCTTCAGGCAGTCAGATAGGCAGTGGATGCACATGGATAGCGCTCTGGTAGGCAGTTCATTGTAGCACCTGTTATGGATGCCTAAGATCGGCAGACTGAGATGCACGTATTAAAGCCTTCTTACCAGCACATTGTTGGATATCTGATAATCAACAGCCATTAGAAACATTTTAACCTCATTTCCCTCACTGTTAACGCCCATCAGTGCCAACTCTGACTTTGGACAGGATTCAAAAGATGATACTTTCAAGGCATGGAAAGAGAAGGAATGTAGTTTATTGGTAGATATGTTTGAAAAGGAGTCAATCAGGTTATTCAAAACTTGCAACAAAACGTCTGGGATGGGGTAACAAGACCGATTTCAGTTCGACCAGCTTAGGACTTCGCCTGTTTGTCCTCCAAACAAAACAAAAGCGACATGAGGTAAAGCAGAATTTGAAAAGTTTATTACCACATATATAGGAACAAAGAATTTAAATAGTTATTAAGAGTTTGGCAGAAAGGGTACAGCACTACAAACATGATGGAGTATCCTCTCAGCCAAACTGAAAGGTCACCTGTATTATTCACAGCCTGGCAAATCCAAATGTTTATACGGAAAGATTGCCATATGGCTCCATCGGCAGAAACTTTAAACTAACAGCATCACAGACACTGGGGCATTGGTGTAAGTGCCTCAAACTGTCCGCCCTATATAGGGCAGACAGTCTGATGTTCTTTCTTCCTGTTCTGCTCAGCCAGGAAGAGCCTGACTGTCCCGAACAGAAAAAACTAAAAATTAAGCCCACAACCAGAGACAAAACTCCTAGGATGTCAGATCCAACCTACCTCTGTCTGGAAAAAAAAGACAAAAAGCAAACATGTAAATCTTCCCCTGCAGGGAACGGCCCATGCACTTATATTTTAGCAAACACGGATAGATGGAAAACTTATGTTTCAGATTGTTTCAGATGCTCTTTTGCTGTATTGATATGCTCATTCTAAGCCCCATGTCAAATGTGAAAGGCATTTTTATAGAACCACAAGTAAATCGTCCTAGATCCTTTTGGAAGGGAGGTGGCTCCTTCTGTGATGATGGGGGTTAGAGATCACATCAGAGATGCTCTCATCTGGAGGTGAAGATCAGATAAACAACCTAGATTATGCTGGGCAGAATTTAAATGCAAAAGAAGCAATTAATGGACGGAATGCTGGAAAATGCAAACATTCACCCCCAGTCACAAGGATCTGGGTTAAATCCATCATTCTTTTGCTCACCACACCACCCCAGTTTGGACCCAGCCATATGCAAATCAGTCTTGACCCTGTTCCTTGTGGGAACAGTCCAGCCCGAACTGCCAAGCCAGGTCCTCCCTGGACCGAAAACAAGCATCCTGGGACCGGTTTCAGGGCATCACCCTTCATCAGCCAGGCTAGCTTGAATCCAGTGGTGCAGTGAGCACGGGACCCACGTCTGGGCATACATTTCCCACTTAGGGTGGCATATGCAAAAGAAACAATTGATGGGCGGAATGCTGGACAATGCAAACATTCACCCCCAGTCACAAGGATCTGGGTTAAAACCATCATTCTTTTGCTCACCACACCACCCCAGTTTGGACCCAGCCATATGCAAATCAGTCTTGACCCTGTTCCTTGTGGGAACAGTCCAGCCCGAACTGCCAAGCCATGTCCTCCCTGGACCGGAAACAAGCATCCTGGGACCGGTTTCAGGGCATCACCCTTCATCAGCCAGGCTAGCTTGAATCCAGTGGTGTAGTGAGCATGGGACCCACGTCTGGGCATACCCTTCCCACTTAGGGCGACATATGCAAAAGAAACAATTGATGGACGGAATGCTGGACAATGCAAACATTCACCCCCAGTCACAAGGATCTGGGTTAAATCCATCATTCTTTTGCTCACCACACCACCAAAGTTTGGACCCAGCCATATGCAAATCAGTCTTGACCCTGTTCCTTGTGGGAACAGTCCAGCCCGAACTGCCAAGCCAGGTCCTCCCTGGACCGGAAACAAACATCCTGGGACCGGTTTCAGGGCATCACCCTTCATCAGCCAGGCTAGCTTGAATCCAGTGGTGTAGTGAGCACAGGACCCACGTCTGGGCATACCCTTCCCACTTAGGGCGACATATGCAAAAGAAACAATTGATGGACGGAGTGCTGGACAATGCAAACATTCACCCCCAGTCACAAGGATCTGGGTTAAATCATCATTCCTTTGCTCACCACACCACCCCAGTTTGGACCCAGCCATATGCAAATTAGTCTTGACCCTGTTCCTTCTGGGAACAGTCCAGCCCGAACTGCTAAGCCAGGACCTCCCTGGACCGGAAACAAGCATCCTGGGACCGGTTTCAGGGCATCACCCTTCATCAGCCAGGCTAGCTTGAATCCAGTGGTGTAGTGAGCACGGGACCCACGTCTGGGGGTACCCTTCCCACTTAGGGCAACATATGCAAAAGAAACAATTGATGGATGGAATGCTGGACAATGCAAACATTCACCCCCAGTCACAAGGATCTGGGTTAAATCCATCATTCTTTTGCTCACCACACCCCCCCAGTTTGGACCCAGCCATATGCAAATCAGTCTTGACTCTGTTCCTTGTGGGAACAGTCCAGCCCGAACTGCCAAGCCAGGTCCTCCCTGGACCGGAAACAAGCATCCTGGGACTGGTTTCAGGGCATCACCCTTCATCAGCCAGGCTAGCTTGAATCCAGTGGTGTAGTGAGCACGGTACCCACGTCTGGGCATACCCTTCCCACTTAGGGCGACATATGCAAAAGAAACAATTGATGGACGGAATGCTGGACAAGGCAAACATTCACCCCCAGTCACAAGGATCTGGGTTAAATCCATCATTCTTTTGCTCACCACACCACCCCAGTTTGGACCCAGCCATATGCAAATCAGTCTTGACTCTGTTCATTGTGGGAACAGTCCAGCCCGAACTGCCAAGCCAGGTCCTCCCTGGACCGGAAACAAGCATCCTGGGACCGGTTTCAGGGCATCACCCTTCATCAGCCAGGCTAGCTTGAATCCAGTGGTGTAGTGAGCACGGGACCCACGTCTGGGCATACCCTTCCCACTTAGGGCGACATATGCAAAAGAAGCAATTGATGGACGGAATGCTGGACAATGCAAACATTCACCCCCAGTCACAAGGATCTGGGTTAAATCCATCATTCTTTTGCTCACCACACCACCCCAGTTTGGACCCAGCCATATGCAAATCAGTCTTGACCCTGTTCCTTGTGGGAACAGTCCAGCTCGAACTGCCAAGCCAGGACCTCCCTGGACCGGAAACAAGCATCCTGGGACCGGTTACAGGGCATCACCCTTCATCAGCCAGGCTAGCTTGAATCCAGTGGTGTAGTGAGCACGGGACCCACGTCTGGGCATACCCTTCCCACTTAGGGCAACATATGCAAAAGAAACAATTGATGGACGGAATGCTGGACAATGCAAACATTCACCCCCAGTCACAAGGATCTGGGTTAAATCCATCATTCATTTGTTCACCACACCACCCCAGTTTGGACCCAGCCATATGCAAATCAGTCTTGACCCTGTTCCTTGTGGGAACAGTCCAGCCCGAACTGCCATGCCAGGTCCTCCCTGGACCGGAAACAAGCATCCTGGGGCCGGTTTCAGGGCATCACCCTTCATCAGCCAGGCTAGCTTGAATCCAGTGGTGTAGTGAGCACGGGACCCACGTCTGGGCATACCCTTCCCACTTAGGGCGACATATGCAAAAGAAACAATTGATGGACGGAATGCTGGACAATGCAAATATTCACCCCCAGTCACAAGGATCTGGGTTAAATCCATCATTCTTTTGCTCACCACACCACCCCAGTTTGGACCCAGCCATTTGCAAATCAGTCTTGACCCTGTTCCTTGTGGGAACAGTCCAGCCCGAACTGCCAAGCCAGGTCCTTTATTGCTAGTATGTGAAATAACAAAGGTGACGTACTGTCAGATAAAATACAATTATAAAAATATATAACATTGCACTGTTTGGAATTGCATAATTCAGTCTGAAAAAGAAGGGACATAAGTGGTCTCGTAATTAACAACACATTAATTTTTTTATCTTAAATTGTGTTACTATGGCATATATTTGTATTTCAAGACTATGGCTACTGATTCCAAAACTACTGCTGCTGAAATATTTTCAAATATAAGAGAGAATCAAAATTCGCCTAACTTACCACCACATTGAATAATGATTATTATCCAATATTTCAGAAGAATTATCAGTCTATTTCTTCACATGATGCTTTGATTGTTAAACTTAAGGTAAACAATACTACTATTACTATTACATGCTGCCAATTGAGAATCTCAAACCTTTACAAGAACTAGAGATGGATAACAAAGTTGCCAAGTTGGGAACACTGACAACACGCAAGGAGAGGAGAAATCATTATATACATAAATAAAATAAATGCTCATAATATGCATAAATGAAACAGTAATAACATTTCAGAATATAATTTAGATCAACAGCCAATGGAAAAGTGCATAAGCATTTTATTAGTGTCCCAACTTGTTCAGCAACTGTTGCAGGAGATCAAAGAAATTAAATCTTTTCAGGTTGCTGAAGCCTCCATTTTATGATATAAATGAAAAATGGTAACCTCTGCCTGTCACTTTGACAGTTTAGAAAATGGAAGACTAAAAGGCCCACAACAAATCTAAATGTAATAGCTTTCTAAAGAGCCAATATCTCTTAAAATAAATCGAAAAGATTTGGAGAATCTCTTTCAAAGGTTAAATCTCAGACTCATGGGCATTCCAAAGAAAAAGATGGGCAGAATATGGTGATATTGTTTCACAATTAATGAAAAACCATGTAAATCCTGAAGCTCCTGATGATCTGACTATAACTAGAACTCACTATGGGCCTCATTACAATGTTGGTGGGAGCGCCACCGACAGACCGTCAGTGGCGGTCCACCCGACATCCAGGCCATCGGTCCGATTACTATACCGGCGGTCGGAGCCATAGGGATTAAGATGCCCCTTTCAGACTGACTTTTATGGCTGTCCGACCGCCATGAAAAGGCAGACGTAAATGGACTTTGGGGACCCCAAGCATGGCCCCTATCCCCCATGGGCCACTGCTAAGTGTCCTGGGAGGCACATGTAGTTCATCCCCACACATCCATGCACTGTGTGCCAGCGATCACATGGTGCCTGGCACACGGTGCATGGATGTGCACAAAGTACTTTTTACCACTGCGGCCCTTTTCCGGGCCGCAGCACATGCTGCAGTAGTAAAAAGCATTTTCTGACCGCCGTGCTGGCGGTCTGATCCAAATTGGGCGGACTCATTGTCGGATGGTCTCCTGCCCGATACGATGGCGGCTGGCCTACCGCCATCGTAATAAGGCCTATTGTTCCTTTTAGTGATCTCAAAGTGGGTGCTAAGTCACAAAGCATCCTGATTAACGATATTAACCTTAGACTAAAAGAACCAATCCTGATCAAAGCTATTCAACTTAAATTGATTAAGTTGCAATATAAGTTTAGCTTAATGATATATCCAGATGTTTGTCCATATGACTTCAAGATGCAGGTGGGAACTTAAACAGATAGTGAGAAATTCAAACAAAATCGAGGTCAAACAGAGTTGATACAGCCTGCTAAGCTGAAAGCATTATGGGAAAGTTGCTTTCATATTTTGTGGGAAGTTTCCTCTGCTCAGGTTTTATTGAGAGAAATTCAAGATGCTCACGTTTCTTCTCGGACTAGCAAAAGGAACTTCTGAGACCTTGCACTCACCACAGCTGCTGCTGGCGCTATTGTATGATTACATTTTTAAAGAAGAGGGATTTGACGCTGGGATGTGGGACAAAAAACACTGTAGGTTAGTACATTAAGAGGGTATAGTTGCGAGGTTGGGAATTAGAATCTTTACCATTTATGGGTAGTGTTGAAGATCTATAAGGGAGTGATAGACTTTGGGAAGGGGATAGGCAATATGGGACAAGGTCAGAAGGTGGAGGCACAAGGGTTTCTACAGGTACACAATATAAAGGGATATAAAAAAAATCTTATTGTTATAAAACATTAATGGATTAAAGATTGTCTACACAAAAGGGGAAATATTGGTAGTTCATCTGAATGCTAATCACCTAATAATAGGCAGAAGTTCTGGGCCATGCTCGACTCGGTGCGAACTATAAGTTCCACACATTTTCGATTCCAAAAGAAACATTTAGTTAGGGTAATGGAGAATGAAATCAAACATGATTGGTTGGTACAAAAGTTGTATTCTTTGTCTGCATTGTTAATAATCACTATCCAGCCAATTTATGATACCCAAGGACATTATGTAGTGGCACTAATAATGGTGGGGGTCATTAAACATAAATATTGTATTCTACTATGGCCCACCAAAGGAAGACACAAGCTGACAATTGGGTCAACTACCTGGACTTTTCAATATAGGGGAGATTTCAATTTTCAATCCTTTATTACACTTGATTCATCAAAGGTTTGTACAAAATAAAAAAATAAACTAAAATAGTTTTTCAATATTTGTATTGTTTTGGTTTTTATAGATTTGTGGTGCCGCAATAACCCAAAAGGTAAAGTTTACTCATTTATCTCAGGAAGATTGAAGTGCGCCTCTCACAGTAATTACTTTTTAGAGTCTACCACTCTCCAGGGAGTATCAGTAACCTGCCACCCAACCTGTTTTTCTCATCATTCTTTGGTGACCATAGAGTTGACAAAGGGTATTCAATCTGAATCCCACGTATATTGATTAGAAAGACCCTGTTCTCTATAGAACCAACACTGCTATTGTTAGGCCTGAGAATATTGAAAATTTTACATGTAACAATGAAGCTACTGTCCTAGGGACCTTATGGGAATCCATTAATGTTACAACACAGGGAGTGTTAATTTCCAAAAAGTCATATCGGTGAAAAAATGAAGCCTTAGAGATAGAAAATCTGAAGAGAAAGCTACAACAAACTGAAACTAATTATGTGAAATAGCCCTCTAATGAGGTTTCAAGGATGCTAGAGTTACAAGCACTGCCCGTAGAGAATTTTTTTCAGAAACACAAATAGCCAAAGATAGAACATATCAAAACGTGAGTTTATGAAGAAGGAGAAAAGACTAGACACTTTAAAGCTTGGGCTGCCTGATAATGGTCAAATCATAGCCTAATTACATCAGTTTGTGATCTTTGGTTAAATCAAATTGTTAATGACAATTATGCTATTTTATTGTCATTTTTGAAACATTATAAATTACCAGCTAGAGAGGAGATACATTGTTTCTTATCCCACCTAACACTATGCTACCCACTCTCTCTCCTAAGGCTATAACGCAGTTAATAAAGCAGAAAAAGATGCAACTTTAAAATTATCTAATGGGAAGCACTTGAAAAAACAAGCCTGGTCTCTGAGTTTTATAAACGTTTTTAATGAATAACTCCTACTACCCATCACTAAACTTTTCGATTTAATTTTGTAGGGAGGAGAAATTCCCAAATCTTTTGGAAAGAGTAATGGGCAGTTTTTTAAAGCCAGGTAAAGACGCATTACTATTATGGTCATATTGCCCTATTAAACTGGTAAATATAGATTATAAAATATTGCTAAAAAGTATTACTAATCTTTTGCTGGAGGAATCCTGGCATTGGTACAGAAGGAGCATAACGGATTCCTACCAGGCAGACAGTTTCCTACTAATACTTACTATCTAGCAGAATCATATACTTCTTTCCATTCACACAAAATATCAGCTGCTGTTATTTTATTGGATGCAGGGAAGGTGAATGATCTGGTGAACTGAGAATTCTTGTTTAGTATTTTAAAAATATTTAAGTTTTCTTCCCAGCTCATCAAGCTAATCGCCTACCTATTCACTATATTTTTGGCACAGATTGTTATACATAATAAAGATGCAATACTGTAATACCAAAAAGAAGCACGAGGCAGGGATATCCAATGTTCAGCAGTATTTTGTGCCCTTTTTTATTGAACCACTAGCAGTTATGTTCAGTCGCATCAAAATATACAGGTCTCAATAAAAGATTTGTCAGTATTAAAATTGTAAGCAGATGATATTGCTTTATATTTATGTAACCATTCTGTTTATTAAACGATCCATATCTCATACATGGCTATTTGCCTACAACCCTGGGGCCGGCAGCGATGTTCAATGGAAGATGTAAACACAGCTGTATGCCTACAACCCAGGAGCCGGCAGCGCTAACGGATCTCCTAAAGGAGAACAAAGGAAAAATAACAAACCAACATCAAAGATAACCCAAAAGCCCTTTTCCCTCCCTCTCCCTCCCCTCCCTCTCCTCCTCCGCACCAGTCTTATAATGTTCCAGTCGTGTTGCTCGGGCCAGCTATTCCTATCAGGGTGTGGGGGATGAGTACGAGTGTGTTGCACGGATAAAATTCAGTACTATTCCCCTCAGGAAGGAACGAGTCGCAGGATTTGCAGATATTGTGGGCAAGTGACCTCCCGAAATTCAGTTGATAGGATCTGGATGTACAGAGACCATAGATCCACATAGCTCTCCTCTTTATGATCTGCCACCATGGACATTCGTTCCATGGCTAGAGTTAGCCAGAGCTTCTGTAGCCTTGTCAAATGATCTGGAACAGTCTGTGTGCCCCACCTAGCGAAGATTACTTGTCATGCAGCTAATAGCACAAGGGCCATCTGCCGGCCCCTTAGGGAGCGCAAGGGGAATTTCAGTGGGTTCAACAGACCTAGGAGCGTGTACGCTTGGAAGCGCGGGATTGTAGTCTCAAATGCTTTATCTATGTAGTCCAGGACCGCCTCCCAGTGGGGCAGTGCCATAATAAGTGAACCAGGGAACCTGTCTGACCGCACCCTTGCCAGCATCTTTCGGATCGGCTCTTATCCCAGCTATGAATGCGCGCCGGAGTAAGGTACCAGTAAGATAGCACTTTATACGCTGATTCTGAACCCGCCATGTTGTGTGCTGTGTGGTGAGCTCTAAAGTGGATGTCCTCCCACTCTTTGTCAGACAGAGCGCATCCCAGCTCCTCCTCCCACCGCCTCTGCCCTTTGCTCTTGCCACCCTTCTCACCCCCTGTCAGCAGTGCATAGAGTTCTGATATAAGGTGTTTGTCATCCTGCTTTCGTATCAGCCACTTCTCAAACCCGTTAAGTTCCTCGAGGCCGCCACCTGGTATGTTGGCCTGTGACTCAGTGGCGTAGTTGCAGGTACTGAAACGCGTCTGTCTGGGGGAGGTCGTAGTCTTGTTTTCATTGGTCAAATGGGATCAAACCTTCTGGATCATATAAAGACCCTATGCGTTTACAACCCTGTTCCCACCACCTGTCCAATACTGTCGAATTACGTCCCGGAGGGAAATCAGGGTTCCCTGTAATTGGAGTCATCGGGGAGGGAAATGACATCCAGTTCTTGGAGCACGTCACTCTATCCCACGCTCTCATTGTAGGTGTTGTTACTGGAGAGGAGTATAATCCCCATGCCCTGTGTTTACGGGGAAGCCAAATCTCTCTCCAAATGTTAATTCCCGCAACAGTCTGGTCCATAAAGGACCAGTGTTTTTCTGATAGTGCCCGATTCCATTCCAATATATAGCGTAAATGTGCCGCCTGTAAGTATCTATGAATTAAAGGCAGACCCACTCCCCCTTCCTGTGTCAACTGTGCCATTTGTGCAAGGGCTACGCGGGGTTTCTTGCCGCCCCAGACAAATCTAATAATGGCCAGTTGTAAAGGGCTAATTACTTTCGGGGGCAGAATTAGAGGTAAGGTCTGGAAGGTATATAGAATGCGCTGTAAGACCGTCATTTTAACAGCCGCTATTCTCCCGAACCACGCCAGCCCCAGACAGCCCCAGCAGCTCAAAGCTTGTGTCGTCTGGTCCACAAGGGCTGCGTAGTTTAGAGCCACAGTCTTGGATAGTAGGGGTCAATGCGATGCCCAAATAGGGTATGGACTGCTCAGCCCTTGTTAGTGGAAATGTTCTTTTCAACAGGTCCCTTTGGGTAGGAGCTACCGAAAGGTTCAAGATCTGCGATTTACTTGGATTTACCTTGAATCCCGACACCCTTCCAAATTTTTCTAATGCTGCTGATAGGGCCGGGAGAGATATTTGCAGCTGTGTGAGAGAAAGAATCACGTCATCTGCGTATAGACTAATGGTATGAGTCTCCGCTCCAAACCGGATGCCTCTGATTCGTGGGTCGTCACGAATGCTTTGTGCAAATGGCTCCAGATATAGTGCAAAGAGAAGTGGTGATAAGGGGCATCCTTGGCGGGTACCTCTTGCTATGGGAAACCTGTTTGAGGACACTCCATTAACTCGAACAAAGGCTCTTGCAGCGTTATATATGCAACTAACCCACTTGATAAAGCCCTCTCCGAACCCAAAGTGTCGTAGCGTGTCAAAAAGGTAAGACCACCGCACCCAGTCGAATGCTTTTTCAGCGTCGATGGAGAGAAATACTGCCTCTCTCTGTGATCGGTGTATGACATCCATGAGATGGAGCAGTCGTTTTGTATTGGCCCCCCTTGTCGGGTAGGAGTGAAGCTGGACTGATCCGGATCAATCAGCCCTGCCATCAGTGGATTTAACCGGGATGCTAGAATTCCAGCAAATATCTTGGCGTCAATATTCAATAAAGATATAGGATGGTACGAACTGCAATCCATCGGATCTTTTGTTGGTTTAAGGATGACAGATATAGCAATCTCAGGAGAGCGTATTCGGCTCTGTCGAAGTCGAGACGCTTCAGCAGAAGCCTTTTGTTCTCTAGTTCCCTCCACACTCTGGACGCTCCCGTTCGCTTATGTGTCATTTCCAACTCAACTACTTCTTGCTCTATGCTCTGCCGCTTCTCGTGACATAGTTTGTTTTCCCCTGCCAAAATCGCAATGCATTCACCTCTGATTACTAATTTAATCGCCTCCCAGACTGCAGCCAAAGACGCGGTTCCCACATCATTAATAGTCAGATAATCTAGGATTCTTGCACTGACCTTTTCCACTATTGTTTTGGATTGTAAGAGACTAACCCTCAGACGCCACCCCGCAGGATTAGAAGTGTGTGTGGTCTGATGTAGTGAGACCATGATCATGGCGTGGTCCGAGAGAGAATGCGGCTCAATGGTAGGGTCAGAGAGGTTCGGGGCTAGAGTTGATGTGGCCAAGGAGTGATCTATGCAGGCGTATGTTTTGTGGGTTGCTGAGTAGTATGTGTAGTCTCTTATGCCTGGGTGGTGACTGCGCCAAATGTCTTGGAATCCGTGATCTGCAAGCCAGCGCAGTCCGTCTGCCGAAAAGGCCCCTGTCTGCGCGTGTCGCTGCCTCAACCGATCTAAAGCATTATCCATAACCAGGTTGAGATCTCCCCCTATCAAAATAGCTGCATCTGTAGATGACATAAATTCTCTGAGGGCTTTGTGTATGAAGGGCTCTTGTTGTGTGTTCGGGGTGTATATGCTAGCGAGTGTGAATTGCACTGAATCCCATTGAATCTTGACTGCTAGTAACCGTCCTCTAATTTCTGCTAGTGTAGCAACTAGTTTACCGCTGAACTTTGCGCTGGAGAGGATGGCGACCCCGTTAGACTTTTGAGACATACTGGAGGACCACAGTTGGCGGGGAAACCTTCGGGAGCGCATGCAATGTGTATCCCGCTGTAGGAGGTGGGTTTCCTGCAGCATGCTGATGTCTCCCCAGGAATTCTCTAATAGGGACAAAATCGTTGAGCACTTCACTGGATGATTAAGGCCTTGAACGTTGAGGCTTACAATTTTCAGGGTTCTACCCATAGGTTGTGTATGAAAGGGGACAAGTGCTTGAATCCACCTGAGCTCTGCATGGCGCTAAATCTGGATGATCCATAGTAGCCCTTACAATGACCTCTATACCATATCATCAGACATTGGTGCGGAGGAGAACGTGAACACAAATAAAAACCCATACCAAACAAACCCCAATGAGTCCTTTTCAAACAAGAGCTAGCAAAAATGTGTAACTCAGCAGGCGACGTCAGTTCATCAGAGGTAAAGAAACTTTCAGGGGGAGTGCGCTGACCTCCTTCCATCATCCTCACGACGAAGAGTTATCTCGAGTCGCCTAGTTGACTCGGAAAAAGAGAGGAACTGACTTGCCTGGGGAGTGTCCTCCGGCGCCAACCTGCCCATGAGCTCCCGGAGCCCCAAAGGAACTGGTCAGGGGGAAAGTGGACTTTCCGGAGAGCTGGCCAGAACCACTGCTTTTCTCTCGCTTGCTATCGTTTCAAGATCTGGTTTGTGACTAGCGGAGACTCCCCCGAACCTGCGCCATCGAAAGACCTTTGTTGTGTCCCTCCTCATGCGTCTGCTGCAATCTTCCTGGGAGGCCTCCGTACCAAGGCCCAGCACCTCCCGGGCCTCTTTTGGGGATTTGATCTGCCACAACTTGTCTTTGTGTCTGAATATGATTCGAAAAGGGTGTCCCCATGAGTACGAGATCCCTTTTTCTCTAAGATGCGTGGTGACAGGCCGGAATTGTCTGCGCTTAAAAGGGTAGTCAAGGAGAGATCCTGGAAGAAGATCAACGTGTGGCCACTGAGCTGCACTGGGTGAGCGTTTCTCGCTTGTCGGATGATAGTCTCTTTGATCTGAAAATCGTGTACACAAACCAAAATGTCTGGCGGGGGGGCTTTGTTGCTTTTGGGCAGCCCCACTCTGTGCACCCTGTTGATCTGTATATCTGAGGGGCTCTCGTCACTCAACACATGTCTGAAGAGAGCTAGGATGTACGCTCGAATGTCTTCCCCTTCGGCTTGCAATGGCACTCCCCGGATTCGCACGTTGTTTCTCCGCGAGCGATTTCCCAGATCCTCAGCGGCCGCCTGTAAGTCGATATGTTGTTCCCATAGTCGCAGAATCTCTTGCCGCATCATCTCCAGCTCCTCATCTCTGCTAGTTTCCCGTTCTTCCAAGGTCGCAACCCGGTCTCCTACATCATCTAGGTCTTTTTGCACATCTTTTAGGTCTGCTGATAGCTGGGATTGCATCGCCAGCAGATCTTCGCGAAGAGAAGTGAAAAGCAAGGTCATAAAGGCCTTGGTAGCCAGGGCATCGGGTGCCTCTACCCCTTCTTTATGCTATTCGTCCCCCACCGAGCTGCCCGTGCCCGCAGGGGGACCTGTCAGTGACTGTTTCACTAACATGTCCTTCACTGATCGGTCTTTTTTTACCCTGTTCGTCGCCACGGGTATCGTGTGTGTTGTAGTGTTTGCTGCTGTGATCTCAGGGACAGCAGGCGTCATTCTTAGGCCACAGTTTCTTCCCCTTCTACCCCTCCGCGTGCTGTGTTGTTTTCCCCGTCGTGCCAGCCAATTTTTTCAGAGATAAACTGTCCCTGAATTTAACCTTTACCCCCTCTCTGATATTATTGGGAGTACAAGATAGGGTGGGCTCAGATGAGGGTGGGCCTTGTTTTGTATCTCCATGGCTATATTTAGATTATGTGTCGCCTCAGCCTGGCTCGATGCTAACCCTCCTTCTTTTCAGCAATGACGGGCTCAGCTTTTATCAGTGTATAACCTTGAAAAGGCGGTTTATGCAGGAAAGGGTCTTTGAGCTAGGAAAAAGGGACAGAGAATCTGGGACGGTCTGACTAAGTGGGTTAAACAATTTGCCAATGAAAAAGAATATTAGGGGTATCGGGGGCCTGTTCTCGGTTGCAAATGAACTTGTCACATTCAGTGGTAAGGGGGGGTCAACCCTCTGGTTTGATTTATTTGTCATTAGAATGACTCATTGCGATATTGTATTTTACCTGTCATACTAAGATATAAATAGGGCTTTTTATATGATGACTTTTTCTGTCTCCACATTGAATTCATGTAATGTTTGTAACTATACTATTTGAAAAGCAAATATTTTGTTACAAACATATTTATATTTGACTGACTTTCTCCTGTAAAATAAAGTGTGGGGCCGGGTTTTGGGGTCTTTTTAAAAATAAAAAAAAATAAACAGATCCATGTAACAAAAAATGTGTTCCTTTTAAGATTCCAGCAAAAATCAATAGATGAGAATTTTGACAATTTCAAAACACATTTACCAGAGAGACACATATACAAGTATCCAAAATGTTTACTGCTGTACAAAAAGTGCCCAGTGCTCGTGAGTGTTCAAAAAAAAAAAAACGACAAACAAGTAATGCAGCATGTACACAAATAAAATGAGCAAAGGAACCCCCCAAAAAACAATATCAAAGTGAAAGGCAATCTCACATTCAGTTTTCAAACAAATGGAAGAAACAACTCCTTGTTTACCTGAAAAGCAGAATGTTTGTCACCTAGCCACTCTGAACTAAGCTCATTTAGCCACTCTAGTTTTATAGGGTAGCCCTGGTATTTAAACAGATTAATCATATCAGAGGGCCACGATCAAGTGGATTTTCTGCAAACTGGGGACTATCCAGTAGTTAGACTGCTTAAAAGATTTTGGGTCACATGTCCACTGCTCATGAAATTGTCCTTCTTTTGAGATGGTAATGTGGTTCTTGTTTTTGTCTCTTAAAGTGCTATGTGCCAAGGGTATTAGGTTGTTTGTCATTCTTCCTTCAAATGATTTTAAAATGTGAGCGCTTTGGATATACCAAGTATGCATTTCACCATTCTGAGGAGTCCTTTTTTATTACCAGAAGAAGTTATGCACTTCTATGTCGAATAGTCATTCTTTCTTGCTCATCTTGCTCACAGTTTTTGAAATTGGGCTCCAACACACAAAATAGTTTTTAGGCACTTCTTGAGTAGACTGATTCCTTATGGGTTATTAGTGGAAGAAAAAACATTTATGTGGTGGTTACTGCCACGCCTCCCGTTATCTTCGTTATATTCTTCCATCCGTCACTCCAGAAGGTGGTAAGCGTTTTAAGGGTCCTGAAAGAAACATTGAAACTAAAAATTTGAACAACAGCAAGCTATTCCACAGATTTGGTAAGGTGCATGTCATTACTATATGTGTATGTATGTATATATATATATATATATTCACTGAAAAAACCATAGGTTTCAGGCACGTTATAGTTAGAAATTAGCATCTAAAAAACCTTAGAAGTTCACTGAAAAAACCATAGGTTTTAGGGACAGTTATAGTTAGTTGGACATTGCACTCGTACAAAACCCGTGAAATTCCCCCGTTATAGTTAGTTCAGCTAACTATAACTCGCGCCCCGCAATGCACTGCTGATGACGTCACATATTACATCACTCATGACATGGTCAGTGACATCACTGATGACATCACTGATGACATCACTGATGACATCATCCATGTGAAAATTTCATGCATCTTCTCACACCCTAATATAACTTTTGATACACCCACTCTAAATTACACACTACCATTCTCAAAACCATAGACACGCCAACACCAATAACTACATACCCACTAACTGATTCTTAGGTCTACACACACATCCACTCACTCACCCGTACAATCACTCATACTTACGGTCACTCAGTACAGGACTATCATATGCACTCATACACCTATATAGACACTCACACACCGCCACTCATCCATAGAGGTACTCACACACCTAGTCAGTCATGCAAATAATTAATCACACTCCCATTTACTCAGATGTACAGTTATACACACACCAGCTCAATTACTCATATAAATACTAGCACATTCTTACGCTCTTATACAATCAATGATACAAGCACACACTCATCCATACAGCCACTCTCATAATAACACACTCTCATTTGTAGCCAATTATGTACTCCAACACACATATATACTACTTTTCACATATGTAGTTACTCACACATGTAACACTGAGATATACATTCACTCACTAACACACCCATACACACACTCACCCACCCATACAGTCCATCACAGATGCACTCTTGAAACCATGCACCCAGTGAATCACCCACTCACACATCTATGCTCAGAGTCACACACACCCCACCCACACAAACAATCAGGCACCCATACAGATACTCAGACAACAAATCAATAACCCATATAGACACTCATGTAGCTATTCACAAACCCATGAGCCGCTTACACACCAACAGACACACGGATACAGACATTCACACAGTTTAGTCACTAACCCATGCATTCAGTAAGATACGTTTAATCACTCACTTATAGAGTCAGTCACGCACATACTAAATCATCCATTCAGACACTTATACACCCACTCATTCTTCAATACGCCTTTCCCTATATATATTAAACATATTTCAACTTTACAGAAACACACAGTCACTGCATGATGTCATCAGTGATGTCATTTGAGATGTCATCAGTGATGTCATCAGTGATGTCACTGACCATGTCATGAGTGATGTAATATGTGACGTCATCAGCAGTGCATTGCGGGGGCGCGAGTTATAGTTAGCTGAACTAACTATAACGGGGGAATTTCACGGGTTTTGTATGAGTGCAATGTCCAACTAACTATAACTGTCCTTAAAACCTATGGTTTTTTCAGTGAATTTCTAAGTTTTTTAAATGCTAATTTCTAACTATAACGTGCCTGAAACCTATGGTTTTTTCAGTGAATTTCAAAGGTTTTTTAAATGCTAATTTCTAACTATAACGTGCCTGAAACCTATGGTTTTTTCAGTGAATTTCAAAGGTTTTTTAAATGCTAATTCCTAACTATAACATGTCTGAAACCTATGGTTTTTTTCAGTGAATTTCAAAGGTTTTGTAAATGACAATTTTTAAATGTATTAATTGTTATATTTATTTTTTTGATACTGATTTACTACATTTTTTTAAACTATTTATTTTTAGATATTTTATTTTTTAAATTACATTGTAATTACATTATACATTACATTACAAAATATACTTTCTCAGAATAAATTACTTTAGTTTAAATACTTTGCAAATAGGCAATAGACTTTTAAGTACAGTAGTTACAGTTGTTGCAATGGGCACCACAATTTCAAACACAATGCAACATTGAGCTCAATGTGAATTTCTAGTTAAATGCAATTAGTTACTTTATGGATTACTTTTTCTAACCACAGGACTGGATCCTAGATTCAGTCCTGGGACATCTCCTGTACACAGTTGAGTAAAAGCGTTTTGGTTACAGTAGTGATTTTTATGGAATATTATTGTATTTTAAAGTTGACTAACTTTTTCACATAGAATCACCAATGTTATCCTATGGGAGGAAATTCACTTAGCAGGTAAGTAGTGTTATCGTTACTTTTTCTTACTCAGTGGTGGATCCTGGATCCAGCACTGGTGCATCTCCTGTAAACAGTTGAAAGAATGCGTTTAAGTCATACAGGCGATTTTTAAGGAATATTTGTAGTTTGTGAAAATCGACACTTTGAAACTTTTCTGCTGAAAACCAGACAATGGATTCCTATGGAAGGAAATTCAAGTTACTGGCAAGTACGGTTAAAAAAAAAATTCAGGATCAGTACTGGGCTCAAAGATGCAGCACTGAGGTCTCTCCTGATAACAGGTGAGTAAATCGGAATTCGTAGTTCGGCTGATTTTAGAGGAATATTATAAAGTTCCAAAACTCCACACTTAGAAGAATTTCCAAGTGAAACCAGTCAATGTTAGCCTATGGAAGGAAATTCAAGTTACTGGTAAGTACGGTTTAAATTACTTTTCAGGATCAGTACTGGGCTCAAAGATGCAGCACTGAGGTCTCTCCTGATAACAGGTGAGTAAATCGGAATTCGTAGTTCTGCTGATTTTAGAGGAATATTTGTATGTTTCAAAAATCGACACAGAAACATTTTCAGCAAAAAGCAGGCAATGATATCCTATGGAAGGAAATTCAAGTTACTGGTAAGTACGGTTAAAATTACTTTTCAGGATCAGTACTGGGCTCAAAGATGCAGCACTGAGGTCTCTCCTGATAACAGGTGAGTAAATCGGAATTCGTAGTTCGGCTGATTTTAGAGGAATATTATAAAGTTCCAAAACTCCACACTTAGAATTTCCAAGTGAAACCAGTCTATGTTAGCCTATGGAAGGAAA
The DNA here is from genome assembly GCA_963921515.1 of Calotriton arnoldi. Classification (NCBI taxonomy): domain Eukaryota; kingdom Metazoa; phylum Chordata; class Amphibia; order Caudata; family Salamandridae; genus Calotriton; species Calotriton arnoldi. Next base: position 304,996 of record CAWUFW010014223.1, on the reverse strand, counting down.
TTCAAGTTACTGGTAAGTCCGGTTAGAATTACTTTTCAGGATCAGTACTGGGCTCAAAGATGCAGCACTGAGGTCTCTCCTGATAACAGGTGAGTAAATTGGAATTCGTAGTTCGGCTGATTTTAGAGGAATATTTGCACAATGGTGAAGGAAGGGGGTGGGCCTGAGGTGACATGTCTGCAAACACGCCCTGTGGCGCGTTTTAAGTTGGAGAATTAATTCCTCCTCAATCCCGAGGGTCCCTAGGGGTCAACTAGCCCACCAGATACCTCCAGTATGCGCCAGAGAGCTGCGTTGCAGAGAGGTGTTCAGAGGCCACGCCCCTTTTGCACCTCTCTGCAACGCAGCTCTGTGGCGCTTTCTGGACGTACCTGGTGGGCTAGTTGGCCCCCAGGGACCCTCAGGATTGAAGGGGATTTAATTCCCCATCTCAAAACGCGCCATGGGCCTGTTTGCACACATGTCACCTGAAGCCCCGCCCCTCCCTTCACCACTGTGCAAACGCGCCCGTGGCGCGTTTTAAGTTGGGGTATTAAGTCCCCTTGAATCATGAGGGTCCCTGGGGTCCAACTAGCCCACCCTGTACCTCCAGTATGCGCCAGGGAGCTGCGTTGCAGAGAGGTGTTCAGAGGCAACACCCCTTTTACACCTCTCTGCAACGCAGCTCTGTGGCGCTTTCTGGACGTACCTGGTGGGCTAGTTGGCCCCAGGGACCCTCAGGATTCAAGGGGATTTAATTCCCCATCTTAAAACGCGCCACGGGGCCTGTTTGCACACATGTCACCTTTAGCCCCGCCCCCTCCCTTCACCACTGTGCAAACGCTCCCTGTGGCGCGTTTTAAGTTGGGGGATTAAGTCCCCTTGAATCCTGAGGGTCCCTGGGGTCCAACTATCCCACCAGGTACCTCCAGTAAGCACCACAGAGCTGCGTTGCAGAGAGGTGTAAAAAGGGGCGTGGCCGCTGTACACCTCTCTGCAACGCAGCCCCCTGGCACATACTGGAGGTTCCTGGTGGGCTAGTTGGCCCCCAGGGACCCCCAGTATTCAAGGGGAATTTGTTCCCCCTCTGCAAACGCGCCAGGGGGCGCGTTTGCAGACTGCTGCAGGGAGGGGGCGGGGCCTCCGGCACGATGCCACTCTTTTTTTTTTTTCTTTTTTTTTTCTTTCTATGGGAGGGGGCCTGCGTGGCCCCCCTTCCCTCAGCCACTTTTGGCCCCGGGGACCCCATCCCCCGGGGCCTGAGGACTTACTTTTTTTTTTTTTTTTAAACGGGAAGAGGGCCGCGTGGCCCCCCTTCCCTGGGCCTCTATTGGCCCCGGGGACCCCATCCCCCGGGGCATGCCCACTGTTTTTTTTAAATAAAATATTCGGAGGGGGGCTGCGTGGCCCCCCTCCTCAGGCCATTTAAGGCCCCGTGGACCCCATCTCCCGGGGCCGGCCTTTACGTTTTTTTTGTGTTTCTTTTTAGTTCCTTTTTTGGGAGGGGGGCTGCGTGGCCCCCCTCCCGGGCCACTAATGGCCCCGGGGACCCCATCCCCCGGGGCCTGGCCACTCGTTGGGGACCGTGGGGGGGTCCCCAATCCACGCACGGTCCCGCCAGCTCCTCGCGTCCTGCGGGAGCCGGCATTGCTTTTCCATAAGGGGAGCTGCTGACATGCAGCTCCCCTTATGGAAAAGCAATTCTGCTTTGCTTCATTGAAGCGAGAGCAGGTTTCCCTGCTCTCGCTTCAATGAAGCAAAGCAAGTTTGCAATCACAGGACGGGAGCCGCGAGGCTACCGTCCTGTGATTGCAAACAGCAGTGTCCCGGGGTGGGCACCCCGGGACACTGCAGGAGCCGGCCCTGGGGGGTGGCGGTCCCCAGGGCCACCACAGGCTCCAGGAGGGGGGCCGCGCGGCCCCCCTCCCATCCTGTGCACAGCCCCGGGGAGGTGGTGGTCCCCGGGGCTCGGGGGTCCTAAACGGACCCCCACATTTTATTATTTAGTGCCCCGGGGAGGTGGCGGTCCCCGGGTGGTCCCCGGGGCGTGTGGGGGGCCTCGAGCCCCCCCACACAGGTAATTTAAATTTTAAAAAAAGAAGCCGGGGGGGTGGCGGTCCCTGGGGCTGCGGGGGGGCCGTGTGCCCCCCGCCACCATTATTTTTATAGAGGCCCCCCCATATTATTAAATTAAACCCCGCATGCTCCCGGGACTTGGCCCACCCGGGGGCCAATTAATCACGAAGCGCGGGAGACCATTTTTTTATCGGCAGGATCCGCGCACCCAGCGCGTTTTTTGACGATTTTTAAAAAAAAAAAAAAAAATGTTTTGGCCCTGGGGGTCCTTGTAGGACCCCCTGAGCAGGCCTAGGGGGTCAGGGTGTTTCTACCCTGCCCCCTTTTTGCGTTTTGCAGATTTTTTTTTTACTGTTTTCTTGTGACTCGGTTCTACCGAGTCACAAGATGGCTGCCAACACTTCCTGGTTTGGAGTGTTGACAGCCAATTAGCATACAGCTCGTCATCGGGAGGGTGCGCGGATCCTCCGCGGCCATAGATATATATGTGTTTTTACTTTTTATTTTCTCAGCAACTACTGAACGGATTTACACCATTTAACAACAAAAAGGGTTCTTTCTGAACCAAGAACTACCTCTTGGCCAAATTTGGTGTAATTCCGTTCAGCAGTTCGGGCTGTAGCCGTGGCTAAAGTTTCCTATGGAAAGATGAATGGGGAAAACACGTTTTGGGACCCCCCTTTTTTCTCGGCCCTCGCTTGACGAATCACCCCAAGACTTTCAGGATAGGAGCGGACCGGAGCGGGCCACAAAGTTTGAAAATTTCGCGAAGATTCATCAACCGACGCAAGAGTTATTTCAAATAGAATGTTGCGGATTTCCTATGGAAAATAGGTCTTAACTATAACTATCTACTGGCGACCGCCAGTAGATAATATATATATATATATATATATATATATATATATATATATATATATATATATATATATATATATATATATATATTCACTGAAAAAACCATAGGTTTCAGACACGTTATAGTTAGAAATTAGCATTTAAAAAACCTTTGAAATTCACTGAAAAAACCATAGGTTTTAGGGACAGTTATAGTTAGTTGGACATTTCACTCGTACAAAACCATAGAAATTCCCCTGTTATAGTTAGTTCAGCTAACTATAACTCGCGCCCCGCAATGCACTGCTGATGACGTCACATATTACATCACTCATGACATGGTCAGTGACATCACTGCTGACATCACTGATGACATCTCAAATGACATCACTGATGACATCACTGATGACATCATCCAGTGACTGTGTGTTTCTGTAAAGTTTAAATATGTTTAATATATATAGGGAAAGGCGTATTGAAGAATGAGTGGGTGTATAAGTGTCTGAATGGATGATTTAGTACGTGAGTGACTGACTCTACAAGTGAGTGATTAAATGTATCTTACTGAATGCATGGGTTAGTGACTAAACTGTTTGAATGTCTGTATCCGTCTGTTTGTTGGTTTGTAAGCGGCTGCATGGCTTTCTGAATAGCTACATGAGTGTCTACATGGGTTATTGATTGGTTGTCTGAGTATCTGTATGGGTGCCTGAGTGTTTGTGTTGGTGGGGTGTGTGTGACTCTGTGCATAGATGTGTGAGTTGGTGATTCACTGGGTGCATGGTTTCAAGAGTGCATCTGTGATGGACTGTATGGGTGGGTGAGTGTGTGTATGGGTGTGTTAGTGATTGAATGTATATCTCAGTGGTACATGTGTGAGTAACTACATATGTGAAAGGCAGTATATATGTGTGTTGGAGTATATAAATGGCTATAAGTGAGAGTGTGTGATTGTGAGAGTGGCTGTATGGATGAGTGTGTACTTGTATCAGTGATTGTATAAGAGCGTAAGAATGTGCTAGTATTTGTATGAGTAAGTGAGCTGGTGTGTGTATAACTGTATAGGTGTGTACATGGGTGTGTGATTAAGTTTTTTGCATGACTGACTAGGTGTGTGTGTACCTATATGGATGAGTGGCGGTGTGTGAGTGTTTATATAGGTGTATGAGTGCATATGATAGTCCTGTACTGAGTGACTAAGTATGAGTGACTGTACGGGTGAGTGAGTGGATGTGTGTGTAGGCCTAAGAATCAGTGAGTGGGTATGTAGTTTTTGGTGTTGGAGTGTCTATGGTTTTGAGAATGGCAGTCTGTAATTTAGAGTGGGGGTATCAAAAGTTATATTAGGGTGTGAGAAGATGCATGAAATTATCACATGGATGATGTCATCAGTGATGTCATTTGAGATGTCATCAGTGATGTCATCAGTGATGTCACTGACCATGTCATGAGTGATGTAATATGTGACGTCATCAGCAGTGCATTGCGGGGCGCGAGTTATAGTTAGCTGAACTAACTATAACAGGGGAATTTCTATGGTTTTGTACGAGTGAAATGTCCAACTAACTATAACTGTCCCTAAAACCTATGGTTTTTTCAGTGAATTTCAAAGGTTTTTTAAATGCTAATTTCTAACTATAACGTGTCTGAAACCTATGGTTTTTTCAGTGAATTTCAAAGGTTTTTTAAATGCTAATTTCTAACTATAACGTGCCTGAAACCTATGATTTTTTAAGTGAATTTCAAAGGTTTTTTAAATGCTAGTTTCTAACTATGCCTACAGAGGTAGGACATGTGAAGAAAGAAGAAAAAACGCACAGAAAGAAGCAAAAGATGTGCAGAAAGAACCAACAGAGGAGCAGAAAGAGGCCTTGTTGCAAAATCATCCTGTGCCCACAACTTTTTCAGACGGGTACTGGTGGTAAATGACTCTGACTAACCAGAGCCAGTGCTATGCTAAAAGACACTTAGAATACAATGAAAACACCTACATACACTAGGGAACACTATGCATTGGGGTACCCCTGTGATTAGCATGACCTCCTCTGCAAGTCCCTAGTACATAATAGGGCAGGGGGATTAAAACTACCTCTTAAAACGCGCTACAGGGCGCGTTTGCACAGTGGTGAAGGGAGGGGGGCCTGAGGTGACATGTGGGCAAACGCGCCCCGTGGCGCGTTTTAAGTTGCGGGATTAAGTCCCCTTGAATCCTGAGGGTCCCTGGGGCCCAACTAGCCCCCCAGGTACCTACAGTTAGGACCACAGAGCTGAGTTGCAGAGAGGCGTTCCGAGGCCACGCACCTTTTTCACCTCTCTGCAACGCAACTCTGTTGTGCTTACTGAAGGTACCTGGTGGGCTAGTTGGCCCCCAGGGTCCCTCAGGATTCAAAGGGAATTAATTCCCCAACTTAAAACGCACCACAGGGCGTGTTTGCGCACATGTCACCTGAGGCCCCGCCCCCTCCCTTCACCACTGTGCAAACGCGCCCCGTGGCGCGTTTTAAGTTGGGGGATTAGGTCACCTTGAATCCTGAGGGTCCCTGGGGCCCAACTAGCCCACCAGGTACTTCCAGTAAGCACCACAGGCCTGCGTTGCAACGCCTGTAACAAATTGTGCAGTTGTGTTTAGGTAGTGAAGAGGGTCGTGCTGGGGGTAGTGTTTTAGGGTTTAGGGTAGTGCAGTCATGTTTGTGTAGTGTAGGGGGTCATGCTGGGGGTAGATTTAGGGTTTAGGGTAGTGCAGTGGTGTTTGGGTAGTGTAGGGAGTCATGCTGGGGGAGTGTTTTAGGGTTTAGGGTAGTGCAGTGGTGTTTGGGTAGTGTAGGGGGTCGTGCTGGGGGTAGTGATTTAGGGTAGTGCAGTGGTGCTTGGGTAGTGTAGGGGGTACTGCTGGGGGTAGTGTTTTAGGGTTTAGGGTAGTGCAATGGTGTTTGGGTAGTGTAGGGGTACTCCTGGGGGTAGTGTTTTAGGGTTTATGGTAGTGCAGTGGTGTTTGGGTAGTGTAGGGGGTACTGCTGGGGGTAGTGTTTTAGGGTTTAGGGTAGTGCAGTGGTGTTTGGGTAGTGTAGGGGTTCGTGCTGGGGGTAGTTTTTAGGGTTTAGGGTAGTGCAGTGGTGTTTGTGTAGTGTAGGGGGTAGTGTTTTAGGGTTTAGGGTAGTGCAGTGGTGTTTGTGTAGTGTAGGAGGTCGTGTTTTAGGGTTTAGGGTAGTGCAGTGGTCTTTGGGTAGTGTAGGCAGTCGTGCGGGGGGTAGTGTTTTAGGGTTTAGGGTAGTGTAGGGGGTCATGCGGGGGGTAGGGTTTTAGGGTTTAGGGCAGTGCAGTGGTGTTCGGGTAGTGTAGGGGGTCGTGCTGGGGGAGTGTTTTAGGGTTTAGGGCAGTGCAGTGGTGTTCGGGTAGTGTAGGGGGTTGTGCTGGGGGAGTGTTTTAGGGTTTAGGGCAGTGCAGTGGTGTTTGGGTAGTGTAGGGGGTCGTGCTGGGGGAGTGTTTGAGGGTTTAGGGCAGTGCAGTCGTGTTCGGGTAGTGTAGGGGGTTGTGCTGGGGGTAGTATTTTAGGGTTTAGGGTAGTGCCGTGGTGTTAGGGTAGTGTAGGGGTTCATGCTGGGGGTAGTGTTCTAGGGTTTAGGGCAGTGCAGTGGTGTTCGGGCAGTGTAGGGGGTAATGCTGGGGGTGGTGTTTTAGGATTTAGGGCAGTGCAGTGGTGTTTGGGCAGTGTAGGGGGTCGTGCTGGGGGTGGTGTTTCAGGGTTTAGGGCAGTGCAGTGGTGTTCGGGCAGTGTAGGGGGTCGTGCAGGGGATGGTGTTTCAGGGTTTAGGGCAGTGCAGTGGTGTTCGGGCAGTGTAGGGGGTCGTGCAGGGGGTGGTGTTTCAGGGTTTAGGGCAGTACAGTGGTGTTCGGGCAGTGTAGGGGGTCGTGCTGGGGCTGGTGTTTCAGGGTTTAGGGCAGTGCAGTGGTGTTCGGGCAGTGTAGGGGGTTGTGCTGGGGCTGGTGTTTCAGGGTTTTGAGCAGTGCAGTGGTGTTCGGGCAGTGTAGGTGGTCGTGCTGGGGCTGGTGTTTCAGGGTTTAGGGCAGTGCAGTGGTGTTCGGGCAGTGTAGGGGGTCTTGCTGGGGCTGGTGTTTCAGAGTCTAGGGCAGTGCAGTGGTGTTCGGGCAGTGTAGCGGGTCTTGCTGGGGCTGGTGTTTCAGGGTTTAGGGCAGTGCAGTGGTGTTCGGGCAGTGTAGGGGGTCATGCTGGGGGTGGTGTTTCAGGGTTTAGGGCAGTGCAGTGGTGTTCGGGCAGTGTAGGGGGTCGTGCTGGGGCTAGTGTTTCAGGGTTTAGGGCAGAGCAATGGTGTTCAGGCAGTGTAGGGGGTTTTGCTGGAGGTGGTGTTTCAGGGTTTAGGGCATGCAGTGGTGTTCGTGCAGTGTAGGGGGTGGTGTTTCAGGGTTTAGGGCAGTGGTGTTCAGGCAGTGTAGGGGTCTTGCTGGGGTTGATGTTTCAGGGTTTAGGGCAGTGCAGTGGTGTTCGGGCAGTGTATGGGGTCGTGCTGGGGGTGGTGTTTCAGGGTTTAGGGCAGTGCAGTGGTGTTCCGGCAGTGTAGGAGGTCGTGCAGGGGGTGGTGTTTCAGGGTTTAGGGCAGTGCAGTGGTGTTCGGGCAGTGTAGGGGGTCGTGCTGGGTGTGGTGTTTCAGGGTTTAGGGCAGTGCAGTGGTGTTCAGGCAGTGTAGGGGGTCGTGCAGGGGGTGGTGTTTCAGGGTTTAGGGCAGTGCAGTGGTGTTTGGGCAGTGTAGGGGGTCGTGCAGGGGGTGGTGTTTCAGGGTTTAGGGCAGTGGTGTTCGGGCAGTGTAGGGGGTCTTGCTGGGGGTGGTGTATCAGGGTTTAGGGCAGTGCAGTGGTGTTCGGGCAGTGTAGGGGGTCTTGCTGGGGCTGGTGTTTGAGGGTTTAGGGCAGTGCAGTGGTGTTCGGGCAGTGTAGGGGGTCGTGCTGGGGCTGGTGTTTCAGAGTTTAGGGTAGTGCAGTGGTTTTCGGGCAGTGTAGGCGGTCGTGCTGGGGCTGGTGTTTCAGGGTTTAGGGCAGTGCAGTGGTGTTCGGGCAGTGTAGGGGTCTTGCTGGGGGTGGTGTTTCAGGGTTTAGGGCAGTGGTGTTCGGGCAGTGTATGGGGTCTTGCTGGGGGTGATGTTTCAGGGTTTAGGGCAGTGCAGTGGTGTTCGGGCACTGTAGGGGGTCTTGCTGGGGGTAGTGTTTCAGGGTTTAGGGCTTGACGAATCACCCCGAGACTTTCAGGATAGGAGTGGACCGGAGCGCCCCAACAAGTTGGAAACTTTCGCGAAGATTCGTCTACCGGCGCCAACGTTATTTCAAATAGAATGTTGCGGATTTCCTATGGAAAATAGGTCCTAACTATAACTATCTACTGGCGACCGCCAGTAGATAATATGTATATATACACATATATATATGTATGTACATATATTTACATATATATGTATATATATTCATATATGTGTGTGTGTATATATATATATTTCCAACAATGTGATTCCGGTTCCGGTGCCCACAGCAGCGGGTGCAAGCACTGGGGCCGAATCCAAGCCCTAAATTACATTTTCAAACAAAGGAATACTGCACTCTTAAATCCATTCTTCAAGATTTATTAAGCAAACAAGTAACACTTCACCAACGCGTTTCAGACTCACAGGGCCTTTGTCACGGTAGATGAGTCTTTCTTTCATTGCACTAGTTATACTTTCACGTTAGCCTATAATGCGGCATTGTGGGTATTGTAGTACATATTCAAACTTTCACAAAGTATATACAAATCGTCTGTTCTTAACATACAATCTAGTGACTATTTTGACTTTTTGCGCCAGCATGGTATTAGCAATTGAAAGTATAGTACTTTACATGTTTTGATCACAAAGCCCTTTCATTTCAATAAACGACTTATTCAATGCATCTTAAGTGTTCCCTGTATTTGCTTTGGGAATATTTTAATTCATCTATAGTTTCTTATCATGTTATTTTGGTAAAAAGATGGATAAGTCCTTAACTATCCTCCAGTTCAACTCTTCATTGATTTACAGTTTTGTTAAAATTCTGTTTCAGTAACCATTGTTGATTTCTTGTTTGTACGGGGTATTAGTGCCCCTGATTCCCATAATTTGATCAGAGTTTTTTTATTTTTTAATGTCCTCTCCACTTATAGTCTTAATTTTTTGCATCCTGTGTGTTGACACATTAGTTTTTCTGCAAAAAGGGCTACTCATTTTCATCATTATTCATTTGATGTCTCTATTTTATGTCTCTATTTTACTGCTCTTTGCTTTCAGGTAATCTTCATTCTAGCCTAGATGTACACATAATTCTTCGTCGTTGTTAATTCCTGATGGTGCCTTGGTCTTTAGTCTTATAATGTAGCTTGATTCCAGTTGTCGTAGTTTCTTTATTCTATCACCACCACGTTCATTGTTTGTTATTGCATGAATGCCAAAAAGGTTCATTGCCCTCCAGTTGCTATCTTGGCATTGTGCCATATGTTTTGCTGTGGCGTAGGTCATGTCTTTGTTTTTTACCGCTCTCATATGTTCAAGAATTCTTTTCTTTAACATGCAGGTGATGCTTCCTACATATTGTCGTCCACAGTTACATTGGATGACATATATTACAAATTTGGTGGTACAGGAGATCTTTTGTTTTATCTCAATTGACTTTCCATCTTTGTCTTGTATATTTTTTCTGTTTATCCCAATTTTGCACGCTTTGCAGGTGTTGCATTTCGAAAATCCTTTTTGTTGTTCCCAGAGCCAGTTTGCTTTAGTTTTTACATTCCAGTCTGGGTTTTACATGTACTTTGAAGAAGCATGATGGGACTTTCTAACACCATGTACGAAATGCTTTTACCTCATGAATATTCCCCAGCAGGATTGACTGCGAATTGTATATATTTTTATAGATTAATTCAAAAATGAATATTAATTTCGTTTTTATTTAAGTGTGGGGAGCTAAAGTGGTGTTTTAATGTTTTGAAGTGAAATTGTCCCCTGTAGTGATCGTACATGTTTTTTGATTGGCTGCTAAGAAGAAGTGCATCATTTGTGTTAATTAACTTTGATGTTTAAATAGAGCACCAATATGGCGCACTTTAGATTGATAAAGGCAGAGTTGGCTGCCGAAACGCGTTTCTCTAGTGGTCCATTGCCCAAGTTGGTATGACTGAATAAACAGGATGTAATTCCTTGACTTCGTGTGCCGGTTGCCTTTCTATGGAGTTTGGAAAGGTTTTTGTTGATACTTTTAGCGCTAGCGGTGGCGCTATTTTCCGTGCACCACCAGCGATGTGGCAGCACGCCAGCATACCGCAACCCCTTTTTTTCTCAGATTTAACAGGCAGGTGTGCCCCCATACTAGGAGAGTGGCGATGGAGACGAGGAAATGGCCGAAGTGGAGAGGAAGGTTCAGCGCTGGGAGCAGAGGCTCCCTTGGCGAGGACTGGAGTTCTTGCACGAAAGGCTCAACCTCACCCTAGGAATACCTCCCTTGTAGTGGAGCTGGGCACTGTGGATGGCATTGGCCGAGCAGTGGTGTCTTGGGACTCCAATACTGGATGTCAGACTTATCCACATTGAACAAGGGACTTCAAGTTAAAATACTCACTGCCGCCTTCATGTGCAAACTTTGAGCTCTGAGAGCAGAGTCTCATTTAAATTACGAGGGCTGGATGTCCCTCGACCGGAAAAGCATGGAAGAAAGTTAGAAGTGAGCCTGCAAGGCGGCTGGAATGTGATTAAAATTGTTTTAATAAATAATTTTAGTGCGTGCGGTTGTGCACATTTAAACACACTTAATTGCTTTCTCTGCAGCTGAGGACTCGAATTGCATTCCAGTCCGGGTTTTACATGTACTTTGAAGAAGAATGATTGGACTTTCTAACACCATGTACGAAATTCTTTTACCTCATGAATAATCCCCAGCAGGATTGACTGCGAATTGTATATATTTTTATAGATTAATTCAAAAATGAATATTAATTTCGTTTTTATTTAAGTGTGGGGAGCTAAAGTGGTGTTTTAATGTTTTGAAGTGAAATTGTCCCCTGTAGTGATCGTACATGTTTATTGATTGGCTGCTAAAAGGAAGTTCATTTGTGTTAATTAACTTTGATGTTTAAATAGAGCACCAATATGGCGCACTTTAGACTGATAAAGGCAGAGTTGGCTGCCGAAACGCGTCTCTCTAGTGGTCCAGTGCCCAAGATGGTATGGCTGAATAAACAGGATGTAATCCCTTGACTTCGTGCCGGTTGCCTTTCTATGGAGTTTGGGAAGGTTTTTGTTGATATATATATATATATATATTTACATATATATATACATATATATATATTCACTGAAAAAACCATAGGTTTCAGGGGCGTTCTAGTTAGTTGGACATTTCACTCGTACAAAACCATAGAAATTCCCCCGTTATAGTTAGTTCAGCTAACTATAACTCGCGCGCCCGCAATGCACTGCTGATGACGTCACATATTACATCACTAATGACATGGTCAGTGACATCACTCATGACATCACTGATGACATCTCAAATGACATCACTGATGACATCACTGATGACATCATCCTTGTGATAGAGTGGCAGACCTCCTCTCACCCTAATATAACCTTTGATACACACACTCAAAAATACAAACTAACATTTTCAAAACAATGTACATACCAATACCAGTTACAACACACCTATTCAGTAATTCCAAGATCTACACACACATCCACTCATTCACCAACAGTCCCTATACAGTCACTCATACATGTACTCACTCATCATATGTACTCATACACCTATACATCCTGTTACACACCGCCACTCATCCATAGAGTTACTCACACACATAGTCACACATGCAAACAAAGTATCAAACATCCATTTACTTGCATATACAGTTATACACACACTACCACACTTACTTCTACAGAAACTTACACATACTTACTCTCTTAAACAATCACTTATAGAAACACCTACTTATTTGTACAGGAACTCTTCCAATCTCTCACTCTCACATATACTCACTTATATACACCAATACTCACATATACTAGTTTAAAACATATGTAGTTACTTATAAAGACACTATTGAGACAGTCATTCACTCACTAACACACCCATACACATACTCATCCACCTATACAGTCCTGCACACATGCTGTCTTCAACACATACAAACAGTGAGTCACTCATTCATGCATCTATGCACTAAGTAATACCCCCACCGAACCATACAGACACTCATACTGATACTCAAAAAACCAACTAATAACCCATATAGACACTCATGTAGCTACTCACCAACCCATGCAGCCACTTATACACAAAGTGAGAGACTGATACAGCTATTTTCATATTTAAACATTACTCACTAACCCATGTATTCACTAAGATACACTTAGTCAGTTATACAATCAATTTTACAAAAAAAATCATCCATTTAGACACTTATATACCCATTTATTCTTCCATCGCCCTTGAGATATACATACATATATAAAACATATTTAATTTTCAGAAAAACACACATTCACTGGATGATGTCATCAGTGATGTCATCAGTGATGTCATTTGAGATGTCATCAGTGATGTCATGAGTGATGTCACTGACCATGTCATGAGTGATGTAATATGTGACGTCATCAGCAGTGCATTGTGGGCGCTGCGAGTTATAGTTAGCTGAGCTAACTATAACGGGGAATTTCTATAGTTTTGTACGACTGAAATGTCCAACTAACTATAACGCCCCTGAAACCTATGGTTTTTTCAGTGAATTTCTAAGGTTTTTTAAATGCTAATTTCTAACTATAACGTGCCCGAAACCTATGGTTTTTTCAGTGAATTTCTAAGGTTTTTTAAATGCTAATTTCTAACTATAACGTGCCTGAAACCTATGGTTTTTTCAGTGAATATATATATATTTATTATACTATGTATACATGTGAAAATGTCTCGGTCCCCTGTTTGCCTCGGTGGCACGGAAAAAATGGGTGGAACTGACGTCAGCACGCCGACGAGGTCCTCTTATGGCTCCGATGACGTCATACGGTGTCGCGAGCGGAGCCGTGCTCGTTGACATGGGAGAGCTAGGAAAGAATTTCCGTGGAATGCTGGTGCAGGGGATATTCACCTAAGTGTTCAGGCTAGTCCTTTGGGAGCAACTGTTTATGTTGCTACTCCAGAAACTGAAACCAGTGATCCGAGGGCAGAGGCCCTGCAGATGGCACACGAGGTGGGGTGCCCAGTCGTGTGCACAGGCGGGGCAGCGAAGTGACAAGCACCACAACCCACAAAAAAGGTAACGAGGGCACTGAATAACACAGGATCTTCTCTTTGTATCTGGCAGGAACAACGAAGTTAAAATGCCCTAGTACCAAAATGTAGAATTAGTGCTACAACGGTCTTCAAGAGGACCTGCGATGCCGCTTCTGCCTCCCGTACCCTGGAGGCGGCACATGGGTCACGCGGTACGGTCATACTGCGGTGGGACGCACACTCGTTGACCTCTCATGGCACTGCTCCACACAGGGAGGACGCTTTCCATTAGCTATGTTTTCTGATGACATGTCGCACCGGCCCCGTCCAACAGCAGGACTCCTTTAGATCCAAACAGGCTCTTCCACTCTCTCACCGGAAGTGAAGCCAGGCCACGCGGACACTTTCACAATACAACAGCCGGGAATGCACTTTTTGGTAAAAAAAACACATTCCTGCCTCCTAATTAATCAAATAAACGTCTCACTGAAGAACAGGGGCCAGCTTCGATCGGTAAACAGCCGTTACAACGACTTTTTACTTTGCGATACCATTACAACGCATGTATTACCACGCATGCGTTGTACATCACAAAGTCATTACTACGCATTTTTTTAGAACGCATGGTCATTTACCACGCATGCCTTTACAACAAATTTTGTTGTAAAGGTATGTATGGTAAATGACCATGCGTTCTAAAAACATGTAGACGATCCATGTCGTTGTAAGGAAACAGAGGCAGTTCCGTTTCCTCACAACGACGTGCACCGCCCTCAGAGATGACGTGAAGCAGGAACCATGAGGAGAGAGGAGCCATGAGGAGTGAGAGGTAAGGGGGATTGGGCATGGGGTGGGGGTTTCTTTTCTAGGGTTTAGGGTAGTGCAGTGGTGTTTGGGTGGTGTAGGGGGTCGTGCTGGGGGTAGTGTTTTAGGGTTTAGGGTAGTGCAGTGGTGTTTGGGTAGTGTAGGGGGTCGTGCTGGGGGTAGTGTTTTAGGGTTTAGGGTAGTGTAGTAGTGTATGGGGTCGTGCTGGGGGTAGTGTTTTAGGGTTTAGGGTAGTGCAGTGGTGTATGGGTAGTGTAGGGGGTCGTGCTGGGGTAGTGTTTTAGGGTTTAGGGTAGTGCAGTGGTGTTCGAGTAGTGTAGGGGGTCATGCTGGTGGTAGTGTTTTAGGGTTTAGGGTAGTGCAGTGGTGTTTGTGTAGTGTAGGGGGTCATGCTGGGGGTAGTGTTTTATGGTTTAGGGTAGTGCAGTGGTGTTTGGGTAGTGTAGGGGGTCGTGCTGGGGGTAGATTTAGGGTTTAGGGTAGTGCAGTGGTGTTTGGGTAGTGTAGGGAGTCGTGCTGGGGGTAGTGTTTTAGGGTTTAGGGTAGTGCAGTGGTGTTTGTGTAGTGTAGGGGGTTGTGCTGGGGGTAGTGTTTTAGGGTTTATGTTAGTGCAGTGGTGTTTGGGTAGTGTAGGGGGTAGTGCTGGGGTAGTGTTTTAAGGTTTAGGGCAGTGCAGTGGTGTTTGTGTAGTGAAGGGGGTCATGCTGTGGGTAGTGTTTTAGGGTTTAGGGTAGTGCAGTCGTGTTTGTGTAGTGTAGGGGGTCGTGTTTTAGGGTATAGGGTAGTGCAGTGGTGTTTGGGTAGTGTAGGGGGTCATGCTGGGGTTAGTGTTTTAGGGTTTAGGGTAGTGCAGTGGTGTTTGGGTAGTGTAGGGGGTCGTGCTGGGGGTAGTGTTTTAGGGTTTAGGGTAGTGCAGTGGTGTTTGTGTAGTGTGGGAGGTCATGCTGGGGGTATATTTAGGGTTTAGTGTAGTGCAGTGGTGTTTGGGTAGTGTAGGGAGTCGTGCTGGGGGTAGTGTTTTAGGGTTTAGGGTAGTGCAGTGGTGTTTGGGTAGTGTAGGGAGTCGTGCTGGTGGTAGTGTTTTACGGTTTAGGGTAGTGCAGTTATGTTTGGGTAGTGTAGGGTGTCGTGCTGGGGGTAGTGTTTTAGGGTTTAGGGTAGTGCAGTGGTGTTTGGGTAGTGGAGGGGGTAGTGTTTTAGGGTTTAGGGTAGTGCGCCCAACCAGCCACAATATCCATGGACAAAGGGGATCCTGACTCTTTGGAACGCTCCGTCAATTGAATAATTTGGGTCAAGGGCCCTACCACGTCCAAGACCTATTAATTCCTTTCTTGGGATCCCTCATATACTTGGAGAAAAAGGTACATAGTTTCTCATCAATTTCAGGCGTGTGTGCCACCTTCCCCTTCAGTGAGGGCCTTGGGCATTCTCCCCTCATCTTTTTCCTGACCTCCCTTTCAAGGGGTTGATGGATTTTCCCCACCACATACTCTGCCACTTTGGCGTCAGGTGTCCACTCTGCCGACCTAGGATGGTAAATTTGGGTAGGCTCGAACATGTCCGAGTGGACCCCGTCCCCAACCGGGGACTGAGAGGAGTGGGACTCTGGACGCCAGGGACGCCCCGAGTCCTTATTCTCATCGGAGGAGAAATCATCCTCCGATACACCCTCTCCCTCTAAGGGAAACCCGCCGTCGGGGTCTACAATAGTGGTGACAGTGTCGCAATTTTCTCCGGACCCCTCCTCCTCCCGGCAGGGTGCATGTTTTAGCGTTCGCGCACTCTTGAGGAAGGTCTCCGTAAGTTTATCAAATCCTCCCAAGTGCCCCGCGTTATGCTTAACGGCCCTTTTATTCCCCATCTGGGAGCTACTTGGACCCGCCACCACCAGATCTGGGTCACTGAACACCCCAGGGATGCTTTTCGCCAGCTTATCAACCTGATCCCTAAGAGGAGCCAGCGCCCTAGAAATAGCCAGAGAGAGGGCTTGGTCCACTGCTGGAGGGAGAAGTTGGGGGCCATTCCTCCTCCACTTCCTGGTAGGAGGAGTAGAAATGGTCTTCTGGAGAAGACATGATAGCAGAGGGTGTGAGCACAGAACAAATGCCCTTAAAATCCTTAAGACAGCCCCCTCGCCGGTGCTCCAACAGCTGGGCTTTCCCCGAAGCTGTTATAAGAATAGACTGAGGCGCAATACCAATTACCACCACCAGGTGGCGCTGGTCACTAACGTGGCCGTGTGGGGAAATCACTGCGTAGCGGTGTCAAAATTAGGCGAGGGTTGGTCGGGAATCAAGCGGACACTAAAGGAGTGACCGGATTCCCAAACGCGCGTAAAGACCAGCGGGAGCGCTCGACGGAGCTGCCTCGCTCGGACCAGACGCGCCTGACAGTATCTCACCGCGCGCAGAGCACACAGCGGGAGAAACTGCGAGGGGAAGAACGCGCTCGGGCAAGAGCCTGCTGCGAAGGCAATATGAAACAATACCAAGGCAATAATGCTAATAACGTGCACAAGAAACCGCTATACAAACAGCAACAACGTCAGATTAAGCCAAGAATGTAAGGAATGCACTTAACTGGCGAGCAGTGAAGAAAGAGGAAGCGGAAGGGACGTCATGATATTATATACGATGGACTGTGATATGATTGGACTATAGTTGCCTTGGAGACTACCCCCCTAATGGTTCATGGGTTGTGTAGTCTTTTGTTTAATGATTGTTGTGTTACGTTTTCTTTGAACTGCTATGCAAATAAAGTGAGGAAAGATATGCATAATCCTCGCCTCCGTCCTGCCATAGAATTCATTCAACTTTATTTGATCTGATTTAGAAACATAGATCATAAAAGTGTACATAAAAACAGTAAATCCTCTTTCCTAATACAATACAGTGAGAATTAATTAAAACCAGTAGGTAAAAACGGGTGTTACAAAGCCCGGTTCAGAGCAACTTCAGGTTAACAGAATCGTAAAGTTCAATGTTTCGCAAGATCAATCTCATGTACTTCGTGCAAAATACGCAATAAGGGGTCCAAGTAAGATGTAACGCTCCAATACCTGACCAGTTTGCACTATATAAAACTGCAGAAAAACTAAAAATAAAAAGTGTTTTGCACACTTCTGTCATTGGGCTATATGTGGGCTACATCTGGGTGATATTTGTGCTACATTTGGGCTCTTTTTTCTCTGGTGGTCATCTTGGGAGATTTATTTGTTATGAAGTTTCCTAATTTCGTCATTTACTGCAGTCTCCTCAGTAGGAAATGCTTTCAGTTTTTTACTTTGATTCCATCAAGAAGGCATTCAGATGTGTCACACATTTGCCATAAATTCAGAATGTTAGCACTCTAGTCGTTCATTAGATCACTGTAGTAAAGCTACTGCTCACCAGGGAGTTAACTGGAAGTCTACTGCTGGTATTGAAAGTGATTGTTTCAGTCTGCATGTCAGAATTTTCTAATGAAATAGAAGAGGATTTGAGATCTCACTTAAAACATGCCCTAAATTTTCTTTCTGCAGCACTAACCATAATTTCTATGGCAAAATGAACCCCCTCATTTTGTTCCTTTTTAAATTAAATGTTTTAAGTGTTACCAGTTTATTCCAATCAAGATGGCTTCAGGTGTGCCATACTTTTGTCATAAGTAAGACTGTTAGCGCTCTAGTTGTTCTTTAGAACACTCTGGGAAGCTGCAGTAGAACACAAAGGCATCAACTGACAGGCTGCTCCTGTTGAACTATAACAGGAAGATATTTGAGATCTCACTTAAAACATGTCCTAATTTTTCTTTCTACAGCACTAACCATAATTTCTATGACAAAATGAACCCCCTCATTTTGTTCCTTTTTAAATTAAATGTTTTAAGTGTTACCAGTTTATTCCAATCAAGATGGCTTCAGGTGTGCCATACTTTTGTCATAAGTAAGACTGTTAGCTCTCTAGTTGTTCTTTAGAACACTCTGGGAAGCTGCAGTAGAACACAAGGCATCAACTGACAGGCTGCTCCTGTTGAAATATAACAGGAAGATATTTGAGATCTCACTTAAAACATGTCCTAATTTTTCTTTCTACAGCACTAACCATAATTTCTATGACAAAATGAACCCCTCATTTTGTTCCTTTTTAAATTAAATGTTTTAAGAGTTACCAGTTTATTCTTATCAAGATGGCTTCAGGTGTGCCATAATTTTGTCATAAGTAAGACTGTTAGCGCTCTAGTTGTTCTTTAGAACACTCTGGGAAGCTGCAGTAGAACACAAAGGCATCAACTGACAGGCTGCTCCTGTTGAAATATAACAGGAAGATATTTGAGATCACACTTGAAACATGTCCTAATTTTTCTTTCTACAGCACTAACCATAATTTCTATGACAAAATGAACCCCATCATTTTGTTCCTTTTTAAATTAAATGTTTTAAGTGTTACCAGTTTATTCCAATCAAGATGGCTTCAGGTGTGCCATACTTTTGTCATAAGTAAGGCTGTTAGCACTCTAGTTGTTCTTTAGAACACTCTGGGAAGCTGCAGTAGAACACAAAGGAATCAACTGACAGTCTCTGCCCTTGTTGGATGTACATGTTTTACTGAGAATGTCAGACTTCATTCTCACATGACTGAGAAAGATAATGTGAATTTACAGAAAATATGCTCTCATTTTAGCTTCTAGATCACCTTCCAAACCTCAATGGGAAAAGTATGAGAAAATAGTTTTCTCTCAAACATGATTCATGATATCCCAGCAGAAGGATTTTTCACAGGGTAAAATCACCTTAGAACACACCACAATTCCTAAAATTAGTATGGTACCATCAACAAATGAATTCTAATGTAACTAAAGTCTGTTATCACCTTTTATAGTTCTCCTTTTGGTAACCCTCAAAATCTTCGATTCACTACAATGCATTTCAATGGGGTACTATCATTTATATTGGTCCCAAGATGGCTGCCAGCAATTCCAGGATGAAGTGCTGACAGCCAATCAGATCTCACGATGACATGTGTGGTTAGGCTCCGCCCAGATATATATGTGTTTTCTTTTTCAAATTTCTCAGGAACTACTGAATGGATTTACACCATTTAAGCAAAAGGCACGACTCTAAACCAAGGGCTACCTTTTTGCCAAATTTGGTGTAATTCCGTTCAGCAGTTCGGGCTGTAGCTGCGATGAAAGGTTCCTATGGAAAATTGCATGGGGAAAACACGTTTTGGGACCCCCCTTTTTTCTCGGCCCCCACTTGACGAATTACCCCGAGACTTTCAGGATAGGAGCGGACCGGAGCGGGTCACGAGTTTTGAAAATTTCGCGAAGATTCGTCAACCGGCGACAAAGTTATTTCAAATAGAATGTTGTGAATTTCCTATGGAAAATAGGTCCTAACTATAACTATCTACTGGCGACCGCCGGTAGATAATGTGTATTTATATATATCTACATATATATATATATATTTGCTGTGGCGTAGGTCATGTCTTTGTTTTTTACCGCTCTCATATGTTCAAGAATTCTTTTCTTTAACATGCAGGTGGTGCTGCCTACTTATTGTCGTCCACAGTTACATTGGATGACATATATATCAAATTTGGTGGTACAGGTGATCTTTCGTTTTATCTCAATTGACTTTCCATCTTTGTCTTGTATATTTTTTCTGTTAATCCCAATTTTGCACGCTTTGCAGGTGTTGCATTTCGAAAATCCTTTTTGTTGTTCCCAGAGCCAGTTTGCTTTAGTTTTTTCTTGAAAGTGGCTTTTTACCAAAATATCCTTCAATGATCTTGTCTTTCTATATGTTACCAATGGTCTGGATCCTAGTAAAGGTCTAATGCCAGGATCATTCGCAATTAAATGCCAGTACTTTTGTATTTTGTTAATAATTCTTCCACTTTCTTTACTGTATGTAATTATAAACCTTGGAGTTTCTTGATTCTGTTTCGTTCCTGCTTGTTTTTCTTTTTTCGTTATTAATGTTTCTGCATGAGATTTGCTTTGTATTGTCATATATATATATATATATATATATATATATATATATATATATATATATATATATATATATATATATATATATATATATATATATACTGGAATTTTACCTAAACTGGATTTTTCCGGGAGCTCAAAATCAGGGAATTGCCAAAGAACAAGAAGGGGCAGGAAAAGGAAAATGTGGCAGAGGAGGAGAGAAGAAGAAAAATCAAAATGATTAAGGGGAGCAGAGACTGGCCCCATGGATAAAGATCTAGTCATCAATCTCTCCAGTATGAAACTCAACGAAAAACACATACACCTGCTCAATAAAGGCCTATCCTTTTGTCCAAACTAAAACATAGACTATGCCAATGCTAGAATCGACTTGTACAAGTTTTGTCGAAAATTGAAATTAAAAAAGTACTTTGTGAACAGAATGAAGAAAATGCGCAAACCAGTCAAGGAGAATAAACCAGAATTGTCCATTCTAACGGCAAGAGATCTCCCACACCTCACAACTCTTATGAGTTTGGATGAACAACCAGGTGTTGAAGGAGCAAGAGAATTAAGTGACAGAGAACTGTGCCTAACATTCAACATCGACCCTGATTTGTTTGTCCCCAGCGGATTAAGAACAGTTTGAAGTTTTGTCCCCAACTGCCACCTGGGAGCAAGGTGGATCTATTTCAGGAATTAATATCGGATGGGTTGAGAAAATTGGCAGTCAAGGCTGGTAAAGTCCAGTCCAAGAAAAGTAAGAACAACATGTCTTTTGATGATTGGCCGGCTCTAAATGAATTACAAGGCAATAAGGATATCATCATAAAGCCTTCGGATAAAGGGGGGAATATCGTGATTATTGACAGTACCAAGTATTTACTAGAAGCAAGAAGGCAACTAAACAATCGGAGCCACTATGAAAAATTATCAGCAGACCCATCGAAAGAAGTAATGAGGAGATTCCATACTAAACTGGAGGAGTGGCACGATCTGGACCTTATTGATGATAATGAATTTGTATATCTTAAAAAGGACTGTCCAATTTTACCAACTATTTTTTTTTTACCAAAGGTCCACAAGAGCCTAGATAACCCCCCCCCCCCCCCCAGGTCAACCAATTGTGAGCTCCTGTGACTCCCTCCTAGAGAACGCATCAAGATTTGTGAACATTTTCCTCTTCTCATATGTTTCCAACCTCCCCTCGTATATCAGGGACTCAATGGATTTCCTTAACAGGATCAACGACATCCCCTGGAAACAAAACTACATTATGGCCACAGTGGATGTTGTGTCCCTTTACACCTCAATTAAACATGAGGATGGTTTGGAAGCAAGCAGATATTACTTGAGATCAAGATCGCTCAGTCTACTAAGCCATACAGAGATGCTTTTGGGAATGATGGAATTCTGTCTAAGGAACAACATTTTCATCTTCGATGGGAAATACTATATTCAGAAGCAAGGGACAGCAATGGGGGCTGCATTTGCCCCAACATATGCAAATCTGACGATGGGCTTCTGGGAAACAGAGACAGTGGGAGCCGAAGAGAATGCAGAGAGCCTGAGAAAAGTCGTACTATGGCTACGTTTTATCGATGACCTCTTTCTTCTGTGGGAAGGAGAGGAAGCAGAGCTCATCATCTTTTTGGACTCATTGAACATTAATCCCCAAGGCTTTAAATTCACTTACACAATCAGTAAGACAGAGCTCACTTTTCTTGACGTCCAACTTTATGTATCGGATAATAGAATCTGCACAAAAGTCTTCAGGAAACCCACAAGTGGAAATAACCTTTTGTTTGAAAACAGTGCACAACCCAAAGCTTTGAAATGGAGCATCCTCTACGGCCAGTTCCTCAGAGCTAAAAGTAACTGTTCAGAAAACATCATCTATGAGGAACAAGCATTGGAAATGACACAGAGATTCTTAAAACGTGGGTATCCTGTGTCGGTTGTGTGGGATGCTGTCCAGTGAGCTAAACAAAAGAATAGGAGAGATCTCCTACTGCCCAAGGGGAAGAATCTTGAGGGGGCGGATGGGGAGTGCACAATAAGGTACATCATGGATTTTAACAATTCTGAAAAAGAAGTGAAGAAACTTATTAAGTACAACTGGAGGATTCTGGAGCAAGGTGATGAACTAAAGGAGCTTATACCAAGTAATCCAAGTATTACATACTGTAGAATGCACTCCCTGGGTGATTTACTTGTGCAGAGTTTCATGCTACAACAGCAAAAAATCAGTGCTTGGACACTTCCTAAAACAACTGGGTTTTATAAGTGCATTAGGTGCAAAGTCTGTAAATGGGGAGAAAACAGGACAGAAGTGAAATTGGTGGATGGTAAAATAAGAAAGATCAAGGAACACATACACTGTGAGAGCACCCATGTTGTGTATACATTGGAGTGTGAATGTGGGATGCTATACGTAGGGGAGTACTATCAATAAACTAAAACTACGAATCCATTCGAGCTATAAACAAAAAAGACTACACATATGTCATTGCGAAACATGTCTGGGAGCATCACAATGGTGGTGTGAGCAAATTTGTGTATTACAGAATTCAGCAAATTTTTGTGAATCCTAGAGGAGGCGACAGGGAGATGAAACTGCGCAGAGCAGAATCGAGATGGATACTCTCTATGGGGACTGAAAGCCCAAGGGGTCTGAATACGGACGCTGAACTACATGTACATTTGGATTGAGCTTGTGGGTGGTTCTTTCTAATATTATGAGAGTGTACAGATAGGAGACTGGGGATGTCTTTGCATGCCCCACCCGACACTTCCATCTCATCTCCGTTTACAACTAATCAAAGGCCTGAGAAATACTGTGGGGATTTACATTTATATTTGCAGAGTCACTGATGTTTTTGGCCCATGGGTTGAGATAAATGGCACCCCCTTCTGTCCTTTAAGGGAAAGTTCGGCAAGTAGAGGAGCCATCTACAAAAATGAGTTGTTTCAGGAAATCGTTTTTGATACAATTTTTTTTATACAGTGCAATTTTCTATGCATTTTACTTTTATTGTGTAACCTGCTTCATGTTTTTACCCTGTATGACCCCAATGGACTATCTATGTTTGCACTTCGCACTTTAATAACTTGAGATGCTATTATTGCTCTGAAGGTCGAGTGTGCTCAACATTTGCTGCTTATTCATTCCCCGCACTTTACACTTTGCACTTTATCAACTTTGGTAGCTGCTACATGGATACTCAATTTATGTACTTAACACTGCTGCTGATCCATTTTGCAAATTTGCGGTTCGATTAACCATATATGCTGCTATATTTTTATCAATCTTGTTGATTGCTTCATTGATATTTTAATATGTGTATTTTACATTGCTGATGATTCATTCTGCAAATTTTCACTTTGTTTAATCATACATGCTGCTATATATTTAGACTGTGGGTACTCCAATCTGACTGTGTTTGGACTTTGAGCTTTTGAAGTGTCTTTTCCTACTCTAGCACTTTGCACTTTGATAGGACCCAGAATGCTGCTATATTTAACTGTATTGAACTGAGTAATTTTAATCTTTAAATTCTGTGAATGATGGATCAGCATGAAGCACTTTATGGAAATCTATTGTTCAATGTTGCACAGGTTCTGGGCGTGTTTAACAGCATGCTGTTTACATATAGTGCGGTTTTGATCAGTGGGAATATATACCTATATTTTTATATCAGAACACATGTTGTCATGATAATGAACCCCAGGGACAACCTAAAGTCAGTACTTCAGAGTGCATAAGCAATATGTGCAATTTTTAGCAATTTCTGCAATTTTAAAGCAGTTAATTGGTACTTAATTGTGGGCCCTTATGTGGGCAATAGTGTAAACTATAAAATTGGGTCGATTCATGTCTGATTACTTGAACAACAGTTGAAGCACTTTGCACTTTAGGAACTGTTTAGATTATGTACTGTATATACCCAGATGATAGCCAAAAATGTGTGAATTTCAAAAGTTGGAGGTAAACAGTGGAAACCTTTTTTGTATAATTTAAGTGTGTCAGGGAATGAGAACATGGAAGAGCTTCTAATGAGGAAGACTGGAGCGAGAATATCTTTTATCCCCATTTGGGGATATGCTCATTGACCCACATTTGCTATTGGGGAGGTATATATTGTCACACACTTTATGATAAATGTAATGTTTGTCATATGTACGGGTACTTTACCATTGATCCTTTTCTGTCATATTTGTTTTCTCTTTATACTCCCATTTATTTCTGTCTTTTAATATCTGTACTTCTTGACTGACACACAGCACAGACCCATGATGTCACCATTGGAGCGATATGAGCACCAATGGCAACATAAGAAAATGGTATGGGAAAATGAAGAGTATAACAGGTACAAAAAGAAAAAAAGAAAAAGAGAATGACTTGTGTCCCATTTTTTGCTTATAAAGTTTTTGTTGTTGAGGTGTGGGTGGGGCGTGTGCCCCTTTAAAAAGTGACACTCTAGACAAAATCTCTATGGCCCTGTCGAAGGCTATGGCTGAAACGCGTAGGCCATTTTCACCTTGGTGCTATGAAATAAAATAAATTAATTAAATTCACGACTTGAGGAATTACCTTTTTGGTGGTGCTGTGTCCTTCTGTGCGCAAGTGAAGGCTGTTTGGGAGCGCCCCGACCACTGTGGAAAGGATTCATTTGACATTTATATATATATATATATATATATATATATATATATATATATATATGTATATATATATATATATATATATATATATTTATATCCAAGAAAGAAGTGACTCAAACAGATAGATTCACCAAAGAACAAAAATATATTTCCACTACAAGGTTTCAGCTTCCGCCTTCCTCAGGTAGTACAAGATGGTTTGCTCAGTGGCTGCACAGATGACACAGCTGAATTTTCAAAAAGCATCATGAGTGAAGATTCCATTTGGAATGTGGAATCAATGCAGTCCTGAGAGCTCTTGAGATATGCAGTAATCAGGTTGTATTGTCAGTAATGTTCAGTCCATCTGGATGCAGTGATTTTAAACAGTACATCCAGAAGTTTTCTCTGGAGTCCAGTAGTTCTTCCTTTGAGACATGTTCCATGGGGAAAATCTTCACATCTGATAGTAAATGATCCACAAGGTTAAAATGATTGGCTACAGGCTGGTCAATTTTCTCATTAAATATTGCCGATTTGTGGTTCCTTTAATCATGTACGGAGGTCATTCACTATTTGGCCTACATATTGTTTTTTACAGCTTTGCCGTTGGCACTGAATCACATAAATAATGCATGTTGAGCGACATGTAAGATGCTGTCTTATTCCATAGGTCCTTCTCGTAACAGAACTAGTTACTGATGATGTTTGTAAAAGGTATTCACACGTGATGCACCTTTTAGAGTCACAGCAATGAACCCCTGCATTTGTTACAACTTGCTTGAGTTCAGCTCTCACAATAAGAGCTCGTAAATTTGGAGCTCTGCGGTAAGCAATGACTGGCGGTTTTGGAAAAACCTTTTGCAATTTTTCACAAGTAGACAGTAAGGGAAATGTTTTTTGCATTATATTTCTGTAGTTGGCTACAAGGCGAGGCTATCCTCTGCATATCATACAGCAACAAATTGACAAGTCTTTGCAGTTACCCAGAGAAGCACTTATTTGGAATACCAACGGCAGAAACAAAAGTGACATAACTCCATTTGTGGTTGACTATCATCCATCAGCTCCCAACTACAGAAATATAATGCAAAAAACATTTCCCTTACTGTCTACTTGTGAAATATTGCAAAAGGTTTTTCCAAAACCGCCAGTCATTGCTTACCGCAGAGCTCCAAATTTACGATCCATTCATGGTGAAGAGTGTTTTGGAACTCACTAACAACAATTAATCCTATGTTTCTCACATGCCCAGAAGGCACTATCCTCATGTAATGCACAGATAGTACATGGGTTATAGTTCACCAGTGTTCATGCCTCTCCTTGGTAAGTTGGCATTTAACATTACACTTAGCCAAAAGATCTAGGTAGCTTACTCCTGGGGCATATTTTGCTTAAAATTGAAAACAAACATGTATCAGGTTAACCTTATAGATGCTCCATCTTTTCCTTTAGTGTTAGGGACTACAATGCTAAGAATTCACAATTCTTGTGTCTACTGGTAATCTCCTTCCATTCCGTTTGATTCTTCGCATTTCAAGATGCACTTAATGGTATCCACAGTGGCTGGGAAACGCAGCTGCTGAGTTGCTTTGTTTTGCACCAAATACACTAGAACACTAACCACCGCAAGGATGGGAACTTCCAGCTGCCATTACACTTCAGGCTCAATAGAGGCAGAACAAAATTAAACAGCGCTATACACAAGACTCCTGATCTCGCAACAGCTCATAGTTGTATTGGCTCTCGACTTCGTACAGGTTATTCACTCAATTCTGCATCCCTCACCATTGTTGTTTCTGTCTTTTCTTGGTTCCCTCACATGTTCCTTGTAAATTGACATTCTGTGACCTTCCCTGTTTATTTGTGTTAACTTGTGTTTGGAGCTTGCTTGTTTGTGTTAACTTGTGTTTGGAGCTTGACCATTTGCTGCTGATCGTTGGTCACCAATGCCTTTGTGTCCTGGGAAGCAATGTTGGTATCCAGGTTGACACCTGCTCTTATGACCTCACCATCTACCTGGAATTTTGGTAAGATTGCTGCTAGATTTGTTAGTGCTGAAGTCATATATAAAATTATACCTGTAAAGCCTATCTGTTTACTAAGCTGACATCTAAGAATGAGAAACTGGTTCTATCCGCAAGCAGACTCTATGTTATCCTGGGTATTGAAGAAACCAACCTGCAACAGCAAGTGCTCCTGAGTTTTTTCTCTCCTTTCCCCATTTTCCCCTTTCTTCTCTGGTAAGGTATTTGATTGGTAGGAACACCCAGACTAAGTTGGTGGCAGCTGGAACTCTCAGTAGATTTACATCTTTAGCCAAAGCTTGACAGTTTGCCAGCCCACTATCTTACATGGATCCTGCTGAGAGTTCACTTCAGGATATGGCTCAAGCTATGTCTAAAATTCAGGCCGACATTGTAATTGCTAATGAGGAGAGAGCTTGTTTATTTAATCACATTAATGAGATATCCACTTTCCCCGAATGCTGAAAGGTCTAGTGCACTAACTGACTCCTCGCCGGTTATGGGCAACAGTAGTGGGGAAAGTAATCCATGCGGTCATCAGTCACAACCTTACAGGGAATCCCTGCCTCTCTGCTAGCACGATCTGAAAAATATTCCAGCAATCCCTCGAAGTTTCAGTCATTTTTGGCTCACAGTCATTTACATTATTTATCTAGTCCCAGCATGTTTTGATTGGCACAGCTAAAATTACCTCTATTCTCTCCTACCTTACAAAGGAAGCACTGGCTTGGATTACCACCTTGATCATTATTAGGAGTCCAAGGCTTGTTAATTCTGACCAATTCATGACTCAATTTAAGGCAATTGTTTGAAAAAAAGAAACCATGAAGACGACTCACATGAGTTTTCGCAAGAAAGGCAGTCAAGATTTAGATTCTGATTTAGACATCGGAATTTGGATTGTACTCCATCAGGGTGATGGATAAAATACTCTGTCGCTCTGACGGAGTACCCATCCTCCAGATTTAGTGTTGTCTGCCAACCCAGTGGGCAACTCTAGTCATTGACAGAAACCACTGTCAGGCTATCAGAGGAGTATGTCAAAGACAGAGGAGTCACAGTTTCTGACATACTTAAGATCCGTCTGCCTGCAAATTAGGCGGGTGGACCTTCATTTTGGTGGAGAGGGTACTACATCGCCTATGCAACAGAGTACCCTCTCTGCCAAACTCTAAATCAGCTCTCTGGGGACTGCATATGGCTGGATCAAAACTAAGATGGCATGGTGTGCAAAATAACAATGGACCGGGATGCAGCCCTGAGTAATTACCAGCAGCTGATATTAATTCAAGCATTTCACCCATCACTTTTTGTATACCTTATTGGATTCTGAAGCATCTGGTTTCTTTATGGATCACACCTTTCAATTTGCAATACAGAATACCTACTATCACCAAGGACAAACCTGAAGACATAAAGGGAACTGATGGCACTTCACTCATTTCTGGAGCAGTACAGGAGGAAACTAAACCACTGCTTATGAGTACTTTTCGTGGACATATGAAAACAATTTGGTTCAATAACATAGACTCTTCAAACTTTCCCAACATTCTAGGAACCACATGGCTGAGGCAATATCCCCGCTTAGAGCCTCCACCTAGCAGAGAATGGCCCACGGCCTGGCTCTTGACACTGACAGCTGTCAGAGGCCTCTGTTGTTTGCTGTCCTTATGGGCACAGCATTTCTTGGGTTAGGGACAGAAGTCTGATCCAAGGGGAGGAATGGGCCACATCACTTTATTGACCATGGTGGTTCTGTCTGCCTACTGGGATGCATCTGCAAGCAAATTAAGGTTAGGTGTTTCACAGATGGGGTCCAGGGGTGAAGAAAGGGTTCCCCATGGGTCAGTTCAGTGGCTCCGGAGAATATAGACTGGGGGTTCAAACTGGATTCAGAGAGGCGTAGAACTGACAAGTGCCCCTGTAGTAGAGGGCCATTGTCCAAGTTCTATCGCCTCAGCAGGGAAGTCCGTCAAGGTATTGATTAGTCTCCCCTGGCTTTAAGCTGGAGGGGGGTCGTGTTGGAAATAGCCCATTTTCCTGGGTCACTCCCAAATGTTTTGCATTCCTCCTCCATTTTTCTTACTTCATTTTTGCTGGCCTTAGGCATGTGTGCACTTTACTACTGCTAGCCCGTGATAAAGTGCTTGTGTATTCTCCCCTAAACATGGTAACTGGCCTATACCCAATTGGCAAATGTAATTTACCTATAAGTCTCTAGCAAAATGGTAACACATGTGCCCAGGGCCTGTAAAGTAAATGCTACTAGTGTGCCTGCAGGACTGATTGTGCCACCCATTTAAGTAGGCCTGTAAACATGTCTCAGGCCTCCCATTGCAGAGCCTGTGTGTGTAGTTTAAACTGCCATTTCGACCTGGCAAAATAAATATTTTGCCTGACCCTTTTATACCTTTAATTCACCCCTAGGTAGGCCCTGGATAACCCAGAAGACAGGGTGAAATTTACTTAAAAGGCAGGGTATATACTTTTAACTCTTACATGTCCTGGTAGTGAAAACCTCTCAGATGAGATCTTGTTACAGAGTATTCCGCCATTACGACGGGTAAGCTATTCACTATCTGCCTATTCATATTGCTCACTCTATTCATTATTTTTAAAACTCCTAAATGTCGCATTCTCCTTGATTCCAGATATACTGAAGTCTCAAAGGTTGTATAGTAGAAGTCCTAGACTGCCCCTCATCTGAGATCAATCTACCTAAAGGGTTGGCCAGAACCTAACCCCCAGCCCCCACCCCCCTCGAGCCCTTCATAATGTTGTGGAATCTATTGTTCTTTTTATGAAAACTCTAGATTTGAAAAACAATTTTCAGAAGTCACATATTATGGGGTATGGCCCGGGTAGGAAAGTTGAGCCAGTACTAAATTTGGGTGACAAGCAGCTAAGTGCGGATACCAACTTTTGTTACCTAGGGCCGGCTTTTGATGCAAGTAATTCATGGCAGATGCAAGTAAACACTGTCCGTCCGAAATTGGGGAGGGCAGCAGGATACCTTTTTAATTTAGCAAAGAGGGATGGTAGGACTACCATCTCCCCCTTTCTCAATATTTATCAAATGAATTGCATACCTACAGCCACCTATAGAGCTGGGGTTTGGGGGTTTTACAATGCAGCCCCCGTTCAGGTGGAAGAGAATAGAATCCGTAGGAAATTGTTAAATCTCCCACCCTCAAGTGCCATTTTTATCTTGCACTCTGAATTAAATCTAGAGTATATAATAGATCGCATTAAATTAGCCCCCTTTTGTTATGGATTAGTGCATGGAGTAATAAGGAGGCAAATTTTAATAGGGCAGTTATTGAAGACTGCCTGAAGTTGGATAGGTGCTTGCTATACCTTGGCTATGATATGTCTGCACAACTTTGGGCGATATTGTCCTCCCTGAAGTTTTTAGTGCCCCTGAGATCTGATTACTAAAACTACTAAAAACGTAGTTAAGCATAGGTTTTTAGAATATGTTACTACATTGAGGATTCAGGAGCTGCTAGTAAACATACTATTTGCCATTACTATACTATGTTTGCAACATGTGATATTGCCTTGTATTTCACATTAGAGTTAACCGGATGGGAAAGGTCCCTTTTATTTAGATTTAGGTCAGGGATGGTCTGGCGCTTAGCATGTTTTTATGGAACAGAAGGCATGTGGAGTACATTGCTCCCCCCCCCCTCGCCCCCGTCCCTGCGATGACAAGTCGGAACAGTCTTTATTTCACTTTATATTCTTTTGTGGCTTTTATCGTAAGTTTTTTCAATCATGTCTCAAACCTTTCATAATTAAGCTTGCTTTTCGACAATGTAGGACCGCATTAACTTATCTTCAATTGTTAAATAGCCCCCGAAATCTGTTTTAATGTTTGTTGCTTTGTTAAGATGGCCACCCGAAGTAGAAAATCAATGGAGAGTAGTTAAATATGTTTTTAGCTGTTTTTAGGATTATGAATTGTAGCGATTTTTATGAACCACTTATTGTATTATAATGAGATTGTAATGCTATGTCAAAGAACTTTGGTAGGAGTATTTTATTTTATTGCATTGTTTTTAACTGGTGCTTTTATGATCTTTTGCTAAGATCGATTAAAGAAGAAATTAATTAAATTGAATTAAATCCACCTAAAGGGTGAATTCACTTCTGCTTTTCTCCTACCATTTTCCCTATTTTCCTCTAATTTGCATATCAACAGGTCAATACTCTATGCAGGGATTTAGGGATATCAGAGGCTCTGAGCGGGCCTGAAAATAGCTGGTCTTTATCTTTATTGTTCTCTTAACTTCTTATTTCCTTCCTGACACATAGTTAAACTTTTTTCTCAAAGCGAGTAATGAAGTCACCAGGAGGAGATATTGCTTGCTACCTCTAGTGTGCATTCAGTTTAAGGTGTTTAAGGTGTTATGCCACCCAAAGCCTTTTGGCCACAGCCTCATTTGGAGGAGATTTCCCAAGCAGCTGAGTGGTCCAATAAGGTATTTAAGACCTGTTATTGCGAACCAGTGGCTCTCAATGCTGTGCATTTTGAACGTATGCTTTAAAGCAGCATAATAATACGTGAATTGTCCTCGCAAGCATGAAGGAAAATCCTGATTTATTAAAGACACTAAGACAAACATGCTTCTTCTGGATATGTGCAAATATTGTTCATTCTCACTGTTTTCTGTTCTTATTTTCTATTCCTTACAAGATCTGTAGCAACACCAAAAGTGTGTGGCTTTTTGTTGCACCTGTGAATCCTCTTTCTTCTGAAGGTGCCGCGTAACAAATTTTTAGGTCTCGCCTACGCAGCGCGCATGCGCTGCATAGGCAAAAAGACCTTTAGGAATCGCTTCGGCTTTTCAGCCAAAAACGTGCACGCGTTCCATTGCCTTCAATGGCAACGCGTGCACGTTTGGCAATTCCCTTGCGGGAGCGAGCAGCTGGTGCCATATGGTAGCAATTATCGCGCCTTGCTGCTCGCTCCCGCAAGGGAATCGCGTAGGCCCCCTCCTCTCTCCCCTCCCCCCTGCTGCCGTGCGAGGCGCGCGCGCTTGTTTTAAATGTTTGAGATTTGCGTGCCTTAAAATGGATGACGTTCTTGGAATAAAAACGTGTACAGAGGAGCTGATCACTTTAGATATTTTTAAAAGGAGGAGTGCAGCCTTTCAACACAAAATAGACTTGGGGCTTCCGACACACATAAACACACATATATCCTAGCTGTGAAAACCATGTTGCACAAAGAGATTAGAGTAGGCCGCAGCTGGCTTCCCCTGATATCAGCTGCTTCTCTCAGGGTGCACACCACAAACTTAAAACTAATTGGCATTTCCCCGAGTGGTGGTTTGCACTGGCCCGCATGTCAGCTCCTCATGAGATGGACCTCATATCTCACGTTCACAGTATGAGCTGTCAGCCCAACAAGAATGATAAAAGGAAATGTTCCCAAATGTGCCCTAATGAAGGTTTACAAGGGCACCAGCAAGGACAACTTGTCCGCCCTGAAATGCTGGTTTAGGTACACAGATGTTTAAGCAAAGAATTGAGTCAATCAATATTCACAGAGGTTAAACGTGAAAATGCAACAGACAGCACAGGAGAGGTAAGGAGGCACTTCAAGGTCAACCTTAAAGTCGCTAAAAATAGAAGGGTAGGATCTTGTGGTCACTGCAGAATTTAACGTTTGCCACACACTACAGCGCAGCTTCTACACAGCAGTCAACTACCTCCATGGGCAAAGCGAAACTACAATTCCTAGCATGCTTACTACTATCCAAGCCTGACCTGTGGCCCAATGAAATCCATGTGCATATTTTGCTGATTCCAGAAAAAAACATTTTATCTTCTAGGTGAAAGTTACACTAATCGCTGCGTGCTAAGCGCGGCGCAGTGCCTTATAATCCTCAAATGTTGCCTGATAAGTATTCCCCTTTTGAATGCTGTGTTCAAACGCTGGTGAGCCGAGAATCTCTCTTTAGATGATGTTAACCCTGAACGGGTATCTCATGATAAATGGAGGGGGAGGGACGTAGATAATCTGTGTTTAGTCTTCAACAAAAAATAAAGCAGTGCATGTTTAAATGTATACACGGTGCACAGGATGACACACTTCGTGTAAAGAATAATTTAATTAGACATTTAATCAGGGTTTCCATGCTAAAGTGCTAAAGTCAAACAGACAATTGAAGTGACAAAGCTGTGTGAGGTATTTCAAAACATCCATGCAAAAGGCAGTGAAGTGAAATACAAGAAAACAATAACACCAGTCTAATACTTATTAGACTAGTGTTATGGTTTTCTTGTATTTAAATAACTATTACATAACTTCTAACAGCGTCAGTCCACTGCCGAGGGCGATCGTATTTGCACCACAATATTCGCAAAGCAGCTGTATTTCTTGCGTGGGCATTAGAATTCTAAGCAGTTTCAAAGATTTGTATGCATGTTTTTTAATGTCCGATAACTTCAAATTAAAGTGACTCCCAGTGCTATTGCAAGGATGTAACAGGGCTAAACAGGCCCTAGGCGTTTTCA
The DNA here is from genome assembly GCA_963921515.1 of Calotriton arnoldi. Lineage (NCBI taxonomy): Eukaryota > Metazoa > Chordata > Amphibia > Caudata > Salamandridae > Calotriton > Calotriton arnoldi. The sequence goes on along the minus strand of CAWUFW010014223.1, from coordinate 271,847 downwards.
CCCGCCCTGTACCCGGCTTCTAGGCATGGATTACCGCAATAATCTATCTTCGGTGGATTTTCAAGAGGCAAAACAAACCTTGGTGGTTAAGAAAACTGTGACCTCCCTTAATTGAATCAATTCAACAGCATATTTAAAGTTAAAAATATTTCAGCCAATCTTGCTTTTTGGGAATTACAGTGGCAGCGTTAAGTCAGAAAGAACTGGGCCGGGATAGTTGGCACTGGGCAGAGATCCAGCTGTCTTGTGTCATCTCAGCTGCCCTCTGCAGTGTTTCACTCGTGTTATCTTTAAGAGGCCCTTACGTCAATGCCTTTACCTCCTCCCTAGAGGAGCATCACTCTGATAGTGAGTATCTTTGATGTGGCTTTAATAGGCTGCTTTGATATCTGCTTAGTCTGGATTAATGACTGATTAATGCTGAATAGTACAGAAAATAACTACACTTTCATACAATTTCTTACTTTATGCGGCACTTCTGCCATTTCTAACAGGTGCCACAGCTGCCCAATTTAATGGTACTCAGTTTACAAACCTCTTAAAGATGGAAGGCTGAATCGGCCTAGTCAGGATTCAAACTCTTGACTTTCAGGTCACTGCATGTTTCAGAGGCAAACGTTCCCTCACTGACCCACCCTGCTGCCATTACTACAGGATATGTATGGGTCTACAGTTTGAAACATCTAACTAATTTTTGCCTTCTTAATGGATATTTTTAAAGCGCAAGTCCACCATATGGGTTTCATGGCGCTAAACCACAACAACAATAGTGTCTGGGAGGAAGCCAGACAGTTTACCAGACTCTTAAACTCACTAAAACGTTTGAGGAGAGGAGGGCAATCAATTGACCAAAACAAGATAATAATCGGTTAGAACATCAGATAAGCCTGTGGCATTTTCCTTCTAGCATTAACTACATCTTCAATGGAAATTAGATCCTGAAGACATCTTTTGTGCGAAGTTCACTCATTTTTTTTTACTGATTTTGTTATAGCTATTTAAATGGCAAGGGCCTCACTTGGGAGAGCAGCTGAATGCTACCTGCATTTGTGGCTGCAGGATGCCTCTTGGGCAGTTTACAACACCTTTACATCATAAAAGCAGAGATGTCAAAGGAGGGGATAAAAAATTTAGAGGAGGCGGTAAAATGGAAAAGAGATTGCTTTTTAGATCTTTCCTAAAGGGTAATAGTGAAGGAGCCAATAGGGACAGCCATAGGGCGTATGCAAAGAAGGAATGTTCCAGTGTACATTCTTTGACAGTCTACTGAAATTCTGGACAGGCCAATGACTTACTTTGAGTGTTACAGGCACTCCCGAAAACTTGGAGTTTCCCTGCTAGATATTTGTGCAGAAGGCCATAGCATGTCTAGACAGCATATACACAGGGATGCAGAGCATGTTGGGTTGTGTAAGGGTAGGGGGTCATGTGTTTAATTGACCTCCAGCTACTGATCAACCATTGCGTGAAGACAGCTTTCAATGTCACCACAGTGGAATCGAAGGCAACCAGCAGACAACTGCTGCCACTAAAGGTCCAAACCAACTGAGCTGGCTAGATAAAGTTCATTAGTGGCTTCTGAATTACCTCGAATAAAACAGCATCGACTGATGTCTCTCTTTATAGAACCTCTTGGAGATTACACTTTTTTTTAGGAAGATATCAGTGATTTGGCTCTCTCTTTGTGAGCATGGTTACCACAACCTGATGCTCGGGTGATCTGACCGTCTGGGGGGATCATAATATATCATATTTTGAATCTCTAGTTGACCATGTTGGTCCACTGGGCCTTAGTCAGTCAGTCCCTGGACCAATGCCTGATTAGGGGCACAACCTTGGTTCGATTCTGGTTTCTGAGGCATTTGATGCGGAACTGATATCTATACTTGCAGTAGAGCGGTCATTCGATGCCCTGGTTTCCATCGCTCAGTCTATAAAAGTCCTAGCTGTTCACTGTACAAAGTGTGTAACACACCCTAAAATGAAATCTAAGGAAGCTTCAGATGATTTAGTTGGCAACTTACCTTTGGCTTTGACAGACTCAGCCACAGTTGGGAAGGTGGATGCCTTTTTATGACAAATGCTTGACGAATATCACAGGCTCTGTGGTTCCTCTTAGAGAGTGTTAGGCAAAAGAAATGTAAACAAGCATTTGCAATGCAATAGGTCTCGCATTTGCGAGAGTTTAAGCTATTAGCATTGTAAATGAAAATGCCTTTTATTTTGGTTTTAAAAACCAAAACATAAATGGAAGACATTGTCATTTACAATGCCAATAGCTCAAACTCGCATAAATGTGAGACCTATTGCATTGCAAATGCTTGTTTATTCCTGGACTCGTGCCTCATTGACTGCACTGGTGAAAAAGAGGACTTTCTTACTGCTACTTGTGGACTCTCTTGCTGGACTGTTTTCATAACATGTAACTGGTTCCTGTCAGTGCTTAATTGGTAACACAATTAGTGCCAGGGCCCTCATCAGGAGGCCACTGCAGCTTGCACCACCCACTTCCCCTGTCAGTGCTGCCAATGACAGTACCAACACAACCACCAACCCCCACACTCCTCCAACAAGTGTAACAATTCAGACTATTCCAGGGCCCCAAAGCTATAAGAATGACGTGGGCAGCAGGTATTAGTAATTTCTGATGTATTTTGTATTAATTAACAACTGTTGTTGTGTTCATCTCTAAATTAGGCAAACAGTGCTGGTGTTGACAATTAAGTGTCAGTGCGAAACACCGGAAACCACCAGCTCAAATTAAGCACTGGTTCTTGTTCTTCTATTGAGATCTTAGAATATGCACTTATTATGCTTTAGCTTAGAGTGAGAAAGGAGAGAAGCATGCATTAAATAAATTCCAGGTCTTTATTAAATTCAGGGATTTTCAGACAGACTAGTTAGAAAAACCCACATTATCTTGCAAGCTGAACAAATGCATGATATTGTGGGAAACTGAATAATATAGTTTAGTTGACCTTGCCTATAAAACAATAAAAAGTTGTGTGTATTGTAAACTAGTGTATTCTGAATCCAGACCTGCCTTCAGTTGTCTCCACCCAATCCCGCTTCCCAGGCGGAGCAAAGCTCTCCAAGAACACACATCACAAACTGGAGATTTTTTCAAACATAAGTAACTAAAGGTATGGGCACAGACTTTCAGATGAGATAGAAAATGGGTGATATACATGTTACTAACTGTGGTGTTTTGTCTATTTTTTCCAACCATATCATCACCTGCTGATACTTTTTATTGGACTAACTGAAATGCAGTCAATACATTTGGGTCAAAGCACATATGGGGTCTGGGCACCTATGTCGTCCAGTAAAAAATAGTGCACGATTGAGAAATGTATTACATTTTCACATTATGCAGCTTGTTGATCAAGAAGGCTGTTTTCCATGGTAAAATATTCATATTGTGGCAGATTGCGGCTTGTGCTCGAGATGGGATTGGAGAATGCTGAGATTCACATCTCATGTTAGGCATTATGACAAGGGGAAACAATGTAAGAGGCCAATCCGGTGACGTTTGATGATTTTTATTTTAACAAAAGAAGAATTATCACATGGACTGCTTTACAAAGACTCAAATGACTTTTGCATAGATCTTGCAGGTGCTCTCTTGACAACCTAATTCTGACAAGTTGTTGATAAAGAACATGACATTATCCATTAAGCAGGTGAGGGGTGTGATGCTCTTGAGCAAAAGCCAGTGGCAAAAACCATAATCCTCTGTTTTTGATAAATGCCATGGTAATGGATTTCCTGGTAGATTCCAGGTTTGTTTGATTATCATAGCTTAGCAGGCAAGTAAATGGCTACTGCTTAGGTACCAGGCATGCATTTTGAGCAATTTGTAGAGAGAGGTATAGAATGTTCTCCTTTCCATGGTAAGCAAGTCCTTTTTCTGCGGAAGGCAGATGGCATCCTGTGAAGGAGGTGCATGATATCTGATCTTTTGCATGACACGTTAGGAGCGGACACAGAAAAAGGCACAAAACAGTCCCATAAAAACCACCCACCATAAGCCTATCTCCTAGATATCCTGGATTCCTGCAATCCAAAATGCGAAGTAGTTGAATTGAACGTTTTGCCGAAATGTTTCTGTTAGAAATGGGATTTCTGGTTGGCTAGGGCATGCCCCTAAATCAGGCAGAAACCACCACTCTAGTCAGGGCAAGGGAGTTACACGCTGAAGATAACCCCTGCTCACCCCCTTGGTAGCTTGGCACGAGCAGTCAAGCTTATCCCAGAAGCAATGTGTAAAGCGTTGGCGCAACACAATCACAACAGCAGCGACACACTAGGCACACCACAAAAGAAACTCCACACCAGGTTATGTAAAAATATCCTTTGTATTATCCATAAAACACATTAGAATCATAATCACAAATGTACACTGGGCCACCTGGCACTAGGCAATACTTTACAGGGGATTATGTACAGGACAGGGCCAATCGGGCCGCTGTCATCACCATTAGAACAGGTAAGTAATAAAACCAACCACTAACTACTGGTACACTTTGCATAAATCCCATTAGGCATGACATTAAGCATAAACATGTTAGGCAAAATCACCTTAGGCGTAAACCAGTGGCGGCTCCTCGAGGGAGGGCTGAGGGGCGGTAGGGCGGGGGAGGGGCAGGGTGGGGAGTAGTAAACTACGGCATACGGCCGAACAGATTTAAGTAACTAAATAAATAAATAAAACGAATTACATTGCGCGCGCTGCATCCCCATTTGCGATGCAGCGCGCGCAATATAATTCGTTTTATTTATTTATTTAGTTACTTAAATCTGTTCGGCCGTATGCCATAGTTTACTACCCCCGCCCGCCCTACCGCCCGGCAGCACTCCCTCGAGGAGCCGCCACTGGCGTAAACTATATTATGCATCATCTTAGGCATACATCCTAACATCACCGGGTACCGCCTACTAGGTGAGTACACACAACCAGTAACTACTGGTAAAGGTGCTCTTAGCACCACACATTTAGGCATATTATGCAAAACATAAGCATTATAGCAGGCCCACCTTAGGCCTATCCCTCCATCAACAGGGCACGGTACTCCCCTGTACACTCATTAGGGGCACACATTAGGCAGTCTCATCCTCGGGGGCCTCCGTCGAGGTCTCACCCTGTTTAGGGATACAATGCACCAGCAGAGGGGTGGGGTTGCAACTCCCCCTGTCTCCTGTCCTGGAGAATACCTCCGGTGCGGCGGGCAGGCCCAGCCGGACGGGTCCGCCGTCTGGTCACCACAGTGCCAGCAATGTTCCCCACAGGTAGGGGAGGAAACACTACTGCCAAAGGCAGATGCCCACGGTCCCACGGGCAGCTGCTGACTTAGTGAGGTGAGGGGTTCCGTACTCACCCACCTGCTCAATTGGCACCAAAAAGAAGAAGACAGCCGGCCGTACCCAGAGCGAGGTCTCCGGCGGCTTCACGCCCGGAAGGCGCCTCCTCCCACGACCAGGCTTCGTTTCTGCCGTCTCTGTAGTGGTCACGTCGCGGCTCCCTCTCGCTTCTGGCCCCGTCTTTCACCAGCCTCAGCGCACACGCAGGGCTCCCCTCTCCTTGTGGGAGCCCCGCCCAGAACCAGACGTCCTTCACCTGACTTCCTGTGCCTCCTCCTGAGTGGTTACTACGGCAACCTGTAGGCTGCAGAGGGCATGCGAGGCTCTTCGCTTGTGACTGGCTGCCTGCCTTCTAGGTCGCGGCTTCTTCTTGCTGCCGGGCCCCCTCGTCGTGACGGCAACCCGCCGAAGCTCCTGCTGTGACTGGCCGAGTCCGGAGCGAAGTCTCCGTCGGCTCTGCCCTCCTTGGCTCCACCCTCAACCCGGCTTCACCTGCCTGGCTTCCTCTCCCGGCAGCAGGACGCCCCGCCTAGAGTCAGGCCACAGCCGCCTTGATTCCTGTTCCTTCCACTTCTCGGGCTCCGCGGGCAAAAAGAACGGGGACGTGCCCACAGTGCACTACGAGGGCTGCTCACACCGCACTTTCCCCTGACACCAACAATGCGGGGTAGGCTCCCGCTGATGGCGTTTTAGCTAGTGGGTCCGCACCTCGGGCCCCGGGGCTAATCTCAGGCCTCCGCCCGGCGTCTTCTCCAAGAGGGGAGTCAACAACACGCTCTCCTCTGCAGGGCCAGCAATTAGGGAAAACGAGCAGCGCTGGCACAAAGGGGTGCAAAACACAGGAGCAGTCCTCTCCTCCTGCCCCAAAGTCACGCAGAGCTGGGCCCAGGCAGGCCAGCTCACAGGGACCTCCTTCAGAGGGGCAATCCTTTGTGCCGGTTCCTCCTGGGGACCAGCAGTCCTCTTCGCTCCAAAACAGGTACAAGAAGCAACTTTCATGGGGTCACAGCCCCAGTACTTATACCTCATATGTCTTTGTTCTCTCCCCCTGGCACAGGCCTAGGCCCGGTCCAAACCAGTTCTGGGAGGCACTCCAACCTTTGTTTACAGGGCACAAACACCCTCATTGTCAGAGTAGGTCCTGGCCCCAGACACACCACAGGGGGGCGGTGCCAGCATTGTACAAGGCAGGCACAGACCTATTCAGAGTCAGGGACTAATCCTCCAACTACTCCAAATGCAGATCTGCCTATTCAGCCTAGCGCTGACTCACCCAGCCCCTCTGGAGCCACACACCTCACCAGCACCTGTCACTCCAGAGCCAGACCTGCAATACACATCAGGCAGGCACAAAGACACATAGCACACAGAAATGCCCACTTCTAAAAGTGATACCAAAGGGGATGATGGACGGAGCGTTAGAGCAAATCAAACACTCACCCCCAGTCAACTGATCTGGGTTGAATCCATCATCATTCTTTAGCTCACTCCACCACCCCAGTTCAGACATGGCCATATGCAAATCAGTCTGACCCTGTGCCTCATGGGAACAGTCCAGCCCGAACTGCCAAGCCATGTCTTCCCTGGACCGGAAACAAGCATCCTGGGAGCGGTTTCGGGTTCAAAACCATCATCAGCCAGGCTATCTTGAATCCAGTGGCAAAGTGAGCAAGGGACCCACGTCTGGGCATACCCTGCCAACTGAGGGCGAACAAAGCGATACCAAAGGGGATGATGGACGGAGCGTTAGAGCAAATCAAACACTCACCCCAGTCAACTGATCTGGGTTTAATCCATCATCATTCTTTAGCTCACTCCACCACCCCAGTTCAGACATGGCCATATGCAAATCAGTCTGACCCTGTGCCTCATGGGAACAGTCCAGCCCGAACTGCCAAGCCATGTCTTCCCTGGACCGGAAACAAGCATCCTGGGAGCGGTTTCGGGTTCAAAACCCTCATCAGCCAGGCTATCTTGAATCCAGTGGCAAAGTGAGCAAGGGACCCACGTCTGGGCATACCCTGCCAACTGAGGGCGAACAAAGCGATACCAAAGGGGATGATCAGCTAGCCTGGCTGATGACGGCTGAATAGCCAGAAACCGGTCCCAGGATGCTTGTTTCTGGTCCAGGGAAGACATGGCTTGGCAGTTCGGGCTGGACTGTTCCCATGAGGCACAGGGTCAGACTGATTTGCATATGGCCATGTCTGAACTGGGGTGGTGGAGTGAGCTAAAGAATGATGATGGATTAAACCCAGATCAGTTGACTCGGGTGAGTGTTTGATTAGCTCAAGCGCTCCGTCCATCATCCCCTTTGGTATCGTTTTGTTCGCCCTAAGTTGGCAGGGTATGCCCAGACGTGGGTCCCTTGCTCACTTTGCCACTGGATTCAAGCTAGCCTGGCTGATGACGGCTGAATAGCCAGAAACCGGTCCCAGGATGCTTGTTTCCGGTCCAGGGAAGACATGGCTTGGCAGTTCGGGCTGGACTGTTCCCATGAGGCACAGGGTCAGACTGATTTGCATATGGCCATGTCTGAACTGGGGTGGTGGAGTGAGCTAAAGAATGATGATGGATTAAACCCATATCAGTTGACTGGGGGTGAGTGTTTGATTAGCTCAAGCGCTCCGTCCATCATCCCCTTTGGTATCGCTTTGTTCGCCCTAAGTTGGCAGGGTATGCCCAGACGTGGGTCCCTTGCTCACTTTGCCACTGGATTCAAGCTAGCCTGGCTGATGACGGCTGAATAGCCAGAAACCGGTCCCAGGATGCTTGTTTCCGGTCCAGGGAAGACATGGCTTGGAAGTTCGGGCTGGACTGTTCCCATGAGGCACAGGGTCAGACTGATTTGCATATGGGCATGTCTGAACTGGGGTGGTGGAGTGAGCTAAAGAATGATGATGGATTAAACCCAGATCAGTTGACTGGGGGTGAGTGTTTGATTAGCTCAAGCGCTCCGTCCATCATCCCCTTTGGTATCACTTCTAAAAGTGGCATTTCTAAAATAGTGATAATAAATCTTCGAACACCATTACGCAGCACTTATTATTACTATTCCAAGCATACCAAATTTGACCACGCTGTTCCTCTCATATCAGGATTTACCACTGAAACACTTATCAGGGAATCCCCAATGCATTCCTATGAGAGGGCAGCCTCACAGCAGTGAGAAACAAAAATGGCTGTTTGTCACTACCAGGACATGTCACACATTTAAGGCGCATGTCCTACCTTTTACCTACAATGCACCCTGCCCATAGGGCTAGCTAGGGCATACCTTAGGGGTGACTGATATGTAGTAAAAGGGGAGTCACAGACGTGGCACCCACTTTACGTGCCAAGTCACAGCGACAGTAAACTGCGCGCACAGGCCCTGCAATGGCAGAGGCCTGAGACAGGTTTGAAAGGCTACTTTGGTGGGTGGCGTAATCAGCGCTGCAAGCCCACCAGTAGCATTTAATTTACTGGCCCTGGGTATCTGAGATACCACTTTACAAGGGACTGACAGGTAAATTAAATACGCCAAACAGGTGTAGACCAATCTTACCATGTTTACCACAGAGAGCACACGCACTTTACACTTGGACAGCAGTGCTAAAGTGCCCAGAGTCCTAAAACCACCAACACCAGGTCAGAAAAAAAAGACTAGGAGAAAGGCAAAAAGTTCAGGGATGACCCTGCAAAAAGAGCCAAGTCCAACAGTTTCACAATGTCTATTGTCCTGGGTATCCTTCAGCTTGATCAAGGGGTGGAAAACTGTCTGGTTCAGTTCCCATTCCTGTGGAGACACCCACTGGGCCGTATGCTCTTAGGTTCAGCACCCCTTTTGACAGGAAAACCAGGGACAGCATCTCCTTTGAGATGGTCAGTTCCATACAGACTTATTTTTAGCTACAGAGTTTTTTGATGCACAACAGGGCTATGTATGTATCAGTATCTAATACTGCCACCTTGGCTATAGCACAAAAATAAGGGGCCTGATTCACAAAGTAAACTTAGACCAAAAGTCTAAGTTTAGACCTGATGCCTAAGTTTAGACCTAAAGTTTAACTTTACTACTACTAAAGTTAGACTTTTGGTCTAAGTTTAGACCAAAAGTCTAAGTTTAGACCTAAAGTCTAACTTTACTATTACTAAAGTTAGACCAAAAGTCTAACTTTACTACTACTAAAGTTAGACTTTAGGTCTAAACTTAGACGTTTGGTCCAAAATTAGACCAAAAGTCTAACTTTACTACTACTAAAGTTAGACTTTAGGTCTAAACTTAGACTTCAGGTCTAAACTAAGACTTTTGGTCTAAGTTTACTTTTGTGAATCAGGCCCATGGTTCATAGTGCCAGGAAAGTAATATTTAGCTCCAACACACTTATGTGGGGGACAAAATAGATTTGCCTGACAAATTGGTGAGGATTAGATCTCTGAAGAGCACCCATAACATAACACAGGATGATGAGTTAAATGAGAGAGATGGAAGGGACACCCTTCCACCAGATTGGGGTCATGGTCACATCATTTTAAAATTTTAAATAGAAAAGGGTGCCTTGAGAATTATTTGGACAGAGTCTGGTTTGAGGGCTCCACCAGGTGAAAGTGCATGAATTCTATGTGGGAAAACGTTTATATAGAATGGCTGCAGTCACAAAGTCTCTGACACCACCAGGTACATTCAAGAAGCATAACAGGTTTGCAATATGTGTGTCCTTTCTGGAGGAAAGGCACTTTGTCTTGCGGGATGAGGCATTTGGCATCCACCATGCCTGGAATGGCCTCAATGAATTAGATCATCCTGAGTAGTTTCAGAGATGATTTTCAGTAGTTCACAGAGAAGCTAATTTGACAGCAGCCATGATTCTGGAAGATGCCCTCAGTAGGCATTTCACTCAGGTAGGGATAGCAGCTGACCTTGTAAGCTTCAGAAACGCTGCCAACTTTTGGGGTCAGGCTTAGATCAAAGGGAAGCCTCCAATTCTGACTGTGCTTGTCCTCCAAGGTGAAACCGAGGAACTGCCTTTCAGCATGCAAGAAAGGAACAGGGAAGTAGGAATCCTGCATATCGTCGCAGTTCAATCAGTAGTTTGTCTGGAATGAGCCACCTGAGCTACAGTCAGGTTCTTGAATCTCTGGATGGGGTTGGGTTTGTGACTTGTTGAGATTGTTCGTGCCTAGTTTTTGGCAAAACCAATCTCTTTTTGTCTGCATCATACAATAATGAGCGTAGTGGACTAGCCTGAAGAGTGGTGTGGGCTCTATTACTTCTATGAGTAGAAGCCTATCCACTACATCCAGAAGCAGCTTGGAGACTGGCAAAGGCAAACGTAACTTCAATGGCAGCCGCTGGAGAAGTCAATGAGCATACCTTTAACAAACCAAGAAACTGACGCAGGAGTCTGTGGTGATTTCTGTCCACCCATTGTAGCAGAAATAAATCCTACACCACACTGGAATGATTTGGTAGTCAATAGAGTGGACATATCATTGCAATACAGTGGCCAATGATAATGTGCCCTCCGTGAAGAAATAGGTACTCCAACTATGGGTTGTGGAATGAGCTTGTCTTTCTATCACAAGGCCTTCCTAGGAGGTCAGGAAAAAACGGACAGGTGGGGTACAGTCTAGAGGATCAGAAAGAGCCAGAGCTGAATACTATAGCTAGCCATAATTGCATGGATATTACCTTATCTCAATGAGAGACTATTGGATTATTACATTTTCATTCCATCATTTTTAAGATATTTCGACCAACTTGTCCATTTTGGAGGTTTAAGGCTTGCCCATCAGGGAAGCTATGATCAAGCTAAATACTCAGTGAGAGAAATCACTGAAACTGAGATGGAGTTGTCCTTAGTGGTTCTGCCTTGTTGTCTAGAGGCTAGAAGATTGCAGGCTTAGGGTGAAATGTCCTTTACAGCTGCTAAGCCTGCTTGAAACCTTTGGGGCTCCATCACCAGCAAAGGGTATATCCAAAGTAGTGACAAAAGCATAAATGACCTAATTCTCGAGAGGTGCAGCTTTATAAAAGAGCATTTCCGGACCCAAATATCATCTAGAAATGTTTCAAATATTACTGGAATCAGGGCAACTAGTCTCATCCAAATGGAAAAACCTTCCTGATCCACTCTTGCTGGAAATAGGGCAATACTTGCTCATAAAAAGGTAGGTGGGATCAAAAAGTACTAAAGGCTTACCACAGGCTCAGTTTCTTAATGTTCCCTGCATTTCCACAACCATGTGGATGCTCAGATGTTCTTCTGGTAGGTCACTACAAGCTGGGATACAAGATCCTCATGGCTCATGGCCAGCTCACATTTGTTCAACATCCTCCACACAGGTCAGCTGGCTACTGGTCTTTGGTGTTTGCCCTCCAGGGTAGAATTTCTCCTCAGCCAGGCAGTTTAGAAACTCTTCCTGGGGAGAGTTTGTCCTACCCAAAAATATAATCTGAGCACATCTACAGCAATTCTTCTGAGTGCAGAGTAAATTCAAGAACTGACTGTAGAGTGCTGGGTCTGATCTACTTTAGAGGGTACAGGTATTTGTTCCATTCCCAAAAAACTAGTGCAGAGCAGAGCTTAAAATCCATTTCCACAAAAAAGCGGATGGGACATGCACCAACATTCAAAGGGATTTATATTGTGGGAGAGACAAACCTTCAAATGGAGTCTCTCCTACTTGGGAACTACAGATCTCAGCTCAAGCAAAGTTGGAGACCGTATATGGCCATTATGATGAGGTTTGAGTCCAATACATTTCAATCATCCAGAGTGTGGGTGAGTTATCTCCAGTTATTCCTGGAAAAAGATTGAACCAGCAAGTCAAATCAGCTCATGTTGGTCTTTTATTTCCAGGAAGACCTCTAGCATGAATGTGGGTTTTGATTAGAACACAGTCAAAGATAAAACTGCCATAGGGTTAGTGGTATGTGGAATATCATAGGTAAAATATTGTAGCCCTAATATTGAGCACCAAAATGTCAAGAAGATAAGTGTGAAGAAGTGAATTATTAATTGGTGTGGATGGTAGTCCACCACAAGGAATAAGGCCACTATGTTTTTATATCCAGTTAAAAATTTTCAGTAATTTAAATCTGAGCTCAACTCCTGATAGCTGTGGCACAGAGCAGAAAGGCTTAACTTAGAGAAAATGTATAAAGCATTTGGAAATACCACAACAGTTAAAAAGTTAAAAAATAACACAATAAAAATCCCATTCTAATGTATAAAAATAGAGAATACTTTAATGAACAAAATAATACTAAGATGATAAAAATCCAATAAGGGGAACCTGAGATATTCATTTTTAACGTTTTAAGTAAAAATTGCACAAAAGCATTAAGCGCTAATGCTGATCAACTGGTCGTGGTAGACTGAGGCCTAGGTGTGATTTCAGGCTGTCTGCAATGGAGCACGGGTTGGATACACCCACTAGGTTTGACCCAATCAGAGATTTTACCATGGAACTTAGGGCCCCATTATGATGGCGGTCGGACGAGCGTCTGACCGCCATCCAGTCGGGAACGGGACCGGCCGACAAGGAGTCGGCGGTCCCGCCAGACAGATCATGATCCGACCGCTGTGGAGGCGGTCGGAAACACGCCTCATAGCATTGAGGCTTGTGCTGCGGCCCGAGAAAGGTCTGCAGCACAAGCCTCAATGCTATGAGGCATGTTTGTAAACATCCCTGCACTATGTGGCAGGCACCATGCGGTGCCTGCCACACAGTGCAGCGATGTTTAGGGGGGCACCAGGGCCCAAGGTGGAGGGCCAGGGGGTGAGGGGGTCCTGCGAAGGGCCCCCAAAGTCACTTTCCGCCAGCCTTTTCATGGCGGATTAACCGCCATGAAACAGCCGGCGGAAAGGGACATTGTAATACCTACAGCAGTGCCTGAGCAGGCACCGCCACCATTGTAGGGATTGCAGCTCATCTGATAGTCCGGCGGGCTCCTTGAGCCCGTCGGATGCGTGGCAGATGGTCTCTCCGCCCGCCCACCATCCTAATGCGGTGGGCGGCCCTGCATGGGCCGATGGCAGTGGGACCACCACCGATGGCCTGACGGTGGCGGTCCCGCTGCCATCATAATCGGGCCCTAAGTCTCAAAAAGGGAAGGCAAAAACCTTCAGCAGGGCAAGACTGCAGGCTGTATCCGAATAGAGTTCCACAGCATCAGATTGGACAAGATCCCGGTGAAGCCTATCATTTTGCGGGAAAAGCTCAGAGTGAAAAAATTTGATTTTTTCATGCCTAGGGAAGTCCTCTTGCCAGCCAGATACTTTTGGCACCTTTCCTTGGTCAAATTTTTACCTTCAGACATGGGTCCCTATTACAATGTTGGGTGGAGTTTCCTCCACCCGACATCGTCTTGGTCATGAGACCAACCAACACCCAGTCGGCGGTCCTGCCTGACTAATTAGGATACGACCGAACACTGTTTGGTCGCATTCCTGCCACGGGGTGCAGGGATCAACAGGGGGGCACCATTGGTGCCCCCTTGTCTTCCAACCGGGGGCCGTGCACCCATGGGGGCCCAGTTGGGGGCCCCAAAGTCGAGTTCCGACAGTCTTTCTGTATCGGAAACCCTTTATCCCTATAAACCCCACAACCCCCCTAAAAAAATGAATTACAGAATTAACATAATTAAATATCAATTAATTCATTAATATTAATTAACAACTAATTATTAATAAATTAAAAATATATTCTTTCCCACCCTTTACCCCTACAACCCCACAACCCACACCTAAAAAAAGTAATTACACAATTAACATAATTAATTTGTCAATTATTTAATTATTATTAATTAACAACTAATTATTAATTAATTAAAAATAAATTACTTTCCACCCTTTACCTCTATAACCCCACAACCCACACCTACAAAAATTAATTACACAATTAACATAATTAATTATCAATTAATTAATTATTATTAATTAACAACTAATTATTAATTAATAAAAAATAAATTACTTTCCGCCCTTTACCCCTCTAAACGCCACAACATGTAAAAAACATTTACATAAAAAAAAAAATGCAATTAACAAAATTAAATATCAATTAAATAATATTAATGAAACAATTATCATTCATTTATTATAATTAAATTACTTCCCACCCTATACCTCTATATACCCACACCCTGCTACAGAACTAAAAAAATTACATTAAATTTCATAACTACTAAAAATGTAACTAATATAGTAAAACACATAAACAAGAATTAAACAAAAAAATAATGTCAAATCCATTTAAAATATACACTAAAAAGCATAACAATAATTAAAAAACGATATTTTTACAAACGATATTAATGACTTCTATATTTATAAAACAGATATTACTTACCTTCAAATCGATATTTTTGACAATGATATTCTTGCACTCAATATTTCCATTCCACGATATTTTTCACTTGATATTACGGTAGTGTTAAGTTTTTTTCATTGATATTCTGTCTCATTACCCAATTAGGTGTAAGCCAATTTCAACGTGTTTTACGGGTCGGAGGACCTGCCCTGGGACTCCAGTGCCCCAGTGCAACAGCAGCATCAGTCCACAAAAAATGGGGCGATGACGCAAAAAGAAGCACTTTCTCACAGTAAGTATGTATATTTCCTGCCCAGTGCTGAAATGCTGTAGGTGCCCCAGGTGGGACCACGTGCCCACCAAAAATCAAAATTTTTAAAAACAGCACAGCAACACGAGTGGGCTACCCGCCCTTCCAAAAAAAAGGATAGACTATGGGTGCTCTGGGTGGGTCTGGGGCACCCAAAATATTAAACAATATTTTAAAAAACAAGGTGCAGCAGCATGAGAATGGGCTCCCTGTGCTGCCACAAAACAACAATTTAAAAAGGCATAAATCTTGGCTGTAGGTGCACTGGTGTGACCGGGGCACCCACAAAAAACAAAAAACACAACATTAGTCGCAGGCTTGCTGCTTTTCTATATTGAAGCGGTGAGGCTGCTACTAATGTTGTGTTTTTTCTTTCATTCATTATTCACTGCTCCCTCCTGGAAGTGGCCCATAATGCCTGCATGGGCTTTATTTTAAAATACTCTAGTTGTCGTGGTGCCCCAAGGAGGGGCAGGGGCACTACCAACTTTAATTGAAAGTGTTGTGGGACCTGCAGAGAGCACAGCAAATCCCCAGGAATTAAAAATAATAATAAACAGTAAGCCTCCTTAATCATTGAATGCATGACCGCAAGGGAACTTACTAATATTGTCAAAGCCCTCTGAGCTGGAGCTGTATGCTCATCAGTTGGAGTGTAGGTACCCCTTGTGGTTGGTATTATGCCTGCATTTTGTGGCCTGAAAAGTGTCAAAGAAAGACATAAACACATGTTTATGGTGGTTTTGACTACAAATGCTTTAGTTCAAATATTTTTGCGACAATTATTATTAAGAATTGCCATGGGTGCATTTATAAGGAATACATTATATTATTCGCATTAAGAAAATATTATGGTGCCTTTATGACAAAGCAAAGAGGTCTGTTTCATATATAGTGATGTGCTGAATGATCCCCTTATAAAGCCAGTAGGCCTCCCTTTTATATTTTGGTGTTCTGAACCTTTGACAAAGCCAATAGATCTGGCTTAGTTAAAATTACACTATTTTATATTGTTACTTTACACTAAAAATACATATGCAAAATAGGAAGTGGGGAACTCTGGGTAGTTCCCAAGTTTTAGGTGGAGAGCAGCTTCTGTATATGGAACAGTCTACAACACCACCAACTCTCTAAAAATGCTTACCTTAAATGTCAAATGACTGTTTTTCTAGCAGAGTTTTAAGCATAGGATTAGCATAGTGCCATCCACACTCAGATAGAAATGTGGCAAAGTCCTTTGCCATTTTTGCAGAAAAGCCTTTAAGCAGAGGATTAGCTAGCACCATCCACGCTGAGCTGAAAAATGACAAAAGCCCTTTACCACTACTGGCACAGTATTACGTATTTGGATTGTAAAATACTATCCAAGGCAACCTGGAATAAATAAAAGCAGTCCCTGACACGTTTCACTATTATTAGAGTTTGTCAGAGAGATGTAGTTTGTCCAGACACGAAGACGCACCCACTATAAGTCAAAGCAATACCCTTCTTGCTTAGAGTGCCACAAACATTTTGCAAAAAAAGGAAGTAGGGAAGTCTGTGCATATATACTTGTCTGCATGATCACCCTCAAGGAGCACACTGCCAAAAAACAAAGATGGCCTGGTATCAGCTCGTTTCTAAAATAAAAGTGAAACCCTCTCTACCAGAAAGCAACTTCAGAACTACTGTTCAAGCCCACATACTCCTGAATCTGCATGGGAGTAACACTCTGCTTCATGGCCTCCCTAACTCCACAATGGCACCCATTAAGAGCATTCTACATGATGCAGCATGCATCATTCAGGTTCTGAAGAAATATGGTCACATAACCCCCTCTCTCTGTTGGAACACCATTGGCTCCGCTTGGCACACCATCTTCACAAATAAATGCATCATTTACAATGCGATTGCAACCAGCACCCCCGCTAATCTTGCAGATAAGCTCACCATCTCTGGTGGTTCTTGGTACACCGCAGCCAGGACACCACCGGACTGCAGTCAAAGAACTATAAAAAAGTAAAATCAAGTCAGCAGGCCTCTACCATCTATGCACCCAGGGTCTGGAACAACATCCATGTATCCACCCAAAGCACCCCAACACTGCTCTAACTTAGGGAAGAGTTGAATACTGTGACTTTATGCTTATCTTTGACCCTGTACAGTGCTCCTCTGCCTTTTGGCTAGGTTTGTGCTATAGGAATACCACATACATACATCTTAACATCCATGTACTATAAAGATATATACATCTAGGGACGTTTGTATGGTTGTAACTATAGTAAACCTATATTTTCCAATATATACTTACCTTCACAATATTCTGGTACTCGATATTTACACTACAATATTTTTGGCATAATAATTCTTTGAACGCAATATTCTGGTAATATACCATGGTGTTTCTGAGTCAAATTCCTACAAGCTGTTTCATGAACAAAGAAGAAGGAATGGCCCTAATTGTATGCAAGAAACTACAATTACTTGTTGGATAAAATGTGGCCTTACCAAGCACAACATTCATACTGCATACAGTCTCCAGGCAAAACATCCATATGTACAATTGCAAATATACACTCGGGGAGATATGGAGTTCCATTTTCACTAATTAATAAAGTGTATCAGTTGGAACCATGACTATAGGTAAAAAAGCCTAGGTGCCTGCTTAGGGACCAGCTTCCACCAAATGTCAGTCTCTTCATAGCCTGATGATGGGATAGTGGTCACCGTCCACGCTGGATGGGGGTTTGTTGTAGCTCTGTTGAGGAGAGTCAAGCACTCTGCTGGTAGCCAAAGAAAAATATTGTGAACCATCCCACTATAACCTTGAGATGACAATGTCACTAGGCCGAAAACAATATAGGGAAGGCTAGAACTCCCAAACTGAGGCAGGATGTCACCATTACTTATTTGCATCATGTTTTGATCCCAAAAGAGATAAACCACTGAAATTGAAGCGGTAGCGGAGTACTCATGTGATGAGGAATGGTGAAAGGGTTCTAAAACACCATGGGCACCCTCCAAGATCTGATGACAAAGAGAGGGATGTGGGGTTTACATACTCCTGTGTCTGAGAATACACATTCTATATTGTGATATCACCCATGTGGGCTGCTGCAAGTAGTTGGCTAAAGAATACTCAATGGGAACTCTGGCTTAGTGTCCAGCACATTTAAGAACACTTCTTGTCTTGCTTTTTGTGCTACGTAGACTGGTTCTTACAACTTGATGGCCACCTCCCTCTCAACTAGGTGCTTGTTTGAGAGCACCTGTATTTACCTCAAACTTCCTCTTATAAAAACGAAAGTCTTTGGAAGTGGTGGACTGACATTGTCCTACGTACATACAAACTAGTTCTTGAAAAACGTTACCCTATGAATTTCACTGAGAGTGAAGTCAGGCACCTAATGTCTGTTTTCAACACAAGACATGCAGCTATTGTACAGGCCACCTGCTGCAAACAAAATGTCAGGCTGCTGGACCAAAAGAAAATCAGAACAGGAATGAAGCCACCAGTCCAGGGCCGCGATGCGGAGACTCACGTCAAGATGCGTCTCGCTGGGTTGGTGCTGGGGAAGCTGCTGATCAGAAGCTATAATGCATGGTCCGGTGTCTAGGTGCTGCGAGTTGCGCCGGTTCCGATGAAGCCACTGGTCTGGAGCTTGCAATACAAGGACTTGCATCAAAATGAGTTGTGCTGCGTCAGTTCCGAGGAAGCCACCAGTCAGCAATATGCTATGTCTCTGTAGCGTCGACTGACCCTTGGAGACACTCTGTTGGTACTGAGTTCAAACTGCAAGGCACTTCTCAGGCAACAGGGCAGTTCTCAAACAGCTGGGCAGTCCTCAGGCAGCAGGGCAGTCCACAGGCAGCAGGCTAGTCCTTTTTCTTGGAGATTCCATAGGTCCAGGAAGTTCTGAAGGGTTGGTCTAAGGGTCCTATTTTTGTACCTGGTCTAGCTTTGAAGTGGAAGAAACTTCTGGAATTTTCTCACCATATATAGTTCTGGAATTTCCTTCCTCTCTGCCCTGGTCTCAGGATGTCAGGGGTGACAAAAGGCTAGCATGAAGTCCTTTGTGAGTGTGCTGAGGCAGCTCCTTTGAAATGTAAGTGTGATAGGTGGCATCTCCACACACACCTATCCTTTCAGGATAGCCCATCCTGCCAACACGCATTCCCCCTTTGTGAAACTGTCTGGGAGGAATACCCAAAGGTCAACTGCCAGCTACACCTAGTCACGTGATCTAGGACACAGGCTGTAGGCACCAACTGGCTATGACAAGAAAATGCCAGCTTTCTGAAAGTGCCATTTTCAGAATTGCGAGGTAAAATTTGACTTTCCCATTAAACAGAATTTCAGATTGTAATTCTCTAGACCCCAACCATGTCATTTTTATCTGTTCCCAAGCAAAAGTTCTTACTTATTAAATGAAATAAGGTAACCCAATGTTATCTTGTGTGAGAAGAAGGCTTTGCAGTAGTGAAAAATGAATTTAAGAGTTTTTCACTACCAGGACATGTAAAACTTAAACATACATGCCCAACTTTTCAAATGCAATGCACCCTGCTCTATGGGCTGTTTAGGGTCTACTTTGGGGGTGACATATGTATTAAAATGGAATGTTGATGCCGGGCAAAAGGTTTATTTTTCAAAGTCAAATTGGCAGTTTCAAACTGCACACAGGGTGCATTGGCAGGCCTGAGGCATATTTGCAAAGGCTACTTAAGTCGGTGGCGCACTAAGTGCTGCTGGCCCACTAGTGGCATTTAATTTACAGGCCCTGGGTGCATGTAGTATCACTCTACTAGGGACTTACAAGTAAGCTAAATATGCCAATTGGGTGTACGCCAATTCTACCATGTTTAAAGGAGAGGGCACAAGCACTGTAGCACTGGTTAGCAGTGGTTAAGGCAGAGCTTTCCAAACTCTGTGTCACAACACGGTACTGTGTCACCTGCAAATGGTGGGTGTGTCGCGGGATGACGCCGGTACTGCGCAGTTCGTATGCCAGACGTACATGTAGAAAGGAGAGGGAGACCTTTAGCCAAGCACCGGCAGGACGTGGCTCACTTAAAGCTCTCTGTAAGAGTGATGCATCTCCTCGAGCGCCTGTGTGTGTGGGGGGGTGGAGATTGGGAGGGAGATGCAACATCAGCGCCTGTGAGAACTGTAGTGGCTGCACAGCTCTTTAGGCACCTGTACGGATAATGCAGCTCCGTGAGGACGTGTAAGGACAGGTCCGTAAGAGGAATGCAGCTTGTGCTTATAAGAACCTCGGAAGCGTCGAAGGCCTCTGTAGATCACCGCTTGCGATAGTGACCAGTGTCTAACTCGCTGAGCCATTCCTCCCCTCTCGTTCACAGTGAGTCTGGCATGCGCCTCTCAGACGCGACATACTGAACACGTCTCGTGTGTGATCTGTTGTGTTCCTCTTGGGTTTGAGACATAAAATGTAGCCCCGC
This sequence comes from Calotriton arnoldi, assembly GCA_963921515.1. Taxonomy (NCBI): domain Eukaryota; kingdom Metazoa; phylum Chordata; class Amphibia; order Caudata; family Salamandridae; genus Calotriton; species Calotriton arnoldi. The sequence continues at coordinate 251,434 of CAWUFW010014223.1, read as the reverse complement.
CTTTGCTGCTCTGAGGTGTGAGATATTACAGTGACTCAGCTCGCGCTCTGCTCCTCTCAGGTGCGAGTTAATAAACACAACTCATCTTTTACTCATCTCAGGTGTGTGACTGTTGACACAGACCACCCTATCCCCTCTGACAGGACACGCTCACCTCCCCGCGCCCTGTGGTGCCCCAGACGGCCTCCTGTGATTTCGGGCACCCGCTGCCCCAGCCCAGCCCTCCGGCGCCCTGGGTGTGCACTGCCGTATCCCGTCCTTCCGGCGCCCTAGGCATGCGCTGCCGCATCCCGTCCTTACGCCTCAGCTGCCCTGTTGATTATTTGAACTTACTCTGGTTTATTTACATTCGTCCCGGAAATGTGGCTGCAGGTGCGTGCTGTGTGCACTGCTGGCGCTGCCCATGGTCCGCTTCGTGCTCTCTTTGGAGACAGGCAGACCGAAGCACCCTCTGCAGCTGCTCCTCAAACTCTGTCCTTCTCGGTCTCCGGCAGGTGCCCTTATCTGTCCCCAGCTGTAGTGCACTCTTTCTGCTGCAGTCAGCCCGTGTACACTGTAATTTAAGTTTCAACCAGTCCTGGTACAGACTGTTACTTCTGGTGCGTTCTGTCCTCATCTTCTGTCAGACCTTGTACACTCCTTTTAGCTGCAGTCATATATATATATATAACTGCAGACATATATATAACTGCAGCTTAAAAGACAGTGTACAAGGGCTGACAGCAGATAAGGACAGATATATACATATGTCTTTATTTGCTGTCATCCCTTGTACACTGTCTTTTTAGCTGCAGCCAGTCCTGGTGCCCTCTTTTTATCTGCAGTTAGTTTTGATGCACCCCGTCCTTATATGTTAGTGTACTGTAGTTAGTCACTGTGCGCTCTCCTTATCTGCCCCCAGTCATACTGCACTTCCTCCTTCTGTGGTGTTCCCTTGTGTGCTCTGTCCTTATCTGTGGTCAGCTCTTGCACACTGTCTGCTTAGCTGCAGCCAGTGCAGCTTGGTGCACTCTCTCCTTATCTGCAGCCTTGTGCACTCTCTCCTTATCTGCAACCTGGTGCACTCTCTCCTCATCTGCAGCCTGGTGCACTCTCTGGTGCACATCAAATGTCAGACTGTCTTCCCACAATTGCTGCTTGTTTGGAAATTGGTGTTTACTTTTATTTCTCTGACTACAAAGTGAGAGTATTTTGTAAAAGATTAAGTGAAGTGTACGAATCTATAACTTCACCGTTAACAATGTCGCCGCTGGTGGGGGTTTCTGTGATGGAAAACAAAAATAAACGCAGCTTTTTGCTGGCATACCCTACCACAGATGTGCTCTACCAAATGTTAAATGTAAAAGGTCAAGTTGAAAGTGTCCCGAAAATAAATGACTGTTTGATTGTTGTAGTGTTCTTTGATTGTCACACTTGGTTGGCGTCTGTGATGCCAAAGTAGGCATGGTTTATTATAGTGTGCAGAAGTCTGTAAAAATGACACTTGGTGATGTTCTGTGACCTCAAGGTTGATGGGTTCCACGTCTTCACAGTTGTCTCGGTCCCATTATTAATGACATGACAATTCATTGTGTCTGTCTTCATAGTTAGGTTTGTCCTGTAATTCACCAAATTACACTTGATGGGGTTCCATGTCTTCACAATTGTCTCAGTCCATGACATCACAGTTGATGGGTTCCATATCTTCACAGTTTTCATCGTCCCTTGATTTATGGCATAACACTTTTTATAAACCTATTTTATCAATTTCCGAGCAAATGACCATTTTTTGTTCTCAACATATAGCACCCCAAATGTTACCATGTTACAACGCCTTGTACAGTTCAACATAAGATTTTACCTCAAAGTGCTGAATGGAAAAACATATGACTCGTCTTATTTTCTGTTGGCTTTTGGCACGCTGCGCTGAGGAGATCGGTCCCACCTGAGCTCAATGCGCAGAGACCGGCTGATAAGTTGCATGATTGTTTTACCACTCACAATTCCCCCTTCCTGAACGGATTTTTGTATAACTCATATTCAGCAAGGCAGCAGGCGGACTTTGTGCATGGTTGAAAGGGTTGGCAGTGCGTGCACCCGCCCTTTTTGTGCCGTAAATCACTGAGGCATGTGTCAATGTGTGCATGATTACATTCTTGTTTCAGGGACAAACCTAACCTTACACCCAGTTTTGCCAGTCACTGTCTTTGTTAGAACAGATTCACAATTGCTTTATTAACCTTCCTGCTTTCTCAAATTTGCTTGAAAATGCACCATTTGCCCACTTTTTTTTCAAAATTTTCTCAGGGGGAATACCCCCCCGAACCCACCTTAGGTGGTTCAGGCTCGCTCGTTGCGCTTGCTCGCTATACTGGATTACCGTGTCGCAAAATGATGCATGTCTAAAAAGTGTGTCACCAACATGAAAAGTTTGGAAACCTGTGGGTTAAGGGCACAGAATCCTAAAAGTTGACAAAAACGAGTTAAGAAAACAGGATAAGTGAAGGCAAAAAGTTTGGGGGTGACCCTGCAGAAAGGGCCAAGTCCAACATTTGTACATTGTTTAAATGATTTCCCCAGCCCTGCCTCCCTTGTTCACTTAGTGGAAGAGGGCGGTGCAAGACCTGATTTGGGTTCATATTTTGATTAGGTTTAGTCTGTAAGACAATAGAGTCGGGTGCTCCATTTTTGCTGGAATGCACAGATATATATAATTAAAGCGGCATTTCCCACAATACACGGGGTATGTGCCCAAGGACAGAACAGCGTGTAAAGCTCATTCGGGCTTCCTTAACCCATAGCCTGGGAGCAGGCGTCGTGTCCTGCGGATGTCGAGCCTTCCCCGAGAGAAGCGCGCGCCAGGGGTCCCCGGCTGGATCCTGCACGTTTCTCTTTGCATTAGCAAAGTCCAAAGTCATCCAGTTTGTGCTAATCACCGCAATTAGTCCTGAATTATCACCGGACTCTGACAGACGTTCCTTGTAACTCTCTTTTATTTCCAACAGCCCTAATCAGCAGCTCTCATTACAAACGCTGATTAAACTGCAAATTACCCAGCAGTGGCCCTGTTCCCGTCTACCAGCAGCTCGTTCAATATCAATTAAGGCAGCCAGCAGAAAAGTCTGCAGCCTCTGAGAGCTTCCAAATGCCTGATAGTGCCACTTATTAGTTTGGAAAACTAGGAAAATACTAATAATCAACAACCAAGTGGGAGCAGAGGAAACCGGAGACCTGCAGGGAATGGAAAAAAGCATTCTGGCATTGAAACGTGCAGTTGCATGCAGCAGGGACGCTTCCAGAGCAGGTTGAATTTCTCGTGTCTGGTGTTTGCTGTGCGGCTGGCGGTTGTGTTCAGGTAGCTCTTCCAGGTGTCAGTGGCAGCTGACAGGGCCCAGCTACCAGAGGAGGTTAAAACTAGGAGTTTATTCAAGTCACTTTTGGAAATAATAAATCACATTAGCCCATTATAACATGTGAAATCCAACATTCATTAGGTCGTTCCGGCATCCTTTCTCATTAAGTCTTATTTTTTTATCTGACCTCTTCTCCCCTCACGTAAAATGAGAGCTAATGAAAGTTGATTTTATTTATTTATTTCGTGAAATTGAATTTAGTCTCACAGGAGTCGTCTGTATTGTCTCGCAGTAACACAGCACGAAGACACTCGTGGAAGGATAGGGTTTTGTGGCCGCTGATTGGCTCTCTGTTCCATTCTTCTGCGTGGCTGTGGCTCTGGGGTCCTTGCGCAAGTCTAACTGGGCTATGGCGTGACAAGCGAATGCATTGTGGTATTGCATAGTTGAATACCACACATACCAGAATTATGAGTTTGGTGGCTAGCAGTAAAGCACCGTAGCTCTGAAGTTTTTCTCCCGTAAATTTCGGCAGGTAAAACCTCCCAATTGTGATGCAGTAAGCACCAACATGTTCATGTTATTCCCCGTTAGCGGAGACAAACTCATAGTTGAGTGTTATTTAAAGCACCCTATGAATCCAGCACAGCAGTGTCAGATTTCTTTGGCAAACATAAATATCTGCCCATATGCCGGGTCACTGTGAATGAGGGCCTATGTCTTCCTCTCTCTCCGTCTCCCAACCCACTCCAACAGAGACCTACTCCGTGTGTCACGACTATGATTATTATTGTGCCCGTTCTTAAGGGCTAACAATGTGTTATGAATTGAGAACTATACAATTTGATAATTAAAATAAAACGTTGTTGACAAATGAGCCAAACAACCAGAATTAATCATCTCAAAGACAAAAATCAAAGCCCAACTGTGTTGCAAACAATGTGAGCAAAATAAATCAATAGGAGAGGATAGAAAACAAAAAAGAACAAAAGGAAAGGCAAAAACGAATGATTCAAAATATAATCATAAGAAATTAATGTTATTTTTTTTAAAACTTATAGTTGCACAATTATACATTTTTAGGGGGCTTGTTCACAATTTATACAGAAATGTTTTTTGTATATCATCTATGCTCTTATGGACAATATTTGTAGTTTACTGTGATTGCCATTGTAGGCTCATTTATCTCTTAAGCACTATTAGTAATACACAAAATAGTTTCTTATTTCATCAGCAGATTCAACATTAATGAATAAACACAAACATCTTAGAGACCACTACAATGTTGGCATAGTACATTCAAGATACTTAAATTCAATATACCAATCAAAAGCATAAGTGTCTCTCATCATTTTTTCTTCGCAGACTTTTATCAGTCATGAGCTGGTGTAACCAAATTCGCTGTGCTTTAATTTCTATCACACCATGAACTGAACATTTTGTCCTACTAGATCTACTGGCATAATATACTTCTTTTGTCATTCAATATGAGCACTCAATAAAATTGCTAGATAGAGTGGAGATGTTTACCAACTCTATTCCGTAACATTATCATTGTATTTGATGACAAAACACCCATATAGCATTAAAATGTGGGTAATGTATGTTTACCTTTAAATCTAGCTGGTTAAAGAGGTAACAATGTTCACCCAATTAGCGTCACTATGTCATGGTGTAACTACCTAAAATGAACAAAATTAATAGGCAGACGTCAATTATATATTCTGGAATTTTGCTAATTGATTAATAACATGAAGCAAATTATAGCCTTACCTAAATAAGGTAATGGGGGCGATATGTTAAAGAACGATATTCTAGAAATTTTAGAAAACTAAAACAATAAATACTAATCAAAACCTTTTAAAAATAGGGGGCGTGGCTTGGCAAGCCAGCATGGCGGACGTGTGCTGAGCGAGCTCCGTCCAGCCCGCCATTCATCCGCTGATTTATCCTGTCTCCCTACACAGATCCGTGCCCTCCAGAGGTGCCTGTGACTCTGGGCCCCTGCGGCGGACATTTGGTGCTGTTTGTCTGCGGCTGGCGGAGACACAGCGGGAGCTACAGTGAGCCGAGGCCATCCCGGGGCGCGGCCTAGTGCACACGCGGGAGACCGGGAGCTCGAGTGCTGCCTGCGGCGGCGTGAGGCGCGGACCTCCTGGGCCGCGGCCCTGCGGTGAGCCGGAGGAGGGGACGACGACACGCCGGACCAGAGCGCCTGCATTGAATGGGGCATTGAGCTCCTTCCGGCAGTGGGCGGGACGACTCGGCAGCCGTCTTCGGGCCGCGGAGGTAAGGAGCGGGGGCCCGCGAGCTGAGAGCGTGGCCCGGTCATCGTCAGCATAAGTGGGTCAGCGGCTTCCCCCATTTGCCTGGGCCAGCGGTGATCTTGTACCAGGCGGTCTTCCCTGAAATCTTCCCCCCCCCCTTTCTTTGCACATCAGCGGGGGTTCGGCGGTGCGATCGGCCCGCGGGGAGTGGGGACGTACGAGCGCAGTCATTGGGGGACTCCAGGCCCCAGGGTGACAGGTGCTCTGGGTCGAGGGGTCGCTTCTTCCTCTCCTCCCCGCCCCTGGAGCGTTGGGGCACCCCCTTTCGGCAGTCAATCGGGCCGCGGGGGTGCTCCTGGTGCCCGGACTTCGGAGAGGAGGGGCAGGGCCCGGAGGAGGGTTGCCAGCCGCGAGCCTGACGCCTGGGGTGGCGGAGCTCAGCGCGGCCGAGGGCCTGCATCCTTGCCTGGACGCTGGGGGGCCCCCCACATTTGAACTACGGTGGTGTACGGGCCTTGAGGGGAGTACGTGGCCCTGGTCCCGGGGCATATCCACACGCCATACAGCTCGGCGGCTGGATCGGGCCGCAGGGGGGTCAGTCGGGGAGCTATACAGCCACCTGGAGGAGGCCACACCTCGTGCACCTCGGGGACCCAAGCGGGGCGCCTAGAGGAGAATATGACGCGAGACAAGGGCAGCAGCAGTGCGCCGAAACAGGGCCCCATAGACAAATTTACTGGTCCGAGTGCGGTTGGGGGCCAGAAGGGACCGATGCCTGACAATGCGGCGCTCATGGCGGCCATCACTCAGTCCCGGGACATGCTAGACTCAAAGATAGGGGCTGTAGGATCGGACGTAGTGCTCCTGCGGCAGGACCTGCACAACGCGGTGTCGTGCATAACAGAAGCCGAGACCCGCATATCTGGAGTCGAGGACGATGTCACAATCCTAAAGAAAAAGGTGGCTGCCAGTGAGGCCACCCAGAGGGGGTTGGCGCTGCAGGTGGAGGATGCAGAGGGACGCGCCCGTCGCAACAACCTCCGCTTCGTTGGTTTCCCGGAGGGCTGCGAGGGTGGCAATATGGAGCGCTTCCTCATGCAGTGGCTCGAGAACTGGCTCCCCCCCCAGGCCCTGTCGCGGTGTTTTGTAGTGGAGAGGGCCCACCGGGCACTCATGCAGAAGCCACCGGCTGGGGCCCGCCCGCGACCAGTCATCGCCAAAATGCTGAACTATCTTGATCGGGATCTGATACTGAAGCAAGCTAGGCTCAAGGAACCCCTGCTGTATGAAAACACTCGTATCCTCATCTTCCCGGATTACACGCGGATGGTCCAGCAGCAGAGGCAATCGTTCCAGGCCGCGAAGGCCCGTCTGCGAGAACTCAAGCTTCAGTATGCGCTCTTGTATCCGGCTCGCCTACGGGTGATCTTTCAGTCTCGCACTCATTTCTTCGATACACCAGAGGAGGTATTTAAGTGGACCGACGAGACGGTGCGGATACGAGCACACACGCCGCCTGGGAGAGAATCTGGGAGAGAGTCTGACTCCTCCATGAGCGAGGCCAGCAGGAAAGGACCGCGTTGGACACGTAAAGGCGTCAGGAGCTCACGGTCCAGACACCGCTCACAATCCTGTGGTGCTGCTTCCCGGACGGATGGAACTGGGACACAACCGGCTGTGGGGGACCGCAAGATGGGCCCGTGAGGGCGGGCAGGGACCCCATTTGTTGACTACAGGAGGGAGAATACGTGATACGGGCCGAGACCCCCACTAGGTTATTCCTGGTGGGCCGTGGGCCCAAGCGTTATGGGCTGTAAGTTGGGGATCCATTGGTCGAGGGGGTCGGCATCCTCCCGTTGGTGGGTGTCGGCTTGCCTCGCCACGACAGATTCTTCAAGGTTTTTGAGGTATAGGGTGGGGGTTTGTTGGGGGGGTTTTGTTTACGGGGTGGGATCACACTTCTACTCATAGTTCGCGGTATTGGGCGCCGGCATGGGCGCGGATCTCCTCTGTGTGCTATTACTGACGCGAGCCCAGATGACTAGCACCCCTGGCATGAGCCCGGCATCGCTATTTTCCCTTCGCATTATCAGCTGGAACGTGCGCGGGGCTCTAGATAAAATCAAGCGTGGGGCTATGCTGCAGTGGGCCAAGCGGGCGGGGGCGGATATTCTCCTACTGCAGGAGACGCATCTTCTGGGCACGAAGGCCCTGTGCCTTCAGCTATATGGTTATCAACAGGTCTTCCACTCGGGCTTTGTGAGGGGCTCGCGGGGAGTAGCCATCTTGATCCATCGCAGAATCCCCTACACCCACGGCAGGCAATGGGCGGACACACAGGGGCGATATATATTCATCCAGGGCAAGGTTGGGGATGACCCCCTAGTGCTGGGTAGTGTCTACGCCCCGCCCCCACTACAATGGGTGCTGGTGGAGAAGCTTCTGGCCCTCTGGACGGACATGCCAGACATCCTCTCCGTCGTGGGTGGGGATTGGAACGATGTTATGGACCTAACCAGGGATCGCTGGAGGGAGGGGGGCCACCCGGGGGGGAATCATTCCACACGACTTTCCTCATTGGTGACGGGACTAGGCTGGGTGGACACATGGAGATATCTTCACGGATCACATCGGGAGTATACCTATCTGTCGGCCGTGCATGACTCCTACTCCAGGCTGGACTACCTATTTGTCCCTCGGGAGGCAGTCAGTAGAGTGGTGGGGGCGGCGATTCTCCCGCGGGGGCTCTCGGATCATTCCCCGGTGGCCCTCACGATCCGGGTGGGGCGGGGGCGGCAACACCTCAGATGGCGTCTCTCGGTGTGGCACCTACAGAATGAGGCCTATAGGACACACATGCGGGACGCCCTTACCCACTACCTGGAGGAAAACGAGGGATCAGTCACTAGTCCCGGGATATTGTGGGAAGCACTGAAACCCACCCTGAGGGGGCGGACATCTCCTGGTGCGCGGCAGCGCGTAGGGCACGTAGGGCAGAGCTCCTACAGCAAGAAGCAAGTATAGAGGTTCTCGAGCGGCAGGGACAAGAGGTGGGTGGCGGTCAAGTGCGGCGTCAACTACTGTTGGAACAGCAGAACTATGCTGCACTGCTGTTGGATGAGGCCCGACAGGCCTGGTTGGCAACGTGCAGCAGGATATATCAGTGGGGGGACAAATCTTGCAAGATGCTACATCGGCTGTGCCAGAGGATGTCCTGCCCTCTGGTCCCGCCGGGTGTCCTGGGGCCGACAGGCGAAGTACTCGTGGACCCCATGGCCTTGGCCGACAGCTTTGCCCAGTATTACACCGAGCTCTATGCCCCCAGAGAATGCGTCTCTGCGGCGGATATCGAGAAATTCATCAATGATCTCCCGCCTAAAGCCCTAACCGACGAGGTACGCGACCAGCTAGACTTACCCTTGACGGATGAGGAGCTGGGTACGGCCCTGGGGGAGCTCAATTCCGGGAAGGCGCCCGGGCCCAGTGGGTTCCCCTGCGAATTCTACAAACATTATTCTTCGCAGTTGGGCCCTCACTATCGGCGGGCGGTGGAGGAGGCTCGAGAGCGGGGCTCCCTTCCCCCGGATTGGCGGCATGCAGAGGTGGTGGTGCTTCATAAACCGGGCAGGCCCCCAGAACACCATGCGTCCTATCGTCCTATCTCCCTCCTTAATGTGGAGGCCAAGATATTAGCGAAGGCTCTGGCCAATCGCCTCCTGCCACATATTACCACTCTGGTCCATATGGACCAGGCCGGCTTCATGCCTCAGAGGGCGACCAGACATAATATCAGGCGAGCCCATGTGGCGGTGGCGACAGTGCGCCGACTTGGGATACCTGCCGCACTCTTATTGGCGGACATGGATAGGGCGTTTGACTCCCTCAGTTGGACCTATCTTTTTGCTTTACTACGGCGCCTTAATCTTGGTCCGCGCTTCCTTTCGTATCTCACCCTGCTCTATACGGATCTGACGGCCTGCGTACGGGTGGCGGGAGCGTGCTCGTCTATATTCCCTATCCAGCGGGGCACGCGACAGGGCTGACCCCTGTCCCCATATTTATTTGCCCTGGCCATGGAGCCACTGGCAGCCTGGGTGCGCCTAGACGCACAAGTACGGGGATTTGAGTGGGCCTCGGGGCTGTCCGACAGGATTGCCTTATATGCGGCCGACGTCCTATTCTTTCTTACAGCCATCGATAGGACGGGTCCGCGGTTGCTGCGCATCATGCAGATCTTTGGGGAGACGACAGGGCTATACATGAATCCACGCAAGTCCACACTGTGGCCGATTGGTGCTTCAACGAAGGTTGGGGATTGGGCGTCCTCGGTTCAATTGGCGGTGGGAGGACTGAAGTATCTCGGGGTGTTTATATCGGATGTGCCCACAATTTCCTGGGAACGCAACCTAGCCCCGGTCTGGGAACGAGTACGGGCGGACATTAAGTCCTGGTCCCGCATGCCGCTGTCAATATTTGGCCGGTCGGCCATCTTCAAGATGGTGGCGCTGCCTCGGCTCCTCTACCAATTGCAGAACCACCCATACCAGATCCCGCCCCGGTGGTTTCGACAGGTTAACGCAGCACTGGGGCAGTTCTTATGGGAAGGGGGCAAGGTACGGGTGGCGATTCGGACGTGCTTCCTCTCCACCTACTGCGGGGGGCTGGCGTCCTCGGATGTCCTCTCCTATTACCAAGCGTTGCACCTGCTGGTTCTTAATGAGTGGTGGTACGGCGATAGGGCGGACCCAGCTTACGCGCTGGAGAGGTACCTTATGGGGCACTCCTCTGTTCACACAATCCTTTACTCGACACAGCTGCAGGGCTCCTTGCCATCGGCCACGGGAGTGGTATTCCGGATCTGGTGACAGGCACTCAGCTGCACGGGGTGGTGAGGCACATTGACCCGGGAAACCCCCTTGTGGAACAATGGGCGGCTGCCGCAATTGGCGGCACTGCAGGGCTTCCGAGGATGGGACAATATCGGCATCTCGACTCTAGGGGATATTATGAAGGGGCTGACGCGCAAATCCTTTCAGGACTTGCAGAGGGAATTTCTCATGCCAAGGGCTCAGTTCTATCGCTATCTCCAACTCAGACACGCCTTGACCCCTAGCCTGGAGGGCTTAGAGTCCCTCCCCGAGTTTAGCCCCATCGAGGCCAAAGTTTTTATGGGAGATCTCAAGGAGCGCAAGATCTCTCAGATCTATCAGTCGCTGGTTACCCACTGCTCCCCCACACTTCAGAAGCTCAGGAGGGATTGGGAGAGAGACGTAGGCTCCATGGATGAGGAGGACTGGAACGAGGCCCTGGCGGCCCCACGGGGGGCGGCCATAGCTGTACTCCTCCGATTGGTCCAATTCAAATTCCTGCACAGGGTTTACTACACGCGAGCGCGATTATGGAAGGCAGGGCTGATAGCCTCCCCCGTGTGCCTGCGGTGTAATCGGGAGGAGGGCACATTAATGCATACAATATGGGATTGCCTGTCCCTAGACCGGTTCTGGAGGGGGGTATTCGACTGTTTGGCTGAGGTGTTGGGATGGGAGCTCCCCCGTACACCGCGCTTGGCTCTATTGCATATCGTGGAGGGGGTAGGGGGAAATGTATACAAAAGGCACTTGATGCTCCTGGGCTTTACCCTGGCTAAGAGGGATATCGCCAGGGCATGGAAGGCTCCGCGGCCCCCTTCGGTCACAGCTTGGAAGAATGGCCTAGACTTCTGCATGGGGCTGGAGAAACCTATATTTGTTGCCAGGGGCTGTCCTCATAAACACTATAGGATATGGAAAAGATGGGCAGATTATCGGGGACTATGGCTGGAACCAGTACCAGAGCCCGAGGATTCCCTTCTGGCATAATCTCTCTCTGTGATGTTGAACTTGGGAGGAGCCTTATATGGGGAATCTGTAAACGGGGACGCTTTGCTCTGAAGGCCGGTCTGAGCCGGACTGTGAGGACCTGATGTGATCCAGGGGGGGGGGGTGAGGGGGGGGGGAGTTGGGGTACGTTATCTCTAGTCATATATATATGCTCCTATATGTCTAGCAAATGTCAAATCCAGTGGAACCACTTCCTTGTCGTTGCTTGATTGGGCGGTTGGCTCTGGTGTGCAGAGTACCGCATTATATGTGTAATTTGATAAATAAAAATTGTCTTTAAAAAAATAGACAATAATTTGTTAAGCATAAATAATGGAAAGACATATGGATTGTAATAGGCTAGGTTGAATATTCAGAATTTCAAATACATTAAATCTAAGGCTTACCATTCGGGTACAATAGCACAAGAAGTCTCATAGAATTAAATCGTCTTAGTGACTGTGCCACTGAAATGACGTCTCAGTTTATAGTGACTGCCATTTTGCTAGTGCATGTCCATGAAAGGAACGTGGCTAACTTTCTGGTCAATCGCCAGTCTCTTTGGTGTCAGTAGGCCCTAACAGGAAATCAGATGTGACTAGACACAAAGAGCTGATTAGTAAATAAAAGTGGTGACATACAAGAGCCATAGGGAACACTGAACATTGCAAGTGCAAATATTATGTGACTACATCAAGGTTAGCCCATCTCTATCTACCTGATAGAAAAGAATGAAATCCTTCTCTCACCTCATCCGACAACCCCATATCTCCTTCGGATGCTGGTGATGGATGGTGTCAATAGCAGCTGATAGGTCCAATAGCAATAGAAACAAGCATTTGCAATGCAATCGGTCTCGCCTTTGGGACCTTATATGTATTTAGCTATGCAGCACATTACCCTGGGTGCTGAAACATCTACTGTTCTTTAACATGGAGGGAAAGTGAGCACCAAATTGCGTGACACGCCAGGTATGGGAACACATGGAGAGAAATATTGCCTTTCAGCTGGAAATCAGGGCCTTCAGTGGTCATATCACTGAAAATAAAAGATTTGAAAAAAATATTATTGTCTACGGGTGCTCGTGGAAGACAATTTCTATGGATTGGAATCTAGAAAATGCTAAAGTGATTCTGGTATTTTACTGACCTCTGCTGATCGTTTTCTATCAAGACAGTTAAACAGAGGCAGTTGAACAGAAAAAAAAGTACCTAAGCGGAGGCAGACAAGTCCTAGGGCTGATCTCCAGAGCCCACAAAGTACATACACATATAAGTATATACTAAAGTATATACAAGAGGTCTCGAATGCTTGACCTAAAAACGGATACTGTTTGATTGTATATATCTTATAGACACTTATAGACATTCACCAAGTCTACCAGAGTACTTCTTGCAGGATAAAAACTTGATTGCCAGTCACCTAAGAGGGTGTGTTGTTTCTAATGGGCCAGTAATTGCTGTAATCGTTCTCAACAGTATTTAAGAGTAAAAAATTATTTAGAAACCATCAAGGAAAGTTGAATGTGCAAGTGACGAAGGCTCTCCCTAAGGGGGGCCAACTCTAGCCAAACAGGTCTCTTTCCAGACCCAAACATCTTTACCTAGGGCCTGATTCACAGAACTAACTTACGTCAAAATCCTAAACTTACAATAATTTTGGTATTCACAGAATGAACTTACACATTTGGGTATTCACAGAATGAACTTACACATTTGGGTATTCACAGAATGAACTTACAACAATTTTGGTATTCACAGAATGAACTTACACATTTGGGTATTCACAGAATGAACTTACAACAATTTTGGTATTCACAGAATGAACTTACACATTTGGTTATTCACAGAATGAACTTACAACAATTTTGGAATTCACAGAATTAACTTACTCATTTTGGTATTCACAGAAGGCACTTACTCATCAATGAGTAAGTGCCTTCTGTGAATACCAAAATGTGTAAGTTACACAAAATGTGTAAATTACACAAAATGAGTAAGTTACACAAAATGTGTAAGTTACACAAAATGTGTAAGTTACACAAAATGTGTAAGTGTCTTCTGTGAATACCAAAATGAGTAAGTTTATTCTGTGAATACCAAAATGAGTAAGTTCATTCTGTGAATACCAAAATGGTAGTAAGTTTAGGATTTTGTCGTAAGTTAGTTCTGTGAATCGGGCCCCTAGTCCTTGAAAAAAAAAAAATGACAAGAGGTTTAAAATGTGGGGTGGTGGACTAAATACATTGGTATTGAACAAGTAAGAGTTTCATGACTAATTCAGTAAATGCAGTTTTTTTTTCAAGATGCCTTGGATCACGCTTGAAAAAAATGAGCAGATCAACCACCTTCAAATGCCACAGAGAAAGATGTTCACCAGTTCCTTAAAAATCATACTAAAGCAAATACTGGCTGGTGCAAGAGGTCTTTTCAAGTGACCTACACAATTTCTTCATCTTCAGTAATTGTATTAATCTTTTTGATCCGGAACCATAGATTAACACTTTTCAAAGTTAAAGTTGGAATATTATTTCTCTTAGATATGTGTTCGAGTTTCCAGATGTAATCTAATTTGAGGTGCAGATAAGGCCTGGACATTTAACTTTTTACTGCCTGGTTGTACAGTTGCAGACATTTGAGGTAAAATAAAACAGTTCTCCATTGTATGCTTACTTCAGCCGAGCTTCTTTTATAAATGATGGTAAACAGTTGTGGTAGGTCAATTGGATTTATGGAATCAAATAAATCCTACAACTGACAGAAAGCACTGAACCGTTAAATGGGCAGGAAATATGGAGTCCTAGTGACATGGTGTCAGTCTATAACCTGATTAGACACCTGACTAAGATGCTAGTGCGTTCTGCTCTTCAAACAGCAATCCTTTTTACAGGCATCATACTGGAACACCTCTCTAGGGCAAGTATTCCTCATTCTTGAGACAATTGACAATGACACAAAGGAACATTAAGTTCTTCATTTAACATTTAGGAGTTGGTCCACCAGGTCAGGGAAGACCCTTTCCTCTGCCCTCTTGGCAGAGGACTGTCTACCATAGTTAGAGATCTCCTCCCACCTGGGAAGGATCTCTGTGCCTTCATTGAATCTGCAGGTGAGACACATGCTTGAAAGACACTGATGAATACCAAGTGGGTGCTATGTCTGTTTGGTCTGCTAAGTATTCATTTTTTGGTGTTTCTGAAACAAACTCCTAAAGTGGGAGCTGGTTTCAGACAAAACAAAAGGGCAGAAAATGTTCTCACTATGTGTGGGGGGTCATTGCTTATTTTCCATGCCCACCATAATGCCTTAACTGGTGGACCGATGCTTGCCAAATTAGTGGGGTAACCCCGCTCTAAACAGGGCAGGCTGTTGCCACTGTGACCAGGTTGCCCTGTAACAGATGGGTGGCCTGGCCTAGGATTTCAGATGGCAGTGCCCGCTGAGAATCTGTTACTGGAAATCGAGTCCCGGACTCTAAAAGAAGTGGGAACTACAAGTTTGGTGGGTTGGAAGTTGCACAAACTCTCAATGCTTTCCTAAGTGTTATCATAAAGCAAGTAGTTTTTTAATGTGATTTTTAAATTATGTTTTAAACTTTAAAAAAGTGTGCTTCTGCTGAAAACCTATTATTAATCGGGGACTTAAAAATAGGTTTTCACTTTGTATGTAACATTTTTGGCTCAAATAATTTGTTATAGCAGCTGCTTGTTTTAGCCTAATAAAAAATGAAGGGATTTTGAGGTCTGTGTAATACATTTCTCCTGGTTTTGATAGACAGACTCAGTTGAAGCAAGTGCTTAATTTGAGCTGGTTAAGGGCACAGAAACTTAATTTTGGGGACCGGCACTTATTTCTCACATCAAATATTTACTGAATGCAAGAGAGGGAAAAACACATTGGGCCCAATTCACAGAACTAATCTGAGACAAAATCCTAAACTTACTACTTTTGGTATTCACAGAATGCACTTACTACTTTTGGTATTCACAGAATGGATTTACGACTACTAACTTTACGTCCGCACTCGGGCCGGAATTTCCGCACTCGGGCCGGAATTTCCGCACCTGTAGCGGGAATACCATCCTGGGCCGGAATCTCCGCTCCCGGGCCAGAATCTCCGCTCCTGGGCCGGAATTCCCGATTCCGGGCCGGAATACCTACATTTTGGCCTGATGATCGTTTCAAGTGCCTACCATCCCCCACCATGCTCCAGCTGAAGTCAATTAACACTAACTGCAAGACCAGCACCACAAACCATATAAAAGCAGCACACATTCAAGGAACAGGTTTGGCCACAGAGAGTTCCTGTTTTCAATCGCTGTACATCGCCAGAGGAAAATGGAACAAATGAGGAGGAAGAAGAACTTCACTATTGAGGAGACCACCAAGGTTGTGGAGTTTATAGTGAGGCACCACAAACGCCTATATGGTCTCCCACCTTACTGCACCAGTGACACACAGAAGGCATCTCTGTGGCAGCATTTAGCCACTGCTGTCACAGCATTGGGGGTGGAGAGGCGCACAGTCCGGGACATCAAGAAGTGGCAGGACGAAAAGAAGAGGGTGAAGGAGAAGTACTCCAGGATCGAGTTGAACAGTATTCTCCCTGCCCCACACTCTGGACCCCGCCTCCGTCTCACCCCACTAGAGGAGGATATCCTCACCACGATCCACCCCCACATGCTCCATGGGCTGCCTGTGACTGATGTCCGCAACGTGGCACCAGGTAAATGGGATGACAAGAATAAGTATATGAAAAGATTGTCTGTGTTGCACTGCCATTGTGAGTAAGGAAGTTGTCCAGTATATAAAAATATAGTCAGTCAGAGACTCATGTGTTACCCTCTGTATGTTGCACCACAAGTCCCAGAATCCTTTGTATTAGAAATGGCAAATCCCTCTCCCACTATTGAAAACATGGGCCCAGTACTGCTGCCGTATATTGTACGAGGGTCCCGTTCTACTATATAACAGAAACCCCAAAGTACCATCCTGCTCTGCTCAGGCAGCATGACACTCCCAAATAGGCCCCACCAGTCAGGCCCTGATAAGATGTCTTAAGTTGTCCACTTTCCTTCCGCCCCTTAGCACGTGCCACAAGAAGCCCACCTTCTTAGATACCCACATGTAGGCCCAAGTATGCCACTTTAGATACATACACATAGGCTAAAAGCCCAGTGCCTCTTGCTATTATTTTTGTAATAAAACAGATCTCGTAGGCTTCACTGATCTGACAGCAGGGACCTGTGCCATCCACCGCAACACTAGCCCCCCTTGGAAATTTCCACAGTCACTGCGTACGTGACATTCTGCTGGTACATCTGGCTGTTTCACAAGCAATGTTTGCAATATTTTTACTTATGAAACTTTCCGCGCTTGCTTAACTGAAACTGGAAAGACGGCTACGTGACAGAGAAATAATATATAAAATATTAATTTCTGAGCATTTTACGGTAAAAGTTATCCTTTGTTTATGTGTGTTTATTGTTTGCGGTCAAGAGCACCAACCACCTGCTAAAAAAGCCCCTAGTTTCACCATGGTACCACTTCTCAAATTTTCCGTAAAACTTTCCACTGTTACTGTAAGCGTGCAGTCAAGGGCCCACGTCAGGACCCACGTCAGACGTGGGTAGGAGTTCTGCATTAAGCCATATAAAAGGTCTACACCTAGGCCAACGCCCCGAACTCTTCAAACCACTGCCTAGTTGCATGGTGAGGGTTCCCGGTCGATCGTTATCCTGATTGGGCCTAGAACTTCTACTCTCAAGGTGGTAATGCTCTTTTCTAATTACTATCCTATTGACTTTGTCAGCCTCTCTAATTTAGCTCATCCAAACCCAAGCCATTGCATTTGTTTTAGTTTAAATTGTGTAGCCTTGGATGGTTTTGTTTTCTCATGTAAAATTTGCCTTCTAGGCGCCTGCCTATTCATCATTTCTGAATTCAGGGTTGCCCCTTAGGCAACTGTGCATTAAATAATATCTACATATATTTTTGCTCCATTTTGAACAACTGATTTATAACATTGTCGATGCTTTTATCCTGCTCATGTGTTGATGGGCAGCTTTAAATGAACAATTTTCTGCGTTATTGAATTGCTTAATAAAGTGCCACTGTATTTCACACCGTTGTTCCTTCCTTTCAAGTGAATGAGCAGAGTGCGGGTCAGGCTCTCAGGAGCCGGTAAGCAGAAGGGTGTGGCCACCCATTTACCCTCAATCAGCTGGCGACCACGAACAAGAAGGTCTCGGTTGGCGGGTCGTCTACGGTGCGGACATAGGACACACACCTGGGATACACCTGTGGCTGCCCCCAGACTCTCCTTTCCTCACGGCCACCTGGGTGAGTCAGGGATAGTTTTATTTTTTCTTCCTTGAATTTACCTCAGGGTGTGGCGTGTGTCGAGGGGTAGGCCTGGCTGCTTCAGCCCTACGGGGTCTCCCTTGTGTCTGCTCCTTTCTCCCTCTGTGGTCTGCTGTCTTGCCACGACGTCCTCTGTGGCTGGTCACATCTTGCCGAGGCTCTTCGGTGTTTTCCCTTCTGCTCTCATCGACTCCATCTTGGCTTCCTCCTGCTTGCTTTCTCTTGGCATTTCTCAGTATTGGTTTGTAGTGCTCTTGCCTTTCACATATACTATGACTAGGTTCTGTCCGCGTTTTGCTGTTGGCGTTCTTTATTTGAAGAAATGATGATGCATACATGGCTTTGAAGTTTGAGGTTTGAGTCCTAGACACATGGGTATCTAAACTCCTATAGAGGTTGGAAGTCCTTGGCACTGCTTAACGGTGTCTAAACCCCCTCACAGGTTTGAGTCCTTGTTCCAGCAGGTGGCTGGCTAAATTCTGACACAGGTTGGGAATCCTTGATACTGTCCATGTTGTCTAAATTCTGACACAGGGCTTTTGCGTCAGGCTTTTGCACAGGTGGCACACGTGTCTAAATTATTATTGCTGACTCCAGGGTGGGGTCCTCCTGCATTGTACTATTTACGGTTTGGTCTTCGTCTTGTCACTATTTTTAAGTCCTGCGCGTCTTCTCTGCACCATACTGTATGACAGTGGTTACATTTTACAGTGGTTTTGATATCATTATATTTCGGTTTGTCGGTTGTTCTCTACCCCAGTTGTTCATTTACTGTGTTTCCTATTTGTTGCTTTATTGTGTTTCCTACTTGGTCCGTGGCTTACCCACGCACCCCCTTTTCGTCTCTGCTCTTCACCTCCTCCCCTGCACTTCCCCATTTTGTCTCTCATGTGTACTTCTTGATAGGGTGCCCTTTTAAATGCGCCTTTACTTTTTCAGGTTTATTTCCGGCACTTTCACACGTTCTTTCTTCTCCCTTTCTGCTGTGTCCCTCTCTGATTCCGTTCTGCATGGCTTGGGTGTTTTCTTCTTCTTATCTCTCAAGTTAATCTCTCTCTCTGACAGGCGCATCTCTCGATTTTTAACTGCGCCACTCCGAAAAGAGGAACTAGCTCTCTCGGAACATCTGGGCCCTTCAGAGATTCCCCCTGCCTTCTTCTGCTCACTGCGCTCGCAGAATGAGGAAGTGCACCTCTCCCCTTCGCAGCTCCCCCTCGCCCCTCCTTTCTCTGTCCTCGTAGACTGCTCTTGAACAACAGTTCTCATTCTGATCGTTACTATTTTTAAACATGCATTACGTTTATTTAATCATTGTTTATTTGTTGTCTATTGCTTCTGTTTTTTGTGCTTTTGGTCCTTAAGCATTTGTCTGCCCTGCTGCCCCCACCCCCAGCAGGTGCCCCCAGCCCCGTTCCCATCTGTTGCTGCCCTGCCAACTCTACAGTCACTAGCCGAGTGACAGGGCTGCCAGTTATTGCTGTTGTCTGAGTTGCCCTCCCCTCCTTACTAGCGGCGACTCCGCCAGGTAGCTGTTGTCTGGGTTGCTTCAATACTGTCACCTTTAGCTTCAGCAGCCCCGCCAGGTAGCTCCGTGCTCACACTCACCTTGCGCCTCTTTTGCTGTCTCTCACATTTTGTGCCTACCATTTGTCCAGGCCAATTGGTAGCCAAAGGGGGGTGGAGGCTTATACCTCCATTCCTCCTGTCAGCTCCCTTACCCCCTCCCTCCGGTATGTCCCTTGCTCCCCCGCACATCCTTAATCTTCTCATTCATTCAGCGCATGAAACACCCACCGCAGTCTACCACCCCGCCCTTAATCATTATTGTCCTCTCACTCGCCATCAAAGCGACATCCTTGCTGCCGCTTGGGATATCTTAGGGGTCACCTTTACGCCTACTACTGAAATCCGCATGTCCCTTTTATCCCTCACAGACTTACCTCCCTCTGCCCGTACTCCTTCCCAGTCTCCGCCACGACCAGACACCACTCGCCCTGAGCTGCTTTGGCCTGACCACTCCTCTAACTGTTCCTCTCGTTCCGCACCATCCTTGAGCTCCTCTGTGTATTTTGCTGATTCTCCCATTGTCATTCCCATACACGGTGACTCTACTACAGACTGTTCCACGACATCCTCTAAAGAGGCAACGCTCCCTCATCTTGCCACCCCTGCCTCTCCCACAGTATCAGCATCAGCCTCTAGCAGGGCTCTCCACCAACCACCGTCTCCTGGTGACGTATCCCCATTCCTCGCGGCACTCCTGCAGGACTATTCAGTGGACCTGCTGGACCCTGCACCAGAAATCCTCATTGTGCCTCCCCCTGCCTGCCCACCTCCGCACTTCCAGTCACTGTAGGGAATGTGTGATCCTTCCCCTGACAGCACAGCATCTCACATTTTTGTATATCTAGTCAATAATCACGTTGTAGGTCTTTCCACTGGTCACCCATCGTCCTTTGTCCACGTTACACCTTTAGCAAGTACTGTCCTTCTCACCATATTTTAAGTTTTAGGGATTGATTATACCCATGCACACCAGATAACGCTCTCACTAGCACCGTCCTTTCCGCACCCCATTGCCACCAAAGTCAAAGAACCAAAACCTTGCAAGCACTGACATTTCAGGGAACACTTTTGTCCCTCATTTATTACTGGTCCTCATGAACAGGATTTTAGGTACCTCCGTTCATAAAACACCGGATTGCATTTACATACGTATCCGCTTAATATCCCCAGGCTTGGAGATACCCACCACATTAACCACATCCTACCCACGCAACCCGCTACAAAGCAAGATCATTGCTGCTCTCTCTCGTAACCAGCTCCAATTCCCCGACTTCTCCCCTACCGGAATATACACCGGACCACAGGAACTGGACTTAAGAAAAACATTATACCACATTATTATTAGCGCCATAGGAGAGGAACTAGTAAAAGATGTCCTTCCCACTACTCCGGACACTCAACCCTTGCCTGACACCTAATTGTATCCCTTTCTAAACTAGCGACATTCACCCTCAAAGCACTGTGTTTTAAAATAATTCTTCATGAATGGCATATTGAGCTCTACAGTGTATAAAACATCCACTCACTTTCACATATTTTTAATCATACGTCCCCCCGGATCACTACTCACTGCCATACTGTCTAGCACGTGGCCAAGGCACCCACTCCAGAGTTATATTGCTGAAGCTTGCTTTGACGGCCAGCTTCGCTTCCCTCTTTATACTCCAGCACAAGAGCGAGACTTACAGGACGGTGTGTATGATATTGTCATTCAAGCAGTAGCGCAAGAACTCATCAGAGACATTGTACCTAGCACCTGAAACACGCAATCACACGAAACACGCACCCCTTAATATCAACACCTTCTCTAATTCAGGCCTTGCCTATAGCGCCCTGCGTTAGACACACCAACATGGCCACTCCACTGCAACATGTTTTAAAAACATTCGGAGGGCAAGAACAACATATACTAAAACATTGCAGGGAATTGCATAAGGGTACCTCCAAGATGAGCCATCCCTGGCCGTCAGAAGGGAGTTTTGATCCAATCATATTAGAGCATGCCACCACCTTCCTAGACACTAAGTACTCCGGCACTAAGTTACAGAAGAGGAAGGCTACTTTAGATCTCTGGCGCATTTTCAAAGACAAGGCTCAAACACTCTGACTTGACACACCCAGCCATACCTAATGCTCCCTCGCCTCCTCCGCCATACCACTTCAGCGGTATGTATACCGAACGCACTCAGAAGGAACAACCAGATTTACCAGTTACCACGAATAATTGTCCGGCTGCTGGTTCCCAACCACTACCAAGCAATGCATCTCCCTCACCACACCCTGGTCCAGACACAGACATCACACACACGGATGAATTCCAGACTTCCCACACATCACCCAGTCACCCGTATCACCGCATGGACGGATCACAGTACCCACCCATGCCCCCCGGTGATGTGTATCCGCACCTGACAGAACTTTACAACACACACATGCCTGTCACCCACGGTACAGTAATGGAGACAGCAGTATCAGGTCTCCCAGGCCTTATAGATGCACAACTGTCACTGAAATTTACACCAACTGTCAATTCTGCACAACCACACCCAGGTGAAGAGGATGAAGAAGACTCTGACTCTGCCTCTCAAGCATCATCTCGCCACTCACGTACACCCTGCAATGCCTTCCGTGACACCGGCATTAAACAAGCCGCTGTCACCAACCCCTTCCTTGACACCGGCACGCAACTGTTCCCAAGTTCGTGCCTCCCACCCCAAACTAGCATGCCTTTCACTCCCACTGCACCCTTGGGTGAGGGACAAGGATCTGGCCTTATGACAGCCCAGCAGCAGCTCAATGAGTTCCACAACCCACCATTGCTGTGCATGACTGAGGGACAGCTTGCCCCCCTCACAGATCTCCCCACCCCATACGAGAACTGGAGACCAAATGTAGATTTGAGCAAAAGCCTGAGCCTGGAAAGCATCTCACCAGAGCACATGCATCAGCTGCCCAGCCACATAGAACAGATGCTCAAAATGAGACGCATGTCAGCAAAATTAGAAGACATGCAGAAAACATTTTCGGACCTGCTCAGTAAGACTGGCACTCCAGTACCACCACCACGACCACCAACACTGCCCCAGCTCATGCAGGACCACCCACAGACAAGTATCCATGAGAATGGGGAAGGGATTACACAATCTCCCCATAATGAGCACCCCCACCACTATGACGCTGCCACCTCTGGAATAACACAAACAGTCACCAACACACACCAGGCCTACCAATCACCAACAGCATTAGGGCCTGAAAGGACACCACGACTGGTATGAGAAGGTCACAATCCCCTATTCGGTGAGCTCCCCTTATATTGTGAACACCCACAGGCAGAAAACCCAGTGGTAAGAAGGAAGGAAAGGCCCACAGAAGCACAGAAGCTTAAAATCTTGGGGACACATGGACGCCCAGACGACATACTATATGACGTCTCGGGCTCTGCTTCCTTGCGTACCGTTAGGATGAAAAATAGACACAACATGTGTCTCAGTAGACCATGCGTACCCCAAACTAGCAATGATCTCACTCCCTATGAGATAGTGACATTAGGGGAAGGCTCAGACTATGCAGTTAACCCCTTCTCAGACGACTTGGCAGGCTGGTCAGAACCCTTAGCACCGCAAATGCTCCCTTGGCCAAGAGAAGGCTCTTTTGAGCCTCAGTACATGGCAACAGCAGTTGAATGCATCCTAAAAGGATTAGGAGATGAGGATTGGGACTATGAGTACATGCGAGAGAGTTTAAAGGTCTGGCAAAAATATGCCCGCCAGCATGACTCTACAGGACCTACAGTGCCACGCACAGGAGTGATGCACCAGATGCCACTGCTGTACAAAAATGTCACTGATCCCCCCATCTATATCCCTTGGTCTACACTAGACAAAGAAAATCTCAAAAAACATCTCCCACCCCTTACGGAGGGTGCTGGAAAGTGGATTGCAGCTTTTGAAAACTACACCACAGGTAACAACATAGCTATAGGAGATGTGAAAAGCCTGCTGATCTACCTTATCGGAAAAGACGCAGAAGATCTCTTCACACGTGTCCATGCCAATCTTACAAAAACAAACACCAAACATGATGGTGTTTCCTTTAATGAGATCAGAACACTAGCATGGTCTGAGTTGCGCAGAAAATTCCCTGATGTTCCCGATATTGGGGCTCTGTTGTCACAGACCATGCAACCCAATGAAGACCCTGCCAACTATCTCTCCAGAATGAAAGAGAAATGGCATCAGGAGTTAGGGCAACGATGGGATGCAGCAGGAGGGTACGGAAGGCTATTTTATCACACAATAAAAAAGGGTCTACCCACTGAAGTGCAGGAAAAATTAGATGGCATAGTAGCAATGGAATGTAAGCCATGGCCTGAGATACAAGACCACATTATACATTACTGTAAGAAGAGGCAGGAACAGGAAAAGAATAGACAGTTGGCCATCGAGAATGCTGCTGCCAAATTGGTACAGCAGAAACTTAATAAGAAAAAAGACAATACAGACACAGTCATGTTTGCAGCACCGGTCTCTCAGATGACGGCAGTAACATCCTTCCCCCAGGCTGCCATGAATGCTCTTACAGGCAACTCCCAACCTGCCCCACAGCAGGTTCAAGCACAACCAACCGTACAATATATACAAGCCCAACCCCAGCCTATCATACAGTATGCTCAGCCACAACCACCGCCAATGTTACAATACATGCCAGTACCACCTGCTTACAGTACCGACATACAGCCCTACTACAATAACAGCCAAAACATGAACAGGAACACAGGTATACAGGGAAGAGGGTGAGGGATGGGACAGCCAAGGTTTCCACAGCAGCCAGGATCGCCCATTATCTGCTATTATTGTCAGAAACAAGGTCACATACAAAGAGATTGCCGCACTAAAATGCGAGATGTGGGACCACAGTACATGGGTTCCGGTTCCCAAGCACCAGCACCATTCCAACAACAGCAGCGCACCCAACAACACCTTCAACAACCCCAAATACTATACTCTTATGCCCAGCCAGCACAGCAGCAACAAGTGCAGCTCCAAGCACCCATAATGGTCCAAATTGAGCCATCTGTCCAACAGGTGCAGGTTCCAATGCAACAGCCACAGCCACAGCAAGTACCTGCTTATCAAGTGGTCCCCCAAGCCCAAAACAATGTACCCCTAGGAGGAACGATTGTTGCCTCCAACAACCCCTTTACCCAGGGCACTATCCAGCAATATCAGACTGGAGGATACACTGGCTAGGACAGCCCACAGACAACTCTTGTGTGCCCAATTTTGTCGTGCACTAGCAATACTGAAGAGGACCCGATTGCTTGTGTCACGATAAATAACAAAACATATAGCTTTCTTGTTGACACAGGTGCCACATACTCCTGCATTACAGGTGGCCCTCTGCCCATTTCTGATCAAATAGCGGACACACAGGGATTTTCTGGGGCGATAGCAAGGGTCCCCTTCACCAAGCCAGTATCAATTGAGATAGGAGGCCATGTAGTGGAACAGCCACTGCTCTATTCACCCAGGTCCCCAGTCAATCTCTTAGGACGTGACCTCATGGCCAAACTAAACATGACTATCCACTTTGATGAGAATGGAACAATGATTTGCTCAATACCAGGTACCCCACTAACTCGGATAATGGCAGTCACTGCACATTCTTCCTTAAACAGCCAGGTCAGAGCACGTCCAGTGAATGAGCATGCCTTCGCTGCAGCTGTCCACACTATTGTCGCCACCACCCCCGAATTGCAAGGCCGCACTGTTCAGTTATCAAAAGAATTTCTTTTCAGACCCCAAGCATCAGGCTCACAGGTATTAGACAAAAACTTGACCCTTGACATATGCGCCCTTGAGATAACTCCCACCTACGGCGCATTCCTGGCATGCGATGACAACGCTCATACTTGGGCTTGTGTCATTTTCATTGAACCTAAAGGGTTAGTTAGAAACATTTCAGATGCCCATCTATTTGGATCCCCTGAAGAACACTCTAAAACAGAGATTATCTATGATAATAATGTGCCCATCTCGGTGACAGTGGAAATTAGAACACCAACAGTCACCCCCAGCTATGACTCTGTCCGAGAGGCAGATTTGGCTCAAGTACCAGCACATCTTTGGACAACAGGCCCAAACGATGTAGGCCTTATCAGCTCTGCCACGCCATTTAAGATAACTCTCAAACAAGGCGCGATCCTGCCAAGAATAAAACAGTATCCCTTGTCCAAGGCCGCAGAGGAGGGTATTGCCCCTACCATACAAGCATTGCTGGATCAAGGAGTAATATATCCTTGTATCTCTCCTTCCAATACGGCCCTTTTTCCGGAGCGCAAAGGGAAGACAGATCAATGGCGGCTAGTTCATGATCTTCGCGCCGTTAATAACATAGTTGTACCCGAGTTCCCCATCGTCCCAGACCCCTCTGTCATCCTCACAAACGTCCACCCCGATGCACAGTACTTTTCTGTCATCGACCTGAAAAATGCTTTTTTCAGCATTCCCCTGCACCCAGACAGCCAATACCTATTGGCTTTTACGTTCCGAAATGTGCAATTAACATACCGAAGACTGGCTCAGGGGTACTGTGAGTCCCCTAGCGTCTTTAACAGAGTCGTCAAACAAGACTTGTCCAATTTTCAATGTGACAGCACCCTACTGCAATATGTCGATGACATACTGCTTTGCAGCCCCACAGAACAACAATGCAGGAAAGACACCATCTTCTTACTGACAACTTTAGCGCAAAGAGGATACAAAGTTGACAAACAAAAGTTACAATATTGCCAAAAAGAGGTACACTATCTAGGTCAGCTACTATGAGCATCCGGCAGACGAGTCACTCCAGGTCGAGTTGAGGCAATAAAAGGCACCCCATAACCCCAAACTGTTAAAGACATGCAAAAATTCCTCGGCCTGGTGAACTATGTCCGTCAGTGTGTCTTTGATTTCGCAACAATAACTGCCCCATTGCTGAAAGCAGTGAAAATGGCCAAAGACAGACACAACAAAATAGAATGGACACCTGAAATGAGAACAGCCTACACCCAGCTCAAAGATGAGATAACAAATGCACCAGTGTTAGGATCACCTGATTACACAAAAGAATTCTACCTATTCACCCACTGTGATGGTCTAGTCATGACTGCAGTACTCACCCAGAAATACCCCATGGGCCATAAGCCCATTGCCTACTTCAGCGGCATGCTGGACGCTGTCATGAACGGTCATTACCCCTGCGAGCAGGCCCTTGCTGCCGCAGCGTTTGCTGTTGAGAAAAGCACCCCCATTGTAATGGGTTCCCCACTGACTATGTCCACCGAACATGCTGTCTTTGCAATAATACAAAAAGCCAAGACAACCTGAACCACACAAAGAGTGTCAGGTTACGAAGTCATACTGTCATTGCCTTCTCTGAAAATTGTCAAATGCCACACAGTAAACCCTGCCACTTTTTTTGCCCATCCCATTGCCACATCAGATGATGACCCCCATGATTGTGCCACATATTCACCAGATGAGTCAGGAGCAGCAAAAGAGGACCCCTTGCCAAACAGTACTGTATATTTTGTTGATGGCTCCTCTACCATTGATCAAGAAACAGGAATAAGATACACAGGAGCTGCAGTAATTAGAGCACAGCAGAATGATTCCTCTGATTCCCTAGACATTGCACAGCAGCTTACATTACCATCACATTACTCGGCCCAGGCAGCTGAACTAGTAGCACTGATAGCTGCCTTAAACATTGGAGCTGATGACCGCATTACAATTTACTCAGATTCTGCATACGTCACCACAACTACACACTCCAGCATCCTTCGCTGGAAGAGGCGTGGCTTCCTTAAATCAGATGGTACACCTGTCATTCACAAGAAGTTACTAGAGGAACTTATTGAGGCCCTTACACTACCAGCTGAAGTAGCCATAGTCAAATGCGCAGCGCACACCAATGGCCAAGATTTTGTCTCCAGAGGTAACGCCCTGGCAGATTGGGCAGCTAAGGCGGCTGCAGCCAGAGGCCCCCCAGTAACAGGCCCCCCACCTCAAACGACACCAGAAGTTCCATTTGCCCCCATCCTACTTTCCCAAATGCTACCTCCAACAGAGCATGAGAACAGCAATGAAGGTACTTCAAAAACACCATCCCAATTACCAACCCCATTTGACATTGACACAACACAGCAATATGATCACACTGCACAATTACACCTCAGAGAAATACAAGAAAGTGCCCCAGATCAAAAGAAAGAGTTGTGGAAGAAGAGGGGAGTACAACAGGACTCCGCCGACTTCATTTACAGACAGACAATAACAGGGAAACCTGTGATGCCACAGGCTTTATTGCAAGTGGCGTTGGACCAACTCCACCTTCCTACACATGTCACCCGAGATAACATGTTCACTACCTTGCAGACAGACTGGTTCATTCCCAATGCCCATGAACAGATACAGCTTTTCATTAATAAATGTCTCATTTGTCAACAATATTCCCCAAACCCGACTCTCAAAACTGTTGCTTCCACAATTCCTAGACCATCAGGCCCCTTCAAAGAGCTACATATTGACTATGTCGACATGATTGATCGCTGCCAAAATTACCGCAATCTCATTGTAGTAGTGTGTCCATTTTCATGCTGGATCGAAGCTGGACCCTGCGTCCACTGCGATGCCAAAGCAGCAGCCACATTCCTACTCCGTGATGTCATTACTCGCTGGGGCGTCCCGGACGCCATCCGGTCCGATAACGGAAGTCATTTTTCAAACGCCATCTTTTCCTCCCTGACGCATTAAACACAAACTGACATCAGCTTATCACCCACAAAGCAACGGCATTTGTGAGCGCCTCAACGGCTTGCTCAAACATAACATAAGTAAAATAAGTGTCACAATAGGAAAGAAATGGCTTTATTGCCTACCCATAGCACTCTTTGCACTAAGAAACTCCCCAAGTTCGGATCACCACCTCACGCCCCATCAGCTTGTCACTGGACGATCCATAAATGTAACAGTTCCGTCCACACGCCCTAAAACAGATAGTGAATCATCTTCCGAAATAGTTAGGGCTGAGCTTTACCAATATCTGTGTCAACTAACCAGCGCAGCGCAGTTCCTTTCTACCCAGGTATCCAAGAGGAAAGAAAAGGGCCCCACCGATCCTGAGCTCCCACCAATCCATCCCGGGACACTGATCTTTGTCCGGAAAAACGTCAGACGTTGGAAGGACCCCAAGTTCGAAGGCCCCTTCCAGGTGATAGACTCATCACCAACTGCAGTACGAATCGCTGAAAGAAAAGCATGGATCCATCGCAACCACGTCCGCTTGGACCCCGCACCACCACCTCAGCCAATGGACTAGAAGAGGGAAGAGACATACCAATGGTGCCGCTCCACGGAGACAGCGGGTTTCCATCCTTCTCTGATGAAGAAGACGACGACACTCACGTGTTCATTGATGAAGACCATAATGGCAATGCTAAGATATGCATTGTTACTGTTCTAACATCCTGTATTATTGCTACAGTGGCACTAGCCACCTTTAACTGGTATATGTTTTACCTTACAACAATTAGGCTGTACTATCCTGCAAATACTACCACGCCTTTTAAAGCACAACCCCGTGTACCAGCAGTCACATATGCTCGCCCACATTTGTCACACCACACCGAAGGGCCAATACTCCCTGATTGTACCACTGACAGCACACCCTCTAGTACACCTCCCACTTCCCCAACTGCTAGCCCGGATGATGATGTCCTGGATATAACAATAGGTCCTCTAGTGCCCCGCCGTCCCAACTCCCGCAACACCCGCAGATTCAGAAGGGGTAGGCCAAGGTATTGGAGGACCCGCAGACCAAGCAAAAAACCTGAGGTCAAACAAGAGTGGGCCACTGCTCTTCAAAACACACTGGTTCACATTGCACACCACTATCACATGCCCGATTTCCATTCCACACGTCCTGACAACCTAGCTGAGGACCATGGAGCCCATAATGCCCTGTTAGAAAACATGTGGTACCGGCACATGACCGAAATAGGAAAAAAGGTAACAAAAGAATCGTGCTAGTGTGCTCCCACATTCCTCATGCAGTAGGAGCAGACAAAATGATTTTTCCCCGAGAAATACCACCACCGACTGCCCAATGTCTCCTCCATTTGTTTCTCTGCCGCATACAGGGACTGATCCAGCTTTTGTCAGCAGAACTAGATGCTGTGTTTGTAAACACCACAGCATGGGATTATAAGTACATCTCACATAAGGTTGTGACTGAGGCACGAGAATTCCAGAGGGAGTTAGAACACGATTACACGGCTGAAACACCTATGATAATGATACAGGGTTATGAGGATTTCTTCAAGGAAGTTGGGTATTTCCTCTTTACCACACCCTCCCCAATATGCCAAGCAAAAGAGAGCAGGCGAATTCTCAACGACACTTCACGCAGGACCCAATACCCCAATACCCTCAGAACTGCACTACAGGTTCAGGCCAATATTTATTTCAAAAATAGATGGCATGGTCCACACAACCTCACCTGCAAGGCAGCCTCCCTAGGAGCCCCATTCGTAGATACAGACTATCACCATGATATTGATTGGGATGTTGAGACTCAGTGCAAGCAGGTGTGGGCACAGCAAACTAGAAGGTATACCTTTGGTAAAGATACTACATACAGATGGAAACAGGCATACAAGCTAAAACATCCTCTTCTTTGCTTCCTAGGTAACGGTACTCGTCCTGTGGGTCGCAACACCAACTGTAACCACACTATCTTTAATTTGGACCTTCAAGATGGACATCTTTTGGGCATGCGGAGAACGCCTCTATCTCCAATTGCCTCCTCAATGGAACGGCCTATGCACCATGGTCACTGTGCACGAGCTGCATCTCGTTGTCCCGGCATCCAACATTTCCCAAGTGCTTGATCACCCCATGACAGGTGATGTCACCCTGCTCCACCGGCACCGAAGGAGTGCTCAATATTTTGCTAACGACACCTTTTGCGAAGTTCCTGAAGAATTTCGCCTGTTCAATGGCGCCCAGGAATTCTTTGGGGGCCTGTGGCCCATCTGGCAAACATCAGCTAATGCCCGATGGCTGCAGGTCACACGCTACGAACTAATGACTCTGATAAATAACACCTGAGATGGGTTCAACGCAATACAGGAAGAGTTACGGCCTTTAAGGCTTATGTTTCTAGAGCATAGATATGTTCTAGATCAGCTCACAGCTATGCAGGGTGGGGTATGCGCTTCCATAGGGAAAAGCTGCTGTACTTTCATACCATCCAATGATGCCGCTAACGGGTCACTCGCTAAGGCCATAGAGGAATGGACAAATTGGGAAAGAAGATGCATGAGGAGGGAGGTGCTGCCGCAAATCCTATTACGGACTGGTTCAACTTGGACTGGATGCCTTCATGGCTATCTGCTATCTTGAAAATTGTGTTACCTATTTGTTGTGTGTTGATGTTAGTGTGTTGCGGTGCACAGGTGATAATAAGATGTGTCAACAGATGTAGCACCAAGGTGATAGGGATGAATTACGCTCACGCAGGAGTGCTCCAGAATGCGCATTACCAGGTCATGAACAGTGTTCCTGGAAATGAGAATGGGCCAACACCCATAGAACTCCCAGAAATAGCAGCCCCTGCCACTTCTCCCAGCACACCAACAGTTCCCCCACTCCCACCACCTAGATACAGTATCAGGGAGGAACATGCTCCTCACAAATATGAACAGTTACCCAGCACTGATGAGGGACAGTATATTACCTTGACACCAAGCTTGTCCAATCAGACTAAGTGCATCTACGTAAATGACCCCCTCTGTAGGTACCAAACAGAAGAAGGACCAGCAAGATACTATGTGAGAGTTTGTTCAAATAATGAACAAGAGGAGGGAAATGTACGAGGGTCCCGTTCTACTATATAACAGAAACCCCAAAGTACCATCCTGCTCTGCTCAGGCAGCGTGACATTCCCAAATAGGCCCCAGCAGTCAGGCCCTGATAAGATGTCTTAAGTTGTCCACTTTCCTTCCGCCCCTTAGCACGTGCCACAAGAAGCCCACCTTCTTAGACACCCACATGTAGGCCCAAGTATGCCGTTTTAGATACATACACATAGACTAAAAGCCCAGTGCCTCTTGCTATTATTTTTGTAATAAAATAGATCTCGTAGGCTTCACTGATCTGACAGCAGGGACCTGTGCCATCCACCGCGACACTAGCCCCCCTTGGAAATTTCCATAGTCACTACGTACGTGACATTCTGCTGGTACATCTGGCTGTTTCACAAGCAATGTTTGCAATATTTTTACTTATGAAACTTTCCGCGCTTGCTTAACTGAAACTGGAAAGACGGCTACGTGACAGAGAAATAATATATAAAATATTAATTTCTGAGCATTTTACGGTAAAAGTTATCCTTTGTTTATGTGTGTTTATTGTTTGCGGTCAAGAGCAAAAACCACCTGCTAAAAAAGCCCCTAGTTTCACCATGGTACCACTTCTCAAATTTTCCGTAAAACTTTCCACTGTTACTGTAAGCGTGCGGTCAAGGGCCCACGTCAGGACCCACGTCAGACGTGGGTAGGAGTTCTGCATTAAGCCATATAAAAGGTCTACACCTAGGCCAACGCCCCGAACTCTTCAAACCACTGCCTAGTTGCATGGTGAGGGTTCCCGGTCGATCGTTATCCTGATTGGGCCTAGAACTTCTACTCTCAAGGTGGTAATGCTCTTTTCTAATTACTAGCCTATTGGCTTTGTCAGCCTCTCTAATTTAGCTCATCCAAACCCGAGCCATTGCATTTGTTTTAGTTTAAATTGTGTAGCCTTGGATGGTTTTGTTTTCTCATGTAAAATGTGCCTTCTGGCGCCTGCCTATTCATCATTTCTGAATTCAGGGTTGCCCCTTAGGCAACTGTGCATTAAATAATATCTACATATATTTTTTGCTCCATTTTGAACAACTGATTTATAACATTGTCGATGCTTTTATCCTGCTCATGTGTTGATGGGCAGCTTTAAATGAACAATTTTCTGCGTTATTGAATTGCTTAATAAAGTGCCACTGTTTTTCACACCGTTGTTCCTTCCTTTCAAGTGAACGAGCAGAGTGCGGGTCAGGCTCTCAGGAGCCGGTAAGCAGAAGGGTGTGGCCACCCATTTACCCTCAATCAATATACCTAACCCTGGTAAGTAGCAATTGACAAAGTGCCCTTTCCACTTATCCAGATGTGGCTGGGTCAGTCAAAAACGTAAGGGGGTAGGGGTTGCAGAGCATAGGAAAATCAACTGACAACGGAATTGGGAAAATACAAATTATCCAAAAAGTAACTCACCCTGTGCCAGCCAAAATCACAAAGCAGAAGGTGAGAGAATCCTCATCTCAAAATATGTCATTCACATATTCCGTTGTCTATTTCCCACCCTGCCACGCCCTTACATCCCCAACGCCCCACTGCTCCTACCTGCACCGGCTGCGTCAGTACTTCACAAAACTGTTAGCATGCAGAAGATATGGGGAAATGCCTGACAAGTTCCACATGTACATTTCCCATTTGGTGACTTTTCTCTCTTCTCACCTATTGACACATTCAGCCAGAGCACAGACAACCGCAGTAGCAGAGGTCCCTGCATCTTCTGGGAGGAAACAACTTCATCCAGAGCAACGCTTACCACCCTCACTAACTGGTAAGTCAAACTGGTCAGGAGATGGTCAAAATGCATACATTGTCAGGAGACAACAGAGGGACATATAGTGCCCGAATATGAAAGGTAACCAGAGAGGAAAAACTAGCTTAATAACTATTG
Source organism: Calotriton arnoldi (assembly GCA_963921515.1). Lineage (NCBI taxonomy): Eukaryota > Metazoa > Chordata > Amphibia > Caudata > Salamandridae > Calotriton > Calotriton arnoldi. The sequence continues at coordinate 218,223 of CAWUFW010014223.1, read as the reverse complement.
GAGTTGTCAATGGACATTCACCTTTAGCAAATTACATTTGTGAATAGCGAAAGACAAAATATAATATGTCTTGGCTCAACATACCTTTGTAATTTGGGAACATTACATGTATTCCACCAACAGTCCCAGACCTGGGAACTCAATCCTGGAATCGAGTGCCACAACAAGTCAAAAGGGGGTCCCCACTATATTGTAATTGTTTTTGTAGACCTAATCAAGAAATCCAATGTTAACAAATATGACAATGATGAACAAGAAGTGAGATACTATTGTCAGGAGTATTGACAATGCATCCACTGTCCAACTTAGAATGTTTTCACTATACATGAAATCGCCCAGTCGACCCAGCTTGTTATGTACTTTTTTCATTGGATGGCTTGTTTGTTGGCCATCAACAAAACACGATAGTGGACCTTACTTCAGGATTTGTAGTCATGTCATTTTGATAGACGTCACTTCTAGGCAGTGGGGCCATTATAAGTTATATGTGGGATCACTCATGATATTAAGTGCTACACACTTCTGCAACGTTGGTGCCCACAACAGCTTGTGCTTATCCTTTGGGCCTGAAATGGAGTGCATCACATGTGGCAGCAGAAATGTAAAGTTGCAAACACACTTATCATTGTAGGTCCAATGAGGTCCTCCCAGATTCAAAGACCCACATTGACTTCTGCTACGAAGGTTGGCTGTGACATCTGGTCAGGGACCACACACTGGGCAGGTGCTGGGCCATGGTAAGTAAAGCCAAGAATAATGTACCTGAATGCTCATGAAATGTGCCTTTAATCTCCACTGTATGTTGTATGTGTTGTACAACACTGTTGTCCTGCATCACAATATGCTCACATATGGCATTTAACCACATACCAGATCAGACCTTGGTGGCTAATGAAAGGATGACACAAAATGTATGCCAGGTGAGTGCAGAATGGACATAAAATAATACATTGTGTCATAGGAAGTGTCCAAAACACAACTGGCTTGCAATTCAATGATATGAAAACTCTCTAGCAAAATATCAATGGTAAAATCATATTGAAATTGGTGTGGATGAGGCTCGCACTGATGCCAGTTGGGTTCTATTGAGATGGGTGTATGGGCTGCTAAGGTGAATCTTCAGGAAGTGAAATTTTCAAATCACTTAGCTGAAAAGCACAACACAAATCCAGTGCAGGCAGCGACCATCAAAGCTTCTCAACTTAGCCACAATGTGGGATCATAGCCAAATGTTGCATTCTGCTTGCTTCCTCTTCTACTGTATTCACATATATTGGTGAGTGGTTGACATATGAGGTTAGGATGTCTGCTATACACGACACCATCCGTTGTCAGCTAAGTACTACCATGATGTTGGAAATGGAGTATGCAAACAGAGGACACTCTAAAGATGGACATAAGAAATGTGTGTTCTCTCATTCCAAAATGAGCTTTGTGACTTCATGGGTAGGGAAGCACAAATGACCCACATTATGTACCTGACTATTGCACATCTCACACATGAACTCTGCAATTCAATGTTTGAACTGATGTGCAAATGTGATATTGGTCAGCCTGGTGATGTACACTCCTTTTGACTTGTCAACAGACAACATTACACTCATGAAACATGTTAGTCTTAATGGTGAAGGTGTTAGCATTGTAATGCGGAGGAGTCCTGATCATTTATCCCCTTCCTTGAAATATCAGTAACCTTCTCATACAAGTTTGTCTGCTGATGTGTCATCTCATTGATGTCAGTGCTGTGTGGAGGTAACAGCTGGCAACTGCTGCATGTGAGCAGGGGCCCACATGTAAAGTCCATGAGGTAAACATGCTGCACATTGTCCAGGATTATCCTGTCAATGGTCATTGAGAATGACATGTTTGCTCATAGCTACCATCTGGTGTACTGAAATATGGACATGTATGTCTCATCACAGCTGCTGACAGGATGACACCAGTGCCGCGCACACCATCCCGGGGAATGCATGACATCCTGGCTGCAGCAGTGAAACCCTCTCGCACCTATCCATCAGGTAATTGTGGCATCAAGTGTGTCACTAGCTTAGATTACTAAGCCATGACAAAGATCAAAATCCCCTTCTGTATAGAATCTGCAGTTGTTGTTTACAAAGTGACATACATATTATGAGTGTCACATGTGCCTGTTTGTCAATTAGTAATGCAGATCATTGAGAATGTTGTCACTTCCCTCTACAGCTGCTGGATCGGGGACAGCTATGTCAACAAAACCTATGAGGAGCCAGGTTCAGCAGTTAACATCAGGGGGGATCGCAAAGGGACAGAAAGTTGTGGCTGGAGCTGGTGAGTTTGCTTGTGCAATGTACATCTCCATTTAACACCTCAGTGCTATGGTGTGAGCTGTCATTTGTGGTGGTACCTAAACCAGGTCACATGATCATCATCTGTTGATGCAAAGTACAGTTAATCCAACCCTTGTGCTGCACCACATATTATAACAGGTGAATTACTAATACGGTTGCAACCTCTGTGTTCCAGGGGATGATGACGATGAGGAGGACGGACCTTCAACCAGTGTTGGGCGATGGGCAATCAGAGGGGAAAATCCACTGCTCCTCCAAGCAGTTATGTCGGCAGAAAGTCATGCGCAAGAGGAGGAGGAAGTACCTGAGGACGAAGACTTGGAAGATGATGGTGACTATATGCCCATCCTCTCCGGGGATGACGATTCTGATGCCATGGACATAAATCTTACCACATTGCCCAAATCTTGCACGACATCACATCCTCCGCCCAGCAACGTTCGTCAGCCTCCTCCAAAACAAACAATTGCCTGTCCCCATCATAGAGCTAACCAGCCACAGCTCTCACGCATCCCAACACAGACATCACTCCCTCACAGCCCTCACATCCAGGACCGACATGGTGGTTCCCCTACATGCTCCTCCCTACACAGTGTATCCCCGGCATCCTCTCCACCATCTGGGGGAAGTACCAACCCTGTTGTGGTGCAGGTATCCCCTGGGCACCATTCTCCTGCCCATAGGCTTCCACCTGCCACCTCCCCCCCTGCTGTTGGACCTGCTGGTCTCATCCATGGCCGACACCTGCAGAGAGGGCCTGCACCTGGCTATGGTGGCCAGTGGGAGTAGGACTTCTTCCAACAGCAGACAGATGTGAGGCAGGACATTCGTGCCATAGGGGCTACCCTGTCAGACATGTCTGAGTCCCTGCAGGACATGCTCCAATTCCTCAGGTGGTGGACACACTGACCCATGTTTTGGATAGGATGGATAGAACTTGGCAGGACATGTCCAGGAATATGAGAGACATGATATCCATCCAAAGGAAGAGAGTGCAAGACACCATGCCTTGGCCATGAAGATGATGGAGGGCATGCTGAAAGTGATCCAAAGTCTCCCTTCACGGTCAACGCAGGGAGGGGAGCCATCATATCTGCCTGCAGGACATCACATCCACACACCTGTACCACCAACTGCACAGGACCACAGAAAGGGTACACATCCACACCGGCACCCTGAACAGGCACTCCCACCACCTGCACAACCACCCCCCCGAACGGGCACTCCCACGACCTGCACAACCACCACCCCCCCTGAACGGGCACTCCCACCACCTGCACAACCACTACCCCCCCCTGAACGGGCACTCCCACCACTTGCACAACCACCACTCCCCCTGAACGGGCACTCCCACCACCTGCACAACCACCAACCCCCCTGAACGGGCACTCCCACCACCTGCACAATCACCAACCCCCCCTGAACGGGCACTCCCACCACCTGCACAACCACCAACCCCCCCTGAACGGCACTCCCACCACCTGCACAACCACCACCCCCCCTGAACGGGCACTCCCACCACCTGCACAACCACCACCACCCCTGAACGGGCACTCCCACTACCTGCACAACCAGCCCTTGTCCACGCACAAACACCAACTGTACATACACCATCTGCCCCTGCACATGAACGTCACCCTGTACAGGCACATGCACAACACCCACCTACACGTAGGCGACAAGCCAGACCTGATCCCTCACAGCGATCATCACCTCTGAAATTGCAAAGTCGCAAGCACGATCGCCATTGACAACATCCCAAAAACAAATTGACCACTGTGAATATGTGTAAAGAAAAAGTAAAGATTCTGTTGCGTATCATGTCCTGATAGGCAAATGTATACCAATGTAGGTGGCCTAGAGATGTGAGGAGGTATGTGTGTGTGTGACACAGTTACAAGTGTAACCCATCATTGCAACAAGTCATAATGTGCATAGCAGATGACTCACAAAATACGTGTCCATATTTTGTACAAGACATTCACAATGAAGTCAAACAAGTGAAAGTAAGTAGGATTCTTAAAGATATTAATAAATGATTTGAAGAACAACCGTCCGTTTGGAAGGGAGAAAGGAAAACAAATGATGATCTTAATGCAGAAGGAGAAGGGAACTTGGATTGGGGTGGGGCAACAAAAATATTACACGTCAGGGAGCGTCAGGGGAACCAGTCTATTTACAAGGGGAAAAGTAAATAATTGTCCACAATGAAAATTCTGTCAAAAAGTCAAGTGTCCTTCTGGTCATCCTCTACTACCACAATGTCCAGATTCTCCGAGTCCGATGCAGGCACATGGCTAGCCGGTGCAGGAACAGGCACCACACGGGGTCGGGACACACGATGAGTACGGGGGGAAACAGTGTGGGGCAACGGACAGGGGGAGACATTGACGGTGGTAGGGGAAGGAGGTTGGGAAACAACAGACGACATGGCTGTGGCCAGGGAATTGACACTGGTAGTGAGGGTGGCCAGAGCTTGGGCAATCTCCTCTCGCATCATGCGTATCTCTAGACACAACTGCAGCATGATGCGAGAGGACATGTCTGGATGACCCTCACATACCCACATCAAGTCCTCTGGGACAGCCACAGGAGGAACAACACAGGGAGGGGCTTGGGTGGGACAGGAGGGGTGTGGTGCCTCAGGTTCAGAGCCAATGTTGGGGTCGACTTGGCAGCTACGATGAGGGGGACTGGTTGCAGGGGATGCAGCTGGAGGCCCCGATGGAATGGGGGCCTCTAGATGTAGGAAGGGGCTGATGGCAGGCCCAGGTTGGGTATTGGCCTGCCCCGGGGACACCTCGACAGAACCCACAGGTGAATGGTCTAGGGGGGAGTAGCTCTCCACCACCCCCTGGCCAGAGGTGTCCAGTTCTCCCCCCCACTTCAATGTCCACAGCCTCCACCCGGTCCGTAGCACCAGAGTTGTCTTCCTGGTCAGTCCGGGTGGGCGCAATCCCCCTGCCTCCAGATGTTGAGGGTCCCACCTCATCCTCTTCTTCCTCACTGGTAGAAAGAGGTCGTAGCCGCCGGCGCACTGATGTTCTCCTGCTCCGAACCTGGTCCTGCTGTTCTACCATTTGGCCAGCTGTGCCCACTGAAATGTAAGCAAAATCATGATGTAGTGGTTGTACACGTCAGGACAAGACACATACCTAGATGAGCCAAGGTCAGACTTTGTTTTCCTCTGATCACACTATACAGTTGTCAGTGTTTATGAGCTTACATTACGTGTATGTTCACTGTCATCTCCTGATTTGAGTCTGACATGGACATCTCACGAGAATATTTGTGGCTTACACAACTGTATTGGCCAACCCTCAACTTTGGCATTCTTGTGATCTGTGTGTCCTATCACTGCTACATGGGCAGGTTCCAAAACCAGTTTACCAAAGGAGATCAGAGAGAGTCCAGATTTCATTGAAATTGGCCTGTGATATGGAGTCTCAGCTCTTTTACGTCTGGACAAATGTCATCTGCTGTGTAGCATTATATGGGACAAGACAAATGCCGAATGTGGGTCACACATCCACATAGGGTCTGGGCTATTTGTTTTGCTACGTTGTGAGTTTAGCCTTTTGATGTCCCCTAACAAAAGCTGACAATCCTGTGCCACATATTGGCTTCAGTGACTGATAAGGTAGTGCAGTGCACCGGTGACCAGTAGTGGGTCGTTGTGACAGCTACCTGTACATGTAAAATGGCATACAAGCCACTGAGGGTAAGACGTGTGTCAGTGGACACACTTGGCAAAATTGGAAACACTTAAGAGTGAGGCAAGGATCTCAAAGTCTATCTTGACTCCATGGCACATGATGATCTGTCTCAATCAGAACCCAAACTCAACAAATGCAATGCAAGTCACAGCATCCAATACCCTTTGGCCTCTCATACACACACTGGACAGTGTCTGTACCATTCCTCATCCAATGCACACATCAGTTATGATTCCCTTGGTTCACTGTTAATGGTGCTGGCAGTGCAAATTTCAATACAAATGCACAAGTGTGGCTCAATTCCCCAGTTGTCATGAAGAAACTACAACTCCCAAAATGCACTCTGCCCTGTACAGTCCATATGCCACAGTGAGCCTTTTTATTCATGATGACTGCTGCATGGACACAGAATAGGTGAATGGAGGCATGGGACACACAATGGTACAGCACTGTCTTCACTCACATCATACTTCCAGACACATATTGCATATAATGCACTTACCAGGTCTCTGCTGCTCATGCTCCTCCAGCTGAGCATGGAGGGTTGGCCAAGCTGCTCGCAGGACCCTCCTGTACAGTGGGGAGAGGCGAGGATGATGCACATGGTGCTGGGAAGACTGGCCCAGCAGCTCCTCAGCCTGGTGCCGGGCCCAGCGTTTTAGGTCCTCCCAGTGCTTGCGGCATGCCCTCGCAGTCCTGGTGTGGACGCCCACTGCACTGCAGCGCTCCCCATGTTGGCCCATAGCCTGGCCCAGGCTGCATTGCTCAGCTGGTACTCAGGGTCCCCTTATAGCTGAGGATATTTGGACAGCACCCCCTCAGCCAAGATGTCTAATTCCCTTTCAGTGAAAGGGGGTGCTTTCTCCTCATAACCCTCAGCCATTTTGGGGGAAATAAATTTAAGAAGAGCAGTAGGATGGCAGAGGATCTGATCTGTGATAGAGGATGACTCAGAATGAACACAAAATGGCTGTCAACAACTTCCTGTGATGTATTTCCTGTCTCCCACTTCCTGTATATCATTTCCTGTATGGAATAATGTGTTCCGGTTTATTTCCTGAGATTACGGCCCAAAACGTAGTTTCCAGTTCCGGATCGGCGGGTCCGCATGCGCACCTTACGCTCCGGGACCGGAAATTACGTTTTTGGGCCGTAAAGCCCCACTAGTGTCTATTACATCGGACAGCCTAGAGTCAACGCCTTGTGAGGTAACACTTAACCTGCAGGTTTTTTACTTTGGCAAGGGTACCACCTTATTAAAACGTATTCTCTTGGTAACCCTTAGTCAATTTTAAATCACTGCACGCACTTTTTCACTACTCACTTAGGACTCCCCCTGCACACCCGCATGTACCATACAGCAGTTCGCAGAAGATCTCCAACAAAGTGACCCTTCGGGGGACCTGTGGGGCATTGCAGCGCCGGCCCAACGAGGAGCAACTGCCCGATGATGAAGCATGACATCCTTCGGGGTGTGTGAGGGCAACAAGGAATAAGACTTGTTCTTCCCTGTCACCAGTGAGTCCTAGGCCTAGGGTCCTCACTTTTCTTTTTTCACCTTCTCTTAAGGGAGCGAGTGACACTCTGCACACCTCCCTAGGAACAGTGGCCCCTTTTTCTTTGACCATAAGACTGGTGAGTCACAGGAGACTGGTGACCCACAGAATTTTTTGATTTAATGGGGCCCAGGCGACACGTTGTCATCTACAGCAGTAGCGTGCCTCTGAAGGGCGAGGAGCATGTGTTTCTATACTTTGGTGGTGCGTGTGTCCCCTTACCATTGAAGTGCGAGGTTTCAATGCGGCATTTGAATTGGCTGCGAGGTTGCTGTTCAGCTATTCATGACACCGGGGAGCAAGGATGTTCGCAGGAACTGCGAGGCTGAAGTGCATTGTTGTGGGAACTCCTAACACATGTAATCCATGCATTGAAGGTGACTTCCTACCGTGGCAGCTGGAAGGCTGTAACGCGCAATGCACTGTCTAAGAGGAAGCAGGAAGTGTATTGCAATGCACATTGGAACTTGGTCAAATGTGTGGAGAGCTGACTGGAATAGGCAGCGCTACACAGTGGAAGCATGTCGGCAGCTCCAGGAAGTGGATTAGGGTTGATGTAGGAAGAAAGCTGTAATGCGAGGCAGAGGAGCGACCGGTTATCAACAACTGTACTCGGGCATTTGTGAGAATGAGAGATCATCAGCACCGGCAATTAAACTTGATGCAACCTGAGGCAGCGTGAAGCAGCAGAACTGTGTAATTTTGTTCACCATTTTGATCTGCTTCAAAGAGAGAGAGGCCACTCACTGGCATGGTGGATTTGAGTATCTTCCAGAGAATAATTTAACTTTAGATATACTCTCATGTGCATTTTACTAGATATCATACATTGCTTGAGTATATTTTTCAATGCTGCCATACTAGATTTTAAAGATGTGGTTATGTACAGGGTGGGGTCCCTTGCTCACTTTACCACTGGATTCAAGCTAGCCTGGCTGATGAGGGCTGTTAGTCTGAAACCGGTCCCAGGATGCTTGTTTCTGGTCCAGGGAAGACATGGCTTGGCAGTTCGGGCTGGACTGTTCCAATGAGGCACAGGGTCAAGACTGATTTGCATATGGCTATGTCTGAACTGGGGTGGCGTGGTGAAGCAAAATAACGATGTATTAAACCTAAGCCTGGGCGGTGAACTTCGCTACGCTCGCGAAGCTTGCGAAGTTACGGTAACTTCGCGATTCGCGTAGAACGCGAAGTTACCGTGCACTACGCAATTTGCGGCGTAGCGTAGCTGTTTTTCTTCATCGCGCGCTCAATATACGTTCTCGCGCGCGCGGTAACGACCTACCGTGATTCTGCGTTCGCCGACGCGACTTCCTATCCGTTCGCGGGCGCCACGAGATTTGGAATCCGGCCGCACGATCCCGCGAGAGTGTGCGACCGCGAACACGTCATTCGGACGCGCGATCTGACTTCCGGCGGCAGTGTTGGTAAGATCGCGATCCCGAACACGAAGAAACTACAATCTGGCGAAGAATATATCTCGAGCATCATAAAACCTTCTCGAAAATGATGAATTAGTTCATTTTGCACAAAAAACTCCTCAGGTTGTCATTTAGAGATGTAGTTTGGTGAGCAAGGAGTCCTTTTTCTTTTTTTCCAAGAGGAAGGAAGTGCCCCTGATTCTCAAACTTCCTGTTCCTGTCCAGCAGGCTCCTCCCAGTGTTTTGTCCATGTGCTGTTCACTTTCATTTGGATTTGGAGCTGGAAGGATCACTTTTTGTGTCTGTCTGCTGCATCATATCATTGGATTGGATTTGAGGACTCTTGGATTTGAGATTTTACAAGTAAGTTGGAGAATTGGTGTACTTGTTTGTTTGATTGGGGTTTGTTTGTACCTACATTTTTTGGGGGATTTCCATATTTTTTAAAATGTATTGTTGTGGCCTGTAGTTTCGGCAGGGGCCTAGTTGTTTTTCTTTGATTGGAATTTCAGCCAGTAGGCCCAGACTAGAGCCAGAGGTACCCATGGGTGCATGTTTCTGTGGTGTCTGTTGAATTGAAAGTTTAAACATCATGTAGGCCGGGCATCCATGGATGGCATTGTTTTGAATTGGTAAAAGTGGTTTTTGGGGCGTATTTTATTTTTTGTGGTGTTTGTTAAATAAATAGGCCTTTTCAGCCAGTAGGTAACCCTGGGCGTTCAGCTCGCGGACTTTGGGCAAGTCCGCACTGCGCGACAACGCGGACTTACACTTTTTATCTTCTTCGCGCGCTCAATGTACGTTTCGCGCGCGCGATAACGACAATTTGTGACGATCGCGATGCCGAACACGCAGAATTTACAATCTGGCGAACAATATCTCTCGAGCATCATTAAACCTTCTCGAAAATGTTGATTTAGTTCATTTTGCACAAAAAACTCCTCAGGTTGTCATTTAGATGTAGTTTGGTGATCAAGGAGTCATTTTTTTTTTGTTTTACAATTTTTTCCAAGAGGTAGCAAGTTTCCCAGAGTCTCCAACTGCCTGGTCCTGTCCTTTGTCTTCACTTTTTGTTATTTTGGGTGGCCTGGCCATGTGGGTGGCAGCCATTTTGTGAAGCCAGGCATTGTGCTTTTGCCATAGGCCTGCATTGTCTGTCTTGTGTTCCTTTTCTTGTTGTTCTGGGTGGCCTGTCCATGTGTTGGCGGCCATTTTGTGTGAACAGCCACTGTGCTTTTGCCATAGGCCTCAAAGCTTGCGGCCTAGTGTGCCAGTAGGCCCGGCGGTAGTCATCCTCATGGGTGCATAAAAACTGTTTGTGTTGTCTGTTGAATTGTAACATAATTGAGGCCATGGATGGCATTGTTTTGAATTGGTAAAAGTGGTTTTTGGGGCGTATTTTATTTTTTGTGGTGTTTGTTAAATAAATAGGCCTTTTCAGCCAGTAGGTAACCCTGGGCGTTCAGCTCGCGGACTTTGGGCAAGTCCGCACTGCGCGACAACGCGGACTTACACTTTTTAACTTCTTCGCGCGCTCAATGTACGTTTTCGCGCGCGATAACGACAATTTGTGACGATCGCGATGCCGAACACGCAAAATTTACAATCTGGCGAACAATATCTCTCGAGCATCATTAAACCTTCTCGAAAATGTTGATTTAGTTCATTTTGCACAAAAAACTCCTCAGGTTGTCATTTAGATGTAGTTTGGTGATCAAGGAGTCATTTTTTTTTTGTTTTACAATTTTTTCCAAGAGGTAGCAAGTTTCCCAGAGTCTCCAACTGCCTGGTCCTGTCCTTTGTCTTCACTTTTTGTTATTTTGGGTGGCCTGGCCATGTGGGCGGCGGCCATTTTGTTAAACCAGCCACTGTGCTTTTGCCATAGGCCTCCAAGCTTGCGGCCCAGTATGCCAGTAGGCCCAGAGGTAGTCACCATGGGTGCATAAAACTGTTTCTGTGTAGTCTGTGGAATTTTGGCATCATTTAGGCCATGGATGGCATTGAATAGATTCAATTGAATTGCGAAATGTGGCTTTTTTTGGAGGGTCTGACTATTTCACTTATTGGGTGTGGTAAATAAATGCCTTTTTTGCGTGTGTACTGTGTCATTATAATTGTGTTGTTGTAGTGGTTGTCTAACTTTCCAAAGTGTTTTTAGCCATGTGGATTTTAGTTTTTGCATTAAAGCTGTGTGTGTTTTATAAGGCATCCTTTGTCTGCCCATATATAGGCCTGCTTGAGTTCATTGTTTGCCGTGCCTTGTGCCTGTGAGTCACCATGTTTCTGGGGGCCATTTTGTTGTGGTAGTTATTAGTGTGCTGTTTTTGCCACATAGGCCTGCGTGTCTTTCCATTTTTCCTCTTGTTTTACTGCTTCCAAATCCATCCCCATTGCCAGCTGCAGCTCCCTGATGCTGCTATATAATACATCCCACGTGATGCACAAATTTAGGCCAAACATGCTCCAGTACATTTTAGTTTTTGTTCTTTAATATTCTTATTCTTCCAGAGTGTACAGTAGCCAGGAAAGCCCTGGCCTTGTTGTCAACGTCTCATAAATGGCTACACTGTGTGTTGTTGTTGGCAGAGTTTCTGAAATTTAATAATTGAGGCCACCACACACTAAGTTCTATATTCTATTTGTTTGATTTGTGCTATGTTTGACTGATGTTCTGGCTTTTTTGCTTTTAGGTGCACAAAGACTGAGGAGGAGGTGTGTCTCTCATCATTGCCTGTTGCACTTCCAGACAGACATCCTGCTGCTGGACACACAACGTGACGTGTGACCTGACCAGACATCTCTGCAACTGAGTGCTGCTGACATCTGAAGAAGATGGGCCCAAAGAAAGCAGGTACCAGGTCCTCCAGTACCAAGAAAGTTGCTATTGAGAAGAAGAAGGAACAGAAGAAGCAAGTGACACTGAAGTCTGGTGTGCCGGCCAGTACCTTTTTGGGAAAAAAAAATTGCGCCTGCAGCAGCGGTGTCCGGGGGCAAGCTGGGGGCAGCACATCCGCATCAGTGGACCCAACCCACCAACCCAGGGCCAAGCACATGAGTGGGGAAGAGGTAGCCAGCCTAATGGTGGAAAGCAGTGATGCTGAGCCGGAGATAAACTTATCGCTATCTCAAAGTAGTACCCAATCAACGCAGGAGGAAACACAGCAGATAAGTGGTCAACAACAACAGCCGCAACCACCGCCCGCAATAGTAGTTGTTGTTCCTCCTGAAGTAGGGGCAGTTCAGGAAATTGAGCCTCATGCAGAGGTAGAAGAAGAAGCCACTCATTCAGAAGATCCATTGTCTTCCAAATCCCCAGCAAGGAAAAGGAGGGGTAGTCCATCGAGTTCTTCGCCAAGCCCCCTTCTGATGATCTAGATGCCACTTGGAAGCCACAAACTGAGTCTGAGAGGGAGCCACGTTCCAAGACCAAGCTAGGGAAAAGGAAGGTTCCAGAAAGCCTTACACTTATGGAGGTCGATGTAGAACAGCAAGATGATGATGATGATGACGACGAGCCAGTCATCACGAACATCACTCCCGGCCCCGAGGAGATGGAGACCAACATTCTTACTCTATCCAAAATCGCTGCGAGGGATGTAGCACGCATACCTCCACAGGTAACACCAACACGACCTACAGCTTCCATATTTGCATTAGCAAAGGCCCGGCAGCGACCTACATCCAGCACAACCACCACCTCTGTAGGAGTAGGTAGTGGTACAGCAGCACAGAGTCAAATTCAACACACACCCTACAGATCATCCGGCATTGGAAGTGGCACCTCCAGCAGGAGGCCAAAGTTAAGCTCCCCAGTTTGGGACTTCTTTACGGTTAGCGAAAAGGAGGAGAACATTGCTATATGCTCCATTTGTAATACCTCTGTTAGTCGTGGTAAGCTTGGTACAAACTATGGTACCGGAGGCCAAATGACCCATCTGAAAAAACACCACTTGATCAGCTGGGAGGACCACCTTCGCGACAGAAAAAAAACTGCAACCATTGGTGTTGGTGGGGATAAAGGAGTAGAAGAAGATCCGATCACGGTGGAAGAGGAAGGACAGGGAGACATTCTCTCTGGTAGTGGTACACAAGGTGTCCCTGACCCCAGCAGTGCAGTCTTAACGTTGCACACATCTTCAGCAACATCTCAGTGGCACAAGAGTAAGAGTCAGCCGGAGACACCAAGAAGTACCAGGTCCGCACTACCAAAAAGTGCGTTGAGCCTAAGAGAAAGGAAAACCATGCAGCCTACCATTATCAGCATGTTTGGGGGTGAGGGGCAGTACGAACGCAACCACCCAATAGCACGTTTGTACAATGCGAAGCTGGCTAAAATGTTAGCACTGGACCTTCTCCCTTTTTCTTTTGTTGAAGGGTTGGGTTTTGTGGAATTTGTGTCAACCATCTGCCCAAAATGGCATGTTCCCAGCCGCTACTATTTTGCCAGAGTTGCAGTTCCAGCACTACATCACGACGTGCTGGAATTGCTAGGAAAGGCCTTGAAGCAGAGTGCTGTTCACAGTATCCACCTGACTACAGACATGTGGACCAGTTGCCAAGCCACAGATTACATGTGCATCACTGCACACTGGATCAGTTTTGTGGGTGTTAGAGAACAGCTATCTGCTGGTGTTGATACTGCAGAGATTTTTCATGCCACTCGCAAACATGCAACTGTAGCCATGTTTGCCATGGAGAAATCTCATACTGCTGCAAACATTTTGGAAGAGTTTAACACCAAGGTCTTTGAGTGGCTGCGCCCAAGAGGGCTTACGATTGGTTTTGTTGCCACGGACAACGGCAGTAATGTAGTTTTGGCCATGCGCAATGGTGGCTATTTCAGGGTCCCGTGTTTGGCACACTGCATTAACATTGTTGTTCAAGACTTTTTGAAAAATGAATCAAAAGTCAGCAACTTACTGGTCACCTGCAGAAGAATATGCACACATTTCAGCCATTCTTTTAAAGCCCGGAAGCAGCTGAGGGTCATTCAACGTGAGCATAAACTGCCAGTCAAAGCGCTCATCCAGGAGGTGCCAACACGTTGGAACTCAACTTATTACATGCTTGATCGTCTGTTTGAACTGTACATACCACTCAATGCTTATGTCATGCAAAGAATAGGGGAACCTACTGTGAGAGGCATGACCGTTGAGATGGCTCAATGGGACCTCATTAAATGCCTGACTGAGATGCTACTTCCTTTTGAGATCTTCACACGTGAAGTCAGCAGGGAGGACTGTACTATGGGCCAAGCTATCCCATTGTTGCACATGCTAGAGCAACAGCTGAAGGATGTGTCTGAAACGTACGCAGGTGTGGATGACAAACAAGACGCATATCATTTGGCGGAGACCTTAGCCGCTCGCTTATCGGAAAATACAAGGATTAAAAATAAAATGTTGTCACAACCACATTACATTAGTGCCACAATTTTGGATCCACGGTACAAAGTATTTCTGAACAGCAAGGCAGTAATTCCTTTTTCGGAAGTGGATGTTGCCAACTACAAAACTTTGATAGCTAAGGAAGCAACTATTTTCGAAAGCGAACGGCTGTTAATTACAGGCCCCCCACCACAGGCCATAACCAGTACTACAGGGCATCCAGAGTCAAGTTATACTTTGGAGCCTGAGGGCAGTGCATTTGCCTCCCAGCAGTCACCTACACCAACAATAACATCAAGAACAGGATCATCCACAGCACAATGTGCAACTGATTGGTTTCTACAGCAGGGGTATGGTAAGTCCAGTGCTGATGCAAAGGCAAAACCGGCCGAGCACATCCGAGCACCCCTTAACATTGAGCGGATGGTCCAGGCCTATCTGGATGACCCAACAGAGGTCTTCATGGATGGAAACCCATTGGTGTATTGGTATGGGAAAAGAAGCCAATGGACAGTGCTCAGCAGGCTGGCGATAAAGTATCTCGCTTCCCCTGTCGCAAGTGTCTCTTCTGAGCGTGTTTTCAGTGCTGCTGGTGCCATTGTAACTTCGAAAAGGACCAGTCTCTCGGCCCAAAGCGTGGAGAGGTTAACCATGATCAAAATGAATCAGCACTTTATACCACCGGATTACAAAATACGTGAATCACAGCAGGAAGAGCAGAGCGACTTGGATGACGTAAATAGTGCGTTACAGGACCTACTTCTGTCCGAACCACCAGAGTTTGAGGACGAGCTCCTCTTCCCTGACAACTAGGCTTTCAAATTGTTGCTTTCTTCCTTCCTTTATGTGTCTGTGTATCTGTCTTTCTGGTTCAAATCAAATCACAACAAAACCATCACCACCGTCTTCTTTTTATTTCCCTATTGGAGTTGCACGTCTGTGCATTTAACTGTCCACTCTTCAGAGTCCTGCTTCATCTTCCTGTCTCGCACAAGTACATTTCCATCAAGCCAGACATTAGTACAAGAAATGTTGCCTTTACCAGTCCCGCCTCCATTAGAAGTGAAACGTGACTACTATAGCTATCCTCCGTTTTGTTTTCGAGCCGAAACTCATCAGTGTCCGAAGGCTACAGCCTCAGCAGGCATCCAAAGGTCCTCACTGTCAGGACAGAAGGTACTTGGCAGAGAAAGACAAGAGACTCTTCGAAGAAACTTGCTGACATTTGTGCAAACTCAAATGACCAGCAATGAGCACTACACAGGCCGCGGCCCATCATCACAGTGCTGACCATGGGAAGCAACTTAAACTGTGACAAAGAAGTGCCACAGATGAATAAGACGAAAACCGAAACAGCGCCTAACACTCAAAATGAATGTGGACTGGAGTAATGATGAGGCCACTGCCCCGCAAAAAAAAAAAAAAAATGTCAGAACTAGGCATCTGATGATCTGACAGCCAAAGAGAAGAGCAAGACAGGTAATGATGGAATGCATTGGATGTTTGCAGACTCTGAGCGATTGCTGTTGTTTGTTGTTGATGTTGTGCATGAAGTCGAACTCTACTCTACTAGTTAATCTACAAAGTGACTCAAGTAAGTCAGTGACAGTCAATGTTTCCCTTCTTGTTGTTTAATAACCAAATTGTACTCCTACTACTGCAGGTGCAGGCCAATATCTGTTGCAATTTTTTAATATGGAATATGGACTTAATCGGAGTCAATACAGACTGAGTTGTAGTTGGACAACACGTACCACACCATGATGATGACCATACTATCTTTTCGCGCGCAGTCATTCAGTTGGATCGGAGATGATTCAAGGACTAACTGCATTTCATGAAGTGGCATAAGGTAAACATAAACACAACAATTCAACAAGAAAGTAGTAAACACAGCAGACCTACATGTCCATGTAGTGGTCTAGTCGAGTGTAGTGATGACTGACAGCGGCGCATTGATTTTGTCACTTAATTAGGAAAATGCTAAGTTGCTGTGTATGCCTTTTGTCTGGCTATGTCAAAAATTAAGGTAAATGGAGGTTGGGTCACGGGCTGGTGCTGTGGTGGGCCTGTTCTGTCCTGTTGTTGTTGTAGCTTAATGCTGTAAACAGAATCTACACGATATATCCAAGCCGCCTCACTCTGAAAGTGTTCTCTCTTCTCTTCTTGGACTCCACCGTAAATGATGGTTTTTTTTTATTCATTGATTTCTCAATACCCCTTTTGTTTTTCCATCTAGACGTTACAGGCCGGCCTTTACCCTGTGCTTGCTATACTGGGAGACACAACTCACATTTACCTTACCAATCGGCATCAGGAAGGCCACCAAGATTGATGTGCGGAGCGTCCATGGAAGATAGGACCAAGAGGAAGGACGAGATTCAACTCCACAATTTTAGCATGATAATACAGTAACTTTAGTATCATTCATCATTCATCTTTTAATTAATTTGAATCCTTTTTTCTCTGCAATCATTAGGACTGTGTGTTGTGTGTTTGTTTGCTAATTGATCCCTACAAATGTTTTTTAATTGTCTTTGCTATCTTTACAAGTAAGCCCAGTACAACATGGAATTTGGGTCTCTGAGGGCATATTACAGGCAAGGCAAATTGCATAGAATATACTGGTGCCCTGTACTGTCTAATTGTCTAGTAGGAGTTATTAAGTACTACTCATTAACCATCAAGTTATCTAATCTTCATCATCATTAACGCATGCATTTCCCTTTTCTCGCTTTATTGATTTTTTGGATAAGATCATGGTCGTCTGCCAAGATTGCGCTTTGCTTTTGTTGTCCATGCGTACTGTTTTTCATTTTCAAACCTTTCCCCAAACCCCCTTCCCATCCATTCATCAAACCCTAACCCTCTTCCCCCGGGCTGTGATTTATATTGAGGTGTGATGTGACTACATAAAATGTACACCAATTGATCACACGCTTGCTGGGGCAGATGTGGTGAAAGCAACACTAATTCAATTGCAAGGCAGGGCGAGGAGCTTCTTCTGCTTGGCCACCCATGCTCAGTCTATGTGCATTGTGCAAGCCGTCACCGGCTAATAGTAGTACATCATAATTAATTGCCGTCATTGATTGGATTAATCATCAAACTCCTACCACACAGCAGTAAAGGTTACGAATTACGATTGTGTTAAGTTAAGTGACTCACTCGACAGCACAACTGCAGTTTATAACTTCTTGTACTAGGCTGTCCCCGCCACCATTATGTTTAATTTGACTTTAGCAGTTGCAACTGCAATATTGTTTGTTTGGCAGTCGTCTTCTGTACTGTATTTCACTTCGTTCGACTACTCCTCCCACAGTTTTTCTCAGGCAAGTGACTGTCTCTTTTTTTTATTTTTTTAGCAAATGCTACTGCCAGTGTCTACTCTACTACTACCACCACAACCATGGCATCTTCTACATTCTCTATGGAAACCATGCAGCCATCGCTGTGCCGAACGTAGTCATCATCAATCACAGGTAAGATAAGTTTGGTGGGAGGTAGAATACTAGTAGGACAAATAACTCAGTGAGGGGTACCGCATCTATCTGTTTGTTATACATCATCGGCAGATTATTTAAATCAAACACTGGCTGCGGCCCTGCAGCAGCAAGGAAACCAATGTGACGTTAATTCGTAAAACAGTAACCCCCCACAAAACATTAACATTGTATGTTTAAGTATAAATATAATTTATTACCCTAACAAAAATAAACTATCCCACACCTGACCCACCCCTCTCCCTAACCCCAACCAATGTCCAAAACGAAAAAGTCCAAAGAATGTCCCGAAACCCCAACGCCCAATTCCCACCCACCAAAACAAGGAATAAAAAGGGGCAAAGCAACAGGGTCCTCGATGTTATAATCGGCGGGCTTTGAGGTGTTTGTCCACCAGGATTTTCACCCGCTCCTCCATTTGCTCCTCTTGCCGTGCCATCCGGAGGAGAATCTTCCTGCGGAATGCCCTGCAGTGGCATCCACAATGGGGGACAGCAGTGCTGGCTGCTAATGAATTGCGGCGGGTGGCTATCAGACCGCGGCGCCGTACCGCTGGAGTTGGGGCCTGGCTGGGGCCCGGGGCATCGGACGAGGCTGCAGCTGCTGCCGCCTCCTCCTCCTCCTCCGCCAGAGCCACCAGCCGCCGGTACTCCCGGCATATGGCCTCCAGTTTCCGGCGCCGGGCCCTGACTGCCAACTCCTTCCGCGATGGTTTGTCTTGGGAAAAGAAAGAAAAAAAATATTGTTGTAACCAGTACTCTTACCTAAACAGTAACACAAAATTAATTCAACACATAATGGCACAGTAGCACTAGCAAGAAGCACAGTACATAACATTTGTGGTAATAATCTATCTATCCTCCCACTTCCTCGGCCTCTAACATTTGTGGGAGTTTCAGGCATTATACTAGCACTATGGACTCCAACCAGTACACAGTACACCAGTGTTCTTCTTATCTCTAGTTTAGGGAAATGACATAACCTGGTTGTAGCCGGCATTGCCAGCTCGGTCATCTATGCTTGAACCCAAGACAAACATACGAGTCATGACGCAGAGTCACATTAGTTTGATTTACTACTGTTTGCAGGTGGGGAAGCTCGTATTTTTCTATTACGGGTGGCACTGGCCATACTCTCTCTGTTACATGGAGGGCAATTGCTCAATTTCACAGTGCCTTGGCTACTACAAAAAGGCAGATTATATATCTGATCCAATGATCGTTGCTTTTATATGGGACAACGACATAAGGTCAGTAGCGGTCGTTGGTGGGACTCGGGGAGTTTGGCCGGGCGGTGGCGTGGGTAGGGGCAGGATGGGGGTAGTAAACTATGGATTACGGCCAATTACAGGTAAGTAAACATATAAATAAATGAAACTAATTTTGTTGCGCACACTGCATCGCATTTGGCGGTGCAGTGCGCACAATGAAATTCACTTTATTTATTTGTATGTTACAGTAAAGTTACCTGTATTTGCCCGCGTAATACATTGTTTACTACTACCCCCCACCCTGCCCCTCCCCACATCGGCTTTGGTACGCTGGCGCGGTTTCTTTAACATTCCCTAAAACTGTGCATCCCGTGACAGTCTCCACCTATGCTGTCTATGATGAATACATACAGGCATCCATCCATTCTAAGTAAATGTCAATCATTCTTCTTAATCTCTCCACAAACGTTACTTTGTTTCACCAACAACAACGCATGCGTCCACTCACTCCGTTGCTTGCCTTGGCTTAGAGTTTCACCCAAACACCGCTGATGATTCTTGCTATCCACAGTATCCACCCATACTGTGTCTTCCACCCAGGCAGGCATCCATTCTTCTTTCACCTCCCACCCATCCTTCAACAACACATGCATCTGATTCCTATCAGCCACCTATCCATGCTTCCAACGTATCCTTCTCTGCCAGTCGTCATATTAAATCTCGCCCGCCCTTCCTCCTTCCACCCTTCTTTCCCTTTTTGTTCAACACATCCATCAAGGTCATCTGATCTGACTTTTAGTCTCCTCCATAAAACTTTCACAGCTGAGTTGGAGTCAGATATAAGAGGCCATTGGTTAATGAAGTCACGCTGGTAATGCTATTGCTACTGCATTGCTCATGCTAAGTAAAGGGTGTCTTCTTTATTAACCGTTGTATAATGTTCACTACAACTTCATACCTAATAAGTCTCAACAACAGTACAGTGAGTGAAGTCCACTCCACACACCCTTCCAGCTAGTGCAATGTCAATAAGTCATGAATATAACTTACCACCGCCCGCCACTGCTGCTGGCTCACCCCCTGTATCTCCTGCCCCCTCCGGAATGGCCGCAACGCCATCGCCGCTGGCCCCACCGGCACTGGTGGTCGGTAGTACGCCTAGAAAAAACATGACACATTTTTAGATGCCTGTACACCTCCCCCTATTTATTCTTTTTCACTAGCAAGATTGAAAAAAAGTTAATACATATTATTATTATAAATCACATTCAATAGTCCAAATCGGGTACTAGAGTACAGTCAGTAGACAGACACTAGTAGTGTTATTATGGTCCCTAGGGTCATTATTATACTATACTCTACTCTTTGCAAAGTTAGCCTGAGCCATGCAACCATTTTTCGCTTCATGTCTTTTGCGCATGTTACCTCGCAGCTTGTTGTGCAGTAACAGTAAGACGCCTTTTGAGCCCACATGAGCACATACAGCTACTGTCTGAGCGTTGCGTACAAGAGGTCGGAAAACAAGCCACTTTGTTATGGAGTTCCGTTAGTCCGTATTACTTAGCCATAGGTAACATGTTACAGTTTTTTGGCAGGACTGACAAATGCTTGCATTAACACGCACCATTTTTCTCAGGCAGAGGATTCCCTTCTACGAACCAGAGATTTGCAGAGCTTATGAATGATGCATGTAACCAGTAATTCTACGTTCTACGGTGAGGAGTCGCCCAGAATTCACACAGATCTTTTGTCTTATATCATCATGCACTTGTTGCAACAATTTTTATTGTTTTAATCTTATGCATTTTGCTGTTGGAGCTGGCTGGAGTACACTGAATTTTATAGAACAACAACATACAGAGGTTGTCATTTGAAAATAAACCTTTTGAACTTACACATAGACTCTGTGGTATTTGGTGTGGTGGTGGTGGTGGACTTACACGAGTGAGTGAGCGAAAGTGTGTTATGTTCTGGGTTGTGGAATCATAATCATTGGGTATCTTCGGGTGGGGGTTCGGGGACCTAATGAGACACTAGCTAGTCGTTCAGGGGATTGTGGGTTCACTTCTGACTGAGGTGTGAGGAACGTCCAAGTTCCAAACTCTCATCACCAACATCCTCTTTCATTGTGCATAGTTCTGCATGGGGCTGTGCAGAATCCAAGTAGTATGTACTATATCCTATCAAAAATAGTCAAATATCTGGTTGTGCATTTTGTTTGTGGTAATTGTCAAAGCCTCAAGATTAAGAAGCCTAGAAGAGGACAACCGAAAGGACTGGACTCAGTGGCTAGAGCTATTAGTATTGGTCAATCTGAGTTTTATTCAAAACCGTACAATAAAGAGTGGCAATGCAAACTGGGCAAGCTTAGCGACAGACTAATAGTAGTAGTACCGAGTACAGACATTCATAGCAGAGGCAGTTACAACTTAGAGGCAGGGATAACCAGAATTTAGAAACAGATAGTCAAGTCAAGATCAAAGAATCTTTTGTAAAAAATATAATTAGGGAGTGGAGCCAGAATTAATAGTTCTGAAAAAATAAGGTCCAGTAAAAGTTAGGGCAATATAATTGTTAATATAACCACTGGAGGACTTACTGGGACCAGCAGCAGGGCCCTCGGTAGAGGAGCGGTCCTCTGGTGGTTGTCCCGCCGACTCGGACCCCGTCTTCTTGCCCCTGGGTGCTGCAGATCAGTGATCATGTAAGATATAATAAAGAAAAAGAAAGACACAAACATTAATGATTGCTGTGAAACAAATAAATTATCTAAAAAAAACGCTCAAAAAACGTTTTAGGAAACAAAAATTGCAATAAAATTGACCTATCTAATCCGATCGCCTACTGGCTTGCGGGATTCACGGACAGTCTACTTATTTGGGAACACTAATTCAGTGTTCCATTCTGATTGATTCAAATAAAATCCAGAACACTAACTAAGCCTAAGTACCACCTGACCTAGCCCACCTATTCCAGGCGGGCCAATTGTTCATTAAGCCTGCATTTCCATTTTTTTTTCCATCAAAAATGCATAGATGAGAAGGAGGACACATGCATAAAGTCAGTGCATAATGCATACACCAAATTGTTGGTTGGTTGCGTCTGATGTTCTGCAGCTGACTGACACTGCTAAGCTAAGCTTACCAGTACCACTCACTAAACAAACTACAAAAGGTTCTACTAAGGACTGGGGTAAGCAGCACTCAGTGACAGAGGATGCGTCACGCACACCGCTCAAAAATTA
Organism: Calotriton arnoldi; assembly: GCA_963921515.1. NCBI lineage: Eukaryota > Metazoa > Chordata > Amphibia > Caudata > Salamandridae > Calotriton > Calotriton arnoldi. The sequence goes on along the minus strand of CAWUFW010014223.1, from coordinate 195,859 downwards.
TCAACTAATAGTAACTAAACCTAGTATCAAATCCATCCACCACTATTTGACAGGAGGACAAAGGAAGGACTACAGTCTCTCTAGCAATAGCATTACCTAACTGAAGTTCTCTAAAGTAAACTCTTACATAATAATGACAAGCGAGCGCAAAGTTGCAAAAAAGTAAGAGTACCGCCCAGCACCTGTGTCCTACAATCACAGAAGATTTTGAAACGTAATTTACCTGCAATGTAAGCAGCATTATTCTTGTTATTTGTAAAAAATGTATACACAAATCACAATACTTATACTACTATATATATTGGCTACTCACCAAGCCCCACGACCTCGACACCTAGCAGGTCCAACAGGTCCTGCTCCCGGTCAAGAATGTCTGACCACCGGTGGGCCAGCTGGTTATGTGTGCGCCGGACCGCGGAGCAGCGAAACACTGCCCGACGCACCTTCGCCCACCGGCGGTGACGCTCCTGGGTCGGGTAACCGGAGCCTGGCCTGCCGCCTGCTGCCAAGGTCAAGGGGAGGTGGCGCTGAATAAAAAAAACAAGGGCGGCCACCTCCTCCTCCGTAAACAGCTGGCGGGCTTGCACCCCTGCGGGGCGCAGTCTGCCGCAAGGCAGGCGGCGATTGGGCGCACGCGCCTTGCCCTTTGACCCGCTGCTGCTACCCTTCGCCATGGTTCTGGGGTGGGAGGAGGTGAAAAAGAAAAGTTAGAAGGGAAAAATAAAGTTAGGGGAAGAAGTAGGAGCTTAAAGAAGAAAGTTATATAAAACAGTTGAAAAGTAAAAAAAACACAGTAAAAAGTAGAAAAAAATGCAAAATATAGACTTAGGCAGAGAGAGAGATAGGTAAGAAATAAAGAAAAATTGAAAAACAGTGTAAAAAACTAAGGATTGCAAAGATTGAGGGAGGATAGAAAAGCAGGCCCAGAACCATAGCATAGAGTGGTAAAACAAGATGGCCGCGCCCATCGCGACCGCATGGGTAAGTTCGCGCGATATTTCTCCCCGAGCACGCAAAAACGTCGCGAACACGTACAACGCGTTCCCGAACATGGAATGCGCATCGCGAGCACGCTATACGCGACCCGGAACAGGAAATAAGGGATCGCGAACGGGCGGGACAAGTGAAAACCAAAATGGCCGCGCCCATAGGCGACCGCATGGGTAAGTTCGCGCCCCCGAGCACGCAAACAGCGTCCCGAACACGAACAACGCGTTCCCGAGCAAGAAAAACGCATCGCGAACGGGCGCGCCAAGCAGCTACGCACGCTCGCGAAGCTACGCGAAGCTCGCGTAGCGCTTCGACGTCTTCGCGTAGCTTCGCGTAGCGCGACTACGCGAACTACGCCCAGGGTTAATTAAACCCAGATCTGTGACTGGGGGTGAATGTTTGCCAATGTGCAGCATTCCGTCCATCATCTTGTGTGTCAAGCATACATATCCTCTACTAATGATCAGGCATAACTCCTATTCATCTAACTAAAAAGAAACTAGAGTAAGTGCATTAAATGGCTTCCTACAGAGTACAAAACGAATTCCAATAATCAACCATTACTAGATTTCCCACTAACATTTAGTTCCGCAGTGTCGTGCAACTTGCCGTATAATGCTTCAACGTAGTAAGCCCTATATAAATGCAAACACAATGTGACATTTGACACCAGATTGAATTCTCCAGTCCAGCTCAGAACACATGGAAGATGACAATAACAATAAATTACATAAAATGACATCAATCTTAAGGATACTTGAAACTTGTGCCAATGGGTGACACAACTTCTCTCTAGTACCAACAACGAAATAACTAAATAAGGGATGGTTACAAATGCAGATTGAGTTCTCACATTTGTTGTGAGGTGGATTCAGCTGCAAAAGGGTCTTCTGGTGCTAGTAGGGGCCAATGGGGTACAGAGAGGAATTTGGCCAGAAGTTAAACTTGTTTCATCAGGTTGTCATTAACCCTGGGCGTAGTTTGCGTAGTAGCTAACCCTGGGCGTAGTTCGCGAAGTAGCGCTTCGCGAAGCTACGCAAAGTGAAGTTCGCACTACGCGAGCTTCGCGTAGCACTACGCGAACTGCGTAGTGCGTGTTCGCAATGATTACACAGTGCCGGATGCTTGTCCGCACTGTGCAATCATTGAAAACGGCATCTTGCACAGTGCGAGCTGTCTTTTACTGCCGCTCGAGTAGATTTTTACTCGAGCGGCAGCTTTCTCAACGCGGACTGGTAGTTTCTCATCGCGAGCGGTCACGAGCATACGCGACCACTCGCAATGAGAAACCTGACCTCCCGCGTTGAGAATCTCGCCGGGAGGTTTATTTTCCACGCTCGCGATCGGCAACTTGTGTTGCTGATCGCGAACGAGGAAAAGTCTCGCCGGGATGTCATTTTGCTTGCTCGCGGTCGCCAACTTGACGTTGAGGACCGCGAGCAAGCAAAAATGACCGCTGCACTACGCTACGCTACGCGTGTTTGCACTGTGCTACGTGCAATTCGCGTTGTGCGAAGTAGCGCAAACTTCGCAAACTACGCGAGCGTAGCGTAGTTTTCCGCCCAGGCCTAGACAAAATACAGACCTGTAAGAACTCCATCCTGGAGCTGGCGCTCTGCTTTCAAAGCATCTTCACTGTATGCAGATGGTAGTTCCAAAGGTGCAGGGCAGAATAAACTGATAGAGTCCTGGTACTTACATCCTGGAATATTGAATGGTGGCTTCTTCTGATAGGTGTTTTATAATTTGGCACTCTTTATTTTAGGTATCTTGCCTTGGAATTTGGTATTTTTGTGGATTTCACACATGGCTGAGTATGACAACTAACCCTGGGCATAATACTTTGCTACGCTCACGGATCATGCAAAGTTTGTGTTACTACGCACTACGCAAAGTGCACATAGCAGAGTAAAAAACTCTGCTAATCGACGTAGCGTAGCAGCAGTATATTAAACACATACAAATGCTTTGTTAAAGCAATTTTCTATGCTAAAAAGCATATAACAAATTCACAAAAGTGAACTTTGACAATGAAAATATCAAGCAATGAGAGAGGTGATGATTTTGGGTTCCCCCCTAACCTAGGGGGAGGACCAAGCAGATGCCTTGAACACAAAAAGCATATCATGTGAACGATTCAGTGGTGGTCCCTTCCTCCTAGGACCACCCCAAGTACAGTTTTGGGCAAAAATACAATCCCAACCAAAGGCCCTGCAAAGCATTATGGGACGAGATTAGCAGTGGGCAGTGAATATTATAGTGTCCAAAATCAAAATAATTCTACAAAGAGCTGCAGTTCAACTAGTCGTTACTAGATGTCCCTCACGAGTCAAATGCAAAAGCATTGAAATTATTAATACATCAAGCTGCAGTTCCACTAGTCGTTACTAGATGTCCCTCACGAGTCACATGCAAAAGCATTGAAACCCTTTCATGAAGCTTTTGCATTTGACTCGTGAGGGACATCTAGTAACGACTAGTGGAACTAATCGTTCAAAAGATGTGCTTTTTGTTTTCAAGGCATCTGCTTGGTTCTCTCCCTAGGTTAGGGAGGATACCAAAATCATCACCTCTCTCACTGCTTGTTAATTTATCGATTTCACTTTTGTGAAATGCTATATGCATTTTAGCATATAAAGACAGAGATACTTATTTTATCTTAACTTGCACTGTGCAAGATGCCTTTGGCAATTATTGTACAGTGCAGTCAAGCACACAGCTACGCACTACGCAATGCAATTTGCATAGCTACATGTAGTTCAAAATGTACTTCACGTAGCTACGTGAAGTGCTACTACTAACCCTGGGCAAAGCACTACGCTACGCTCGCGTAGTTTGCGAAGTTTGCGCTACTTCGCACAACGCGAATTGCACGTAGCACAGTGCAAACACGCGTAGCGTAGCGTAGCGTAGTGCAGCGGTCATTTTTTGCTTGCTCGCGGTCCTCAACGTCAAGTTGGCGACCGCGAGCAAGCAAAATGACATCCCGGCGAGACTTTTTCCTCGTTCGCGATCAGCAACATCAAGTTGCCGATCGCGAGCGTGGAAAATAAACCTCCCGGCGAGATTCTCAACGCGGGAGGTCAGGTTTCTCATTGCGAGTGGTCGCGTATGCTCGCGACCGCTCGCGTTGAGAAACTACCAGTCCGCGTTGAGAAGCTGCCGCTCGAGTAAAATCTACTCGAGCGGCAGTAAAAGACAGCTCGCACTGTGCAAGATGCCGTTTTCAATGATTGCACAGTGCGGACAAGCATCCGGCACTGTGCAATCAGTGCGAACAGTGCACTACGCAGTTCGCGTAGTGCTACGCGTAGCTCGCGTAGTGCGAACTGCACTTTGCGTAGCTTCGCGAAGCACTACTTCGCGAACTACGCCCAGGCTTAGTCAACACTGGGGTGTTGCAATCCAACAGACACCAGACAGATGGGTGCAAGGCCATGTGGGATGTGAGTGCCATGCTTGGCATCAGACTGACAATTGACTTCTCCTGTTCAATTAGTGCACTTTTAGCAATGTACAACTAATGATGCCAGGGCTTGCTCTGTGATGTGCTGTGCTCACAGTGGTGTGTGCGTTATGTGCAGGTGACTGATGTCTGTCTGTTTCCCCATTGTTTGCAGATACATCCACGGCCACGGAAGGGGACAGCTCCACGGACCAGGAGGAGCCGGAGAGCCAGACTGGGTCAGCAGCCGAGGAGTGGTCGGAGGGACCCAGTGGCACGGAGGGCGAGGGAGCCACACCGAGGAGTCCTCAGCAGCATCCACCTCAGCTGAGGACCAGAGCAACTCGGAGGATGACTCCCTTGTGGAGGCGGGTGTCAGCAGCCACCACACCCCAGCTAGTGTTGCTGTCCCCGCCACCACCAGCACCACCACCGCCCTCCCATCGGCTCCCATTCCCCAGGTCCGTGGAGGCTCCCATGTCCGGGAGCGTGTCTCCTTTGGGCCAGGCACCGCACCCCCTGCCCCTGTGTCCCCTGCTGCCGTGAGTGAGGAGTCTGTGTACCTCCTTCGCCAGCTCCATGTAGGGCAGACAGCCATGCTGAGTGTCCTCCATGCGCACACCGCGCTGTTGACTCAGCTGGTGTCGTTCATGGAGGGCATCTCATCGGGCATGTCTGACCTACAGAGGGGCAATAGGTCCATGGACTCCTCCCTGACGGCAGCAGTGTCCCTCCTCAAACGGTCCCTCACCCCTCCTGCCTCTGCTCCATCCACACTCCCCAGCACCTTACCCATCCCAGGCACACACACACTGGCACAGGCACACACCAGCACACACACATCCAGCACACTGACACACACGCCAATGACAAAACGCACATGCACGCACATTCAGGGGACTGAAGCCAGACTCACAGGGGATGGGGCCCTGGAACACACACACGCATCCACATGCACTGCGCAGTCCTCAGTTCCCTCTCCCTCCAAAGCACCCTCCCTTGCCTCACCTGCAACCCCAAAGTCACAGCAGCTCTTCCTCTGTGACCTCGGCCTCTTCCCCACCGATGAAGCTGCTCCAGCATCCCGGGGGAAGAGGAAGCCCACCCACACGGAGCAGAGTGCCCTCGCCCCCGGACACCCTCCCCCAGGCGCAGACGGACTGAGGCCCCCACCCGCAAGTCCCCCGGAGTGCTAAGAGCAAGACCCCGCCACCGCCCTGCAGCTCAGGCACAAGGTCTCCGTCCTCCATCCCTCAGGCCCCCACTGCACAGGTGCCCCCACCACACCCTGCCCCAGGTTGCCCCACCCACAGATATACCATCCCCAAGATGCTCCGGCCTTCTCCCCTGCCACTTGCTCTCCCAGCACCACACCCCCGCTGCGCTTGTCTGTGCCACTGATGTGGTGAGGGTGTCCTCCCCTCTGTCCAACCCACCTTGCCTGTTCCCCATTCTCCTCCCCTGGAGGTAGGCACTGCAGTGGAGTCCACTACCGCCCTGTCTGACTTGGGCACTGCAGTGGCGGACCTGTCCACCCCATCTGCAGGGTCCACTGCAGTTGTGCCGGCACCCACGACATCTGTGTCATGCCCCCAGTTGTGCCGGCACACACCATGTCAGACACCTCCACTGCAGTTGTCAGTGGCTCTCCAGCACCCACCACCCCTTCCCTGACTCCCCCTGGTGAGCCCTGATCCTGTCCCTGCGGTGCCTGGCCTGCCCCCCGGTTGCCCCTCCTAGTGGATTGTCCCTGGTATTGTGCAGGCATGCGTAGGGTGACATCTGCCAGTGTCACCCTGTTTGAACTTTGACAATGGACTGGCCATTGGCCTTTGCTCTAATTTCTTCTGGACGTCGTTATCAAACAACACATATGCTGAATAAAGCAACTTTCTTTTCTCTAGTGCTCATGCTTCAGATGTACATGTTGTTGGTGCAGCTAACCATGCCCTTGCTGCAGTGATGGTGATATCTGGTCTCATGATTATGAAGTGTTACTGTGCAGGAACCCATGTGGTCCAGGGGGAATGTGTCCTATCATGTGGTGTATCCATGTCATCAATAGCAGCATCTGAGGGTGTCATGTGTTCAGTATTTGGCAATGGGTTTCCTACTTACATTGGCAATTTCATATCTGTGGCTTCCACCCCTGCACATCTGTTGTGCCTGCCATCGTTGCATTTGTCTACTTCCCTGACCGTGTTGCCATCTCCAGTGGACATGCAGGTTTGGGCATCAATGGGGAGGGACTCATCCGTGTAGTCAGTGCAACATTGCTATACAAGTGTGTTGGATCTGTGCTGATGATTCCGTTGGCACATCCATGACCAGGCTGATGTGATGGGAGCCCTCATTTGGTGCTAATTGTTGATTGTGTGACCAAGTGCTCAGCTGACATGATGGGGCCCTACTGAGGCAACATATGGCACAGCTTTCCTCACACAGGAGTGGAGTCCCTCATGGCAGTGTGTACACGTGTGACATTGCCTGCGCCCAAGGTGTGTGTTGTATGTGCATGTCTGTGTGTTCACTTTCATTCATCTGCGCATGCTGTGATCCCTAGTGTTGTACCTGTTTGTGATGCTTGCTGACTTGAGCTATGTTCCCCCAAAGTCTTCTCCCTGTGTTCTCTGTGATGTGGGTGCATGGCACATTACTGGTCATCAGGGTGTCACCCATAGGTGTGTTTGCTGTCAGGGCAGAGTTTGTGTGCTGACGCAGATGGGTCACAGTCAGGTTTCCCTTTGGCACTTGTTGTTTGCCCCTGTCATGTGATTTCCAGTTTGTGTTATCTTTCAGTGATTGTGACACGTTGTGTGTGTGACTGCTGGCACTCCTTAGGGTCCGGGCTGCAATGTTGGTTGTTGTCTATGTGTGTTCTTTGTGGGTGACCTTGGCTTCTTCATTGGTGTGTGACTGTGGCTGGGATCCCATTGGTCGGTGTGGTATTGCCGTCATGTCCATGTACAGCGTAGTGTGCAGTGTGTCAGACATTCAGGAGTCTTGTTGAGTGTCCATGTGTGATGTGTTTCTACACCTTGGTTCCCACCCACCACCCTGGAATAGTCATGGGTGCATGTGCAATGTCACCAGTGCATGTGTACTTCACTGCTGCACATTGTTGGAGGTCGAGGGGTGTGGTCTTGAGTGTGTGCAGATGAGAGTTGTTGCCCGGCTAGTCCCCTGCCTCCATGTTGGCCTTGGCTTACTGGCCATGCTGATTGATTTGTGCTTGTGTAGGTGTGATGGTAGTTAGTTGCTCAGGACACCTGACTGTGGTTCACAGTGTGAACGACATTTAGCTTTGTCATCACAGTGGTATTTTTATTCAGCCCAGGGTCACCACATTGTGGGGGCCCTGGGGGTGGTGCTGTGGTGTGTCTGTGACTTGCTGTGTCAGTTGTTGTTCCTACGTGCCTGTGTGACATGTGTGTTTTGTGCTCCCTCTCACCTGTCAATGCCTGCTTGCCCACATAGGGGATTTGGATCCATGAGTTACCTTAGTGTGGCAGTGTATGCACATCTGTATGATTGGTATTCAGCTCTCCTCATGTGTTGTGTTGTTGCCTGGGGACACTGGCACCCCCACCCCTCACCTGCTGTGTATGATGACAGTGTTGGTCTGCCTGTTTGTGTTTGTGCATCTGCACCACTGCATTGGCATATCTTGGGTGTGCCATTGGCTGTATGTTGTTTGGTGTGTTTCCCCTGCTGTCCCTGGGACTCCTAGGTCATCGGTCAGCACAGTGATCATGGTTTGTGTGTCCCATTGCTGCCATGGTATGGTATCTGTTCACCTCACATCTGCTGTCTCCACAGGGTATCTGCATTTGTGTGCCCATTGGTGCAAATATGTGGTTCTGCATTCTGATGGTCACTTCTGTCATTGTGTCATTGATGACTGTTGACGGTCTCAGCCCCCATGGGTGTTGTTTGTCTGCACATGGCCAAAGGAATGTTTCATTTGCACTGCAGTATTTGGCTCCCCCAATTTATGTTGCAATGGGACACATACACTACTTTGCCACAGATGAGTTTTTGGTTCTGTGACCAGGAATGATCCATGCAGTTTGGCAGTTGCAGCTCTTTCTTTGTCAACAATTACCTTTTGGTCACTGTGATGATGAGGGTGTAGACCCCATTGCCACAATGGTCAAAATGTGCTTCAGCTATGGACCCCACACTTACCTTTTGGTCACTGTGATGATGGGGGTTTAGACCCCATTGCCACAATGGTCAAAATGTGCTTCAGCTATGGACCCCACACTTGCCTTTTGGTCACTGTGATGATGGGGGTTTAGGCCCCATTGCCACAATGGTCATGGGCTGCTTGCATTGTGGGTGCCACACACATATATGTGTGGCACATGTGCTAGGGGGTCACATTGTATGTTCAAAGTCATGTTCGGTGTTGTAGGCATTTGACACAGCCTGCTCACACGCTTGTCATGGTGGTGGGGGATGTCTTAATCTTGCATTCCCTAGGTTGTGGTGTGCTTGTTGTGTCATGCATTGTCCATCCTATGAGTGGGGGTGGTAGTAGTGGTAGGCATCCTGCCCCCTGGCTAAGGGTGGTAGTAGTGGTGGGCATCCTGCCCCCCTGGGTGAGGGTGGTAGTAGTGGTAGGCATCCTGCCCCCCTGGGTGAGGGTGGTAGTAGTGGTAGGCATCCTGCCCCCTGGCTAAGGGTGGTAGTAGTGGTAGGCATCCTGCCCCCTGGCTAAGGGTGGTAGTAGTGGTAGGCATCCAGCCCCCTGGCTAAGGGTGGTAGTAGTGGTAGGCATCCTGCCCCCTGGCTAAGGGTGGTAGTAGTGGTAGGCATCCTGCCACCCTGGCTAAGGGTGGTAGTAGTGGTAGGCATCCAGCCCCCTGGCTAAGGGTGGTAGTAGTGGTGGGCATCCTGCCCCCCTGGGTGAGGGTGGTAGTAGTGGTGGGCATCCTGCCCCCTGGCTAAGGGTGGTAGTAGTGGTAGGCATCCTGCCCCCTGGCTAAGGGTGGTAGTAGTGGTAGGCATCCTGCCACCCTGGCTAAGGGTGGTAGTAGTGGTAGGCATCCTGCCCCCGTGGGTGAGGGTGGTAGTAGTGGTAGGCATCCTGCCCCCTGGCTAAGGGTGGTAGTAGTGGTAGGCATCCTGCCCCCCGTGGGTGAGGGTGGTAGTAGTGGTAGGCATACTGCCCCCTGGCTAAGGGTGGTAGTAGTGGTAGGCATCCAGCCCCCGTGGGTGAGGGTGGTAGTAGTGGTGGGCATCCTGCCCCCTGGGTGAGGGTGGTAGTAGTGGTGGGCATCCTGCCCCCTGGCTAAGGGTGGTAGTAGTGGTAGGCATCCTGCCCCCTGGGTGAGGGTGGTAGTAGTGGTGGGCATCCTGCCCCCTGGCTAAGGGTGGTAGTAGTGGTAGGCATCCTGCCCCCGTGGGTGAGGGTGGTAGTAGTGGTAGGCATCCTGCCCCCTGGCTAAGGGTGGTAGTAGTGGTAGGCATCCAGCCCCCCTGGGTTGGGGTGGTGGCGCGCATTCAGGCCCCTGTGTGCATATGTGGCATTGGTGATGGGCATCCCGCCCCTATGGTGCTGCTGTTGCTGGTGTAAGTATATTCAGATTCCCAGTGTATGTGTGTGATGTGTCGTGTACGTGTTGTATGTGTTTTGTGGTTGGTGTCTGACTTACCTTCTGCGCCGTACGCGTCCGTCCCTGTTCCGGTAGTAGATGTAGAATATTGGTATGATCGGGACGAAGGGATTCATGGTTGGTTCGTGTCGTTCGTCCTTCTCGTTGCTTCGCGTCGTCCTCGTCGCTCGCTTTGTCCTCGACGCTCGCTCGTCCTCGCCGCTCGCGTCGTCCTCGTCTGTGCTGTGTCTCGCCTCGTAGCCGTGGATCGTGTTGTGGCGCGATTCGGAGCTTATGTGCGCCTCTCCCGGATGCTTTGACGTGCCGTGGCGTAGCGACGGGTTCGGCGCGTACGGAAAGCGCATCGTACTTGTCCGGCCGGACGGGGCTGCATTTTCCCTTCCGTGCGACTCGATTCGGCGTTTCCGGATTCGCCTCGGTCGGAGAACAGGACCTGGTTTGGGTGAATACGGCTCGGCCGGAATTTTTGCTGTTGTGCGCATCGTACTTGCTCGTTCGGTGTGCTGTACGGATCGGTCGGGAAACTGGCTTTCGCATGGCTTTTTTCCCGACCGAATAGTATTGGGTGCGCCTCCGACCGAGATCGGAATCGGCCCCAAGGTATGGTTGTAACCTTGATTTCTTCCTACCCATTATTTACCCATCAAATTCTGGTCAAGATAATTATTCTGAATTAATATTAAATTGCCAACTTCATAGAAGATTCATTCACCCTTTCATGTTTCATAGCTGAAACCATTTCTGTATGATCCATTTGTTCATACTTCTCCTCTACCATCCCTCATTTTTTTAATGAAAATCCTGAATTTGAAATTAGTGAAATCTGCCATGCCTATTGGTACAAGTGATGACTATAGTATCTTACCTTCAGCACACACTCCTGACTTGTTACACCATTTTTAATCGCACATTTCTGGATAACTCTGGAGGTCTGAGGAGGGAGTGTACTGTTACAAGCATGAAACTGGTAGTCTCGGATGTACGACACGTGTCAGACACTGACACACCATTCTCGCGGAAGCGCCTTTGGTTCGCTGCAAAGCAGTTTAGGGCTGTCGGTGTGGGTGCCAACTGTTTCCCAGCCTGCTGGTAGCTCGGCCTTGGTGAGTAATAGTCCCTCGGCTCTCCTCAGGGCAGAGGCTTTGAGGAAAGACTAGTGTGAAAGCTGTGGCTCCGGCAGTGTATAGTTCAAATGGGCCACATAAAGGAGTTCTAAGAACCTTTACAACATTCTGGAACAGTACTACTCTACACCAGATCTTTTTAATAGCCTAGGATAACAATCTAAGATAGAGACTTCAATGAACTCATTGAACTTCCCAATACATCATGGTGGATAAAGACTTTCTGTTCCTGTAAGTCAATCTTCTTTCTTAGGCATAAAAAGACTACCATGAGAAGAAGTTATTTGTGTCGCAATGCAGTGGTAGTTTTCTGCTTTATCTGAGCCAGCTCCAATTTCCTTGTACTTCAGTCCTTCTATCAGACTCTAGTTCTGGATTTCTTGAGTCAGTAGTCTTCAATCACACTTCATCAAGGGTTTTTCGTGCCTGTGACTTTTCATCCTGAAGCCTGATGATTTCACTATATCTAAATTTTTATTTCCCTTAATTTTGTGAGTGAACAATATGGCTACAGGGGAGCATCATCCATACCTTGGAGTACCAAAGTCAAGGTTCTTCAAGAACTAGTGTCCAGCCCTTGACAGTTTTCCATTATGTGTTGAGAAATTGATAGGATCTCATAGATTATATGGGTCTTTAGTCTTATTGATTATGTGATTTTCATTTGATTTAGAAGCACTTCTCTGTTGCATCATAATTGCAATGCAACCAACGATCATTGTGGCTACAGAATTGCTATTTGTTCCCCTGCCTGTCTTGGGGGATGCCACTCTCCATTTCCGCTATTGCTTGGGTTTGAGATACAACTAAATGCCTTCTAATTGTATTTCCTTTACGAGGCATAGAACAGTATGTGGTCATCCAGAATTCATATTGGCTAAATGAAGCTAAAACGACAGGTATGTTTTGGCTGAGAACAAAACACTCGAGCACAAACTCAATTGTTGATCTACACTGGAGGAGATACAAAAACAATGGGCCCGATTCGTAAAGTAATCTGAGATAAAATCCTTATTTACGACTTTCGGTATTCACAAAGCGCATTTAGGAGTAGTAAAGTTAGGATTTTGTCTCAGTTAAACTTAAGTTTTGGTCTTAAGTTTAAGTTTTGGTCTTAAGTTTAACTTAAGACCAAAACTTAAGTTTAACTGAGACAAAATCCTAACTTTACTACTCCTAAATGCCCTTTGTGAATACCGAAAGTCGTAAAGTTAGGATTTTGTCTCAGATTACTTTTGTGAATCGGGCCCAATGACTCCATATAAGTAAGGGATTTTACATCAAGTAATAAATATTGTCAGATATCTTATAATTAACATTCTTGATGACAATTATGTCACTTGTATTGTGGCTACTGCTTTTGAAAAATAGAACATGGGATCACACTCTGAAGAATCACTGACAAAATATCGACTACAACAATATCGAGGGACAAAAATATCGTGACAAAAATATCGAAGTCAAGAATATCGACATCCTATCTACATCATGGTAAGTACAAAAATATTGAGAAAAAAATATCGATGTCAAAAATATCGTAAAAAATATCGTTTTATTTAAATGTTAAAAAAATAATGTAAAATAAAGTAAATAATACATATAATTAAAAGAAACATAGTTAAAAATATTTAAAAATGTTTAAAAATAATAACTAATACATATAATGTTAAAATAAATTAAACATATACATATAACATATAATATATATACTTACTTAATAATATTCCTAAATAATTATTTTAATAACTTATAAATTGTTAAAAACATTTTAGAAATTATAAATACATATATACACATACAAAAATAATATAAATAAAATTATAAAAAATATATATAACAAATTAAAAACTACAATATTTTTAATGTTTTAAAAATAAATTATACACAACATTAACTAAAACAATACAGAAAAATATTGGATAGCGGAGGGAAAAAAATTACTATTCCCACTCCAAAGAGTGCAACAGTAGGGAAAGTGTTGGATAGCGTAGGGGTAAAAATTACTATTCCAACTCCAGAGAGTGCAACAGTAGGGAAAGTGTTGGATAGCGTAGGGATAAAAATTACTATTCCCACTCCAAAGAGTGCAACAGTAGGGAAAGTGTTGGATAGCGTAGGGGTAAAAATTACTATTCCCACTCCGAGGAGTGCAACAGTAGGGAAAGTGTTGGATAGCGAAAGGGTTAAAATTACTATTCCCACTCCAGAGAGTGCAACAGTAGGGAAAGTGTTGGATAGCGTAGGGGTTATAATTGCTATTGCAACTCCAGAAAGTGCAACAGTAGGGAAAGTGTTGGATAGAGTAGGGGTAAAAATTACTATTCCAACTCCAGAGAGTGCAACAGTAGGGAAAGTGTTGGATAGCGTAGGGGCAAAAATTACTATTCCCACTCCAGAGAGTGCAACAGTAGGGAAAGTGTTGGATAGCGTAGGGGTAAAAATTACTATTCCAACTCCAGAGACTGCAACAGTAGGGAAAGTGTTGGATAGCAAAAGGGTTCAAATTACTAATCCCACTCCAGTGAGTGCAACAGTAGGGAAAGTGTTGGATAGAGTAGGGGTTAAAAATAACATACTTATCAATTAAATAATTATTTAAATAAAATAATGATTTAATAATAAATTAACAATAAATTAATTATAAATACCAATAAATTAAAAGTAATAATTACTTTAATAACATTAAATTACTTCCCACACTATTCCCCAGTAAACACACACCCCACTCCGCATAAAATCGAACACAATTAATATAATTATCAATTAATCAATTAATAAAAATTAATTACCAATTAATAATTAATAAACAATAAATTAATTATCAATACCAAAAAATTGTAATTAATAAAATGTAATTACCAATTAATAATTAATTAACAATAACTTAATTATCAATACCAATAAATATTAATACATAATTACTTAATTATAATACATTACTTCCCATCTTATTCCCCTATAAACACACAACCCGCTCCTAAACTAAAATAACACAATTAATATATTTATCAATTAATTAATTACCAATTAATAATTAATAAACAATAAATTAATTATCAATACCAAAAAATAAAAATTATTAATTAATTTATTATATTTAATTTACTTCCCACCCTATTCCCCTATAAACCCACAACCCACTCCAATAAAAAATTAACACAATTAATATAATTATCAATTAATCAATTAATATAAATTAATTACCAATTAATAATTAATTAACAATAAATGAATTATCAATACCAATAAATTAAAATTAATAATTACTTAATTACAATTAAATTACTTCCCACCCTATTCCTCTATAAACACACAACCCCCTACAGAATTAAGATGCAAAATTTATTTAAAAATAATTAATAATTTCTAAACAATTAATACATATATTTTAAAAAAATACAAAACATAACAAAACATGTGGAACACATACATATAAAATACATACTAAAATACATAACAATAACATAAACATCGATATTATTAACATCGATATTTTTGCTATCGATATTACTAACTTCGATATTAAAAAAAACGATATTTCTTACCTTCAGGTCGATATTCTGGTCACCGATATTCTTGATGTCGATATTCTGTCCCTACAATATTTAAAACTCGATATTAATGTAGGTCGAAATAAAAAAGTCCATATTATGTCTGTGCACCCACTCTGAATACCGATTTAAACAAGTGTTACATTCTCCCTCACCGTTTGACATTTCTGGACTATACACAGAGTTACAAGCAGTCAAATATTTGATAGAACCTTTATGAAACCAAACAAGGATTGAATTTATAGGATTTCATGTGATATAGTTACACTTACTTTGTCATTTTGCTTTGTGAAGAAGGGATTGTAAGAACAAGATCTGTAGATTATGTGGAATAAATGAAGAAACTACAACATAGAATGTGGATTTGTCTAAGATTGATAGACATAAGGATGAAGTATCTGAGGAGAAAGTTGCTCGAGAAAAAAATATGCACTTTATCTAGAGCGTAAACATTTCTTGAATCAGTTACAAATGTGCTGTATTGGTTACATGGTCAGAGATCACTGTTAAACACTTGCAAAATAGTTTAACAGAGTGAAATTTCTGTCTATTAACAGAATCTATATATGTGGACTCATCTCAATATACCATTGGTAAATATATGATTCATCAATTAATGTTGGTGATTAGCTTTGGTTTTAGCATCTGTTGGCAGGTTCCAACACCCTTTTCACACCCTTGGATAAAATTGTGCTTAAGTGTTATTTATAACTCTGGTTTATAAAATTGGTTTTATAGTTGTGTGCTGTAATAGGCCTTTACCTAATGAAGTAAAATAAATTTGAAATTCAACTATGGCTGCTGATGAAGAGTTCATTATTACATTCTATGCCCCTTGCAGCTAAAGTTTTTATCAACATTGAAGTGATAATACTATGTCTAAGAGTGTAAAATTATTTTTAATATAATAGAAATAAAAATGGGAGTTATAGTCCAAGTCTATGAAAACAAAATCATCATAGTCTAGGGCACTTCGGAATAGCCTAGAACACAGATCACCTATTGAGTGCAAATGTAACCAAATCTAGAACACATAAAATTTTAAGGTAACAGGATTTTTGACAAGATAAAAATAGCACAGTGGACAAGCAAGAGCACAGACATCACAATACTGTGCATAAAATAGATTTCACGAGTGACAGAGCAATTAGCCTTCCTTATAGTCTCAGTTGCAGTAGATTTAATAGAATTGTTAGATTGAACCTACTTCAGAGTGTTTCAGCCATAAGTACAGTAGTTCTACCTTTGTCATTTCCACAGATAAAGGATAACACAAAATCCAAAGGCTAGGGAGGTGATGGGCAACCTCACAGAACAGCCTTACAACAACAAGTAGCATTGGCTTTTAGTGTGAAGATTTAATACATGTGGGGATACTCCTAGATGAAGTTATAGTTATTTTATTACTTGTAATTACTGATCTAAATTTTCTAAATTTAGTCTCAATGACAGATAAGCCATTAAAGCTAAGAATATGGAGATGATAAATATTCACTTAGTGGGTGTAGAAAATTGAATTGATAACTCCTGGTGGAGAGGCCTCAGGCATGATGTGGGCTGTGGCTAAGATCCACAAAGATAAAACACCTTGGGACTTATTTACAAGACCCTTGCGCCACTGGTACGTCACTTTTTCCCATATTAAAAGTGATGAACGAGCGGCGCAAGGGGCTTGTAAATAAGCCCCCTAGTACCTAAAATTAGTACCTAAAATTAAAACTATCCTTATGTGGCAAGTCCTATGCTGACCCTTTGTTAACTGAACAAGCTGAGAGACTTCTGTTAGAAATTGGGTTTCTGGTTGGCAAAGCTATGCACCCTTTCCAAACAGAAGACACAATCCTAGTCAGGATAAGCTAGATACACACTAAAAGATAACCTGTGCTCACCCTCTAGTAGCTTGGCACAGAGTGGTCAGGCAGTGAGGGACAGGCATGGGTCAGGCTCCTCCACCTGGGAGGGATCGGGGTGGGTGATAACCTGGGCCCTCTGGGAGGGGCACGATGTGAGAGACAGCCCTCCAGAGATGGAACCCATGCTCAACCAGCATGCACCTGGGAGTAACTGAATGGCTGTGCTTTCCTGGACTGGGAGCACCTAACGGCCCTGCCAACTGGGCCCTCTCATGCCCGACCCAGCCCGCCTAGGTTTCGAGAAACTGGAGAGTGGCCTGTTTTGGTTGGCAAGATAGCCTGGATGAGAAGGAGCTCAGGCCACAAGCTAACCCAGGCTTCTCATGGTGGTGATGCTGTGCCTCCCGAAGCCAGTGTGAACTGGTTCGAGGGA
The DNA here is from genome assembly GCA_963921515.1 of Calotriton arnoldi. Taxonomy (NCBI): domain Eukaryota; kingdom Metazoa; phylum Chordata; class Amphibia; order Caudata; family Salamandridae; genus Calotriton; species Calotriton arnoldi. Next base: position 178,842 of record CAWUFW010014223.1, on the reverse strand, counting down.
TGGGAGGAGAAGCTCCCCCTGGCCGCTCAAACGTTTCCATGTGTACCAGAAGCCGGTGAATCACTTTGGCAGTGTGGGAGAACCTGGCTCTTTTTCCTTCAGCCCTCCCACCAGAGCAAGGGGGACCCCTGTGAATGGCTCAGGGCTTCTACCTAAGCTGAGGACTCTCAATGTGCAGGAGTTGAGCCCCTGATCCCATCAGCCCCGTGGGTTGTGGATGGCTGATGTGCAGCTGGGGCAATCCTCCCTTGTTGCCTGGTACCTGGTGGCCTGGCTCCATGTGGCCAGACTGGAGTTTAAAGACTCATGTTGCCCTGTCCGACAGGGCTGATGGTGGAGCTGCCTGTCTGAGCTACTGTGGGAGCCTCTTGCTTACCTGCCTACCATGGTGGTGAGGTGGGGCTCCCTGGCTGAGCACCTGGTAACACTTTTTAAATGATGTTGGCCAACTTCAGAGGGGAAGTCTGATGGGGTGCTGGGCTGTCTCACTGCATGGGATTTGGATGGCTGGTGTTGACTTCATCCAGCCTGTCCTACACCTGCAGGGAGGCGAATGTTGTGAAGGTTGGCTGTGACTCTTGGTGTTGAATCACTTAGTTCGTGCATCGATGAAGAACGCAGCTAGCTGCGAGAATTAGCATGAACTGCAAGACACATTAGTCATCAACACTTCAAGCGCACCTTGTGGGTCCAGGTTTCTCCACGGGCTATGCCTGTCTGAGGATCACTTAAACGTCAATCGCCCTGGGGCTCTCCCAGGGCACGGTTGGGGCTGTCACAGGGGGCTCTACTTTGTCCTCCCAAAGTCAGACCCCTGATCACCTGTCACAGGACCCCCACAGTTCTATCACAGAGGTATGCCACTGGCATGCCTAGCCTTCCACACCTTGGTGGAGTAGGTGGATGCCTGGTCCGCCCCATGCTTGAGAAACCCAGGGTGTCCGGCTGCATTCTGCACGTGGCTGTCTTTGGTGTCCCAAGCTACCCATGCTCACCACCTTCATCACCCACTTCCACGGCTGGGGTAGGGAAGGCCCCTTGCCTGCCCTTGGGTGCTGTCAAGTCAAGTCAAATATACTTTTATTTGATTTCGTTAAAAAATCATAAAAGGGTGGAATAACCACCATAGATAAAACATGCATAAAGAGTACACATTTTTAAATTTAAAAAATCAAGAAAAGACATGAAACATTTTTTCAAAATGCAAAAAACAATGGTTAAAAAAAGTATTTTTAAAACGTGCAAGCAGTGCAATAGAGGGGTTTCGGGGCTGAATGATCTGAAATTACTTAAGTTGATTAGAAGCTTCTATTTTGTCCAGTTCTTTTGCCACGTTTTTCAAAAGGTTTAGGCACTGCAGGACAGTGGGATTGATGAGCCTCCGAGGCATTGAATCACTGCTGCTCTACAAGTTCTCACTTGTTCCTTCCTAAGCACCTCCAGAAGGACCGTTTTACGTGTTTCTGCTAGGGCAGGGCAGATGCATATTAAATGCTGTAGGGACTCATCCCCTACCCCGCATAGGCGGCATTCCTTTGATTGCCATAAGTGTTTCCATTTCGGGGTTAGGTCCTTAGATGGATATGACCCAAGCCGTAGTAACGTAAAAAAGTGCTTTCTCTGGTGAGGGAAATGATCAAGCAAATAAGGTTGGGGTTGCAGCCTTTGGTATGACTGTATCACGGTCCAGGCGTGGGATTTTTTGCTAGAGCTGTTTTGTCTAGTAATAATGAGTACTGTTTTATCGCTTTGTTAACCGCGGATTTAAAACCGATGTAGGTAGGAACAGTAAGCCAGGCCTCCTCTAGCTGTAAACCCGAGAGCGAAGCCTTCAGAGCTTTGAAGATTGAGTTATTAAGCCTGGCTTGATTTTCAATCTCTACCCAACAATAGTGAGCAAGTGTGTTGTCCTCTGCGTTCCTCATCCTCCAATAGTACTTGGCTAGTGCGCCTTGTCTGTCTGGGATCTGATTTTTTAGGCCGTATTCTAGCCGAATTTGAGCTTGCGTGATGTAACGGGGAATTGCAAACAATTTCTTGAAAAAGATTGACTGTGCTATGTTCAGCCCTGTGGCATCTTTGCCATTTAGGATTTCTGTACCGTATGAGATGGAGGGAAGGAATTTTGCTGCAATAACCTTTAGTAGATGGCCGGTAGAGCAGCCTGTGAGCTTCTTTTTAAGAATTTTAAAGGCGAACAGCAGCTGTTTAGATTTTGTGCGACCTTGGTCCAGGTGTGTCTTGAAGTTGAGATTGCGGTCAATTTGGAAGCCTAGGTATTTATACGAATCCACCTCGGTCAGAGGTCGCTTGCCTAAGGTCCAAGTAAATTTATGGTTTTTCGCTGCTTTAAGATGTTTGACAAAGCGCATCACCTTCGTTTTTTGGTGATTAATGATTAGTTGAACCGAGGTGGTATATATTCCTAGTTCGGTGATTAGTCTTTGCAAGCCAACCGGTGTTTGCGCTAGGAGAACAATATCATCAGCGTATTGAAGGCTGGGTATAGGGGTGTTGCCAAGCTTTGGAGGATCAGCTTGAATCGACCGAAGGTGCTCATCCAGGTCAGCGATGTAAATGTTGAAAAGGCAAGGCGCCAGCACACACCCTTGTTTTAACCCATTAAGAGTTGTTATCTTGTCAGTTATGCTGAGCCCGTCTCCTTTCCTGATCTGCACCCACGTCTGAGAATATAGGTTGATTATAGCCTCCAACAACTTGGCTGGAACCCCCCAATTATACATTTTTGCCCATAGCGTGGCTCTCGAGACTTTACCAAAGGCCGCTTTGAGATCGATGAAGCATGCATACAGTGGCCTTGATTTTACGAGAGCTTGGTTGGCTAGGAGGGTTACAGCAGAAATGTTCGTAAGAGTGCCCATCCCAGCCCTGAATCCGGTTTGCATGTAAGGGATAAGTTTTATTCGTGCCACCCAGTCCTCTAAATCTGCCAACAGGTTCGATGCGTATATTTTCGCCTCCACGTCGATTAACGCAATCAGTCTATAATTTGAGGGGTCAGAGCGAGGACCCGACTTGTATATTGGACTTAGAATACTTCCCCTCCAGGAATCGGGGATCGTGTTGAAGACTAAAACGTCCGAGAAAAGAGGAGTCAGATGGTTCGCCCACAGTTGTGGATTTTGCAGAAACAAGGCATTTGGGAGGCCATTGGGCCCTGGGGCACCCTCGGATCTTAAGTTTTTTATTATTTTTAGGACTTGCTCATTAAGGATCCGCGGTGAGGAGTCTGGTGAATCAGAGATGGAATCATGTTTTACCAGATGTCTGGCAGCGGCTCCGTTCCTTGTTGGAAAGCCACAGTCAGCGATACCTGGAGACGAAGTTTTGTTGTATAGTGATTCAATATGAGCTCTCCATGTTTCCTCCATTACGTCCGAGTTGTGGTGTCGATTCCTACCGTGGGTGAGCTGGTTAATGATTCCCCAAAAGAGCTTGGAGTCTCTTTGTTTGCAAGAGTAATGGAGTTTCGCCCAGATGTTTTCGTGAAACGCTTTCTTAGCCGCCTTTATGTCTCTTTTAAGGTCTTTTCTGGCTTTTGAAATTAAAAGCAGGAGGTCTTGGGGAAAGGGTGATCCCCGAGATCTTAATTGGCGTAAATGTTTATTCAAATGTTGTTTTTGAGTTCTGAGGCTTTTAGTAAACCATATTGCCCCTAAAGGTTTTCCTGCTTTACTGTCAGTTGCTGGATTGGAGCATTTTTGATTTAGTTCTCTAATAAATAACACCCAGGCCAAGATGCTTGATGGTTCTGTTTTGGATTTCTCCAAAATGCTAATGCATGTGCCCATAAGGTCGCATATGTTGTCCTTTTTCCATGTGAGACGTTTAAGGTTATGGCAGTTAAGTTGTTGTAGCGTTGCGTTAACAAGGATTGGATTTGCGATTTTTCTTAAGAGCGTGAAGGATTGCGGTTGGTGGTCGCTCTCTGCTCTATCCAAAATTTGGAAGTTCGTAATGTAAGGAGCAAGGTTATGATCCGTGAGAGTGTAATCGATGGTTGAGGCTGACTTTTGAGTGACCCTTGTGTATGCTGCTGGGCAGTCTGTCGGGCTTTGGCCATTGAGCATGCGCATTGAGAGATCGTGCAGACAAGCTGCACATTTCTTACCTAGGGTGTCACGTCGATTTGAGGCCCGAGCGTGTCCCCTAATGCCTTTTGACTCTTGCAATAAATTCATGTTGAAGTCCCCGGACAGGATGATATTAGCGTCAGGATAGGCGAGTTTTAATGTGGCAAGTGAGGCTAGTAAATGCTCAATACTTACTCATTTTTGTTTGAGCGTGGGGTGGATGTAAGTGTTCACGATCAGCAGGCTGGTTGAGGGCGGGGCTTCAAGTTTGACACATTGCAACCAGAAGGAATCGAGGTCTATAGCGGAAGCAAGACCAGAAATATCAGTCGAAATGAAAGTGGAGAGACCCCCTTTTGCTCTCCCTTGGTTAGTCCCCTTCTTGGCAGGTTTCAGGAATTCCTTGTAGCCGACTAGGGGTGTAGAGTTTGTAAGCCATGTTTCCTGAAAGAGGAGTATGTTGTACTGTGTGATGAACTCCATGAAGTCAGGATCTTCTAGTTTCGTACCGAGTCCAAACACGTTCCAGGAGCAAATTTTAAAGCCCTTAGGTGGATCAATGGCTACCTGTGGATTTTTTCATGCCCTGGCTTGAGATGTTCCAGCCATGTTTGGATGCAGAGGTCCTAATGACTGGCTAGCTTCAGGATGAGCGAAGGTGATTTGGAATGTCCTGGCCTTTGAGGCTATGCCTGATAGAGGGCTGCAATTGTCCGGGCCTTTGGCGCCTTTTAACAGGCCTGCTGAATGTTTGGGCAGGTTTAATGGACTAGGATAGCGTGGATGGTCGATCTTTTTTAACTTGATACCCCACTTTTCAAGGGGATCCCTCTGCTGCCAGATTTGCTCAGTAAAGAGGGGGTCTGTGAACGTGGCCGTAGTTATTTCTTGGAATTCCGTGGAATGTGGGTTCTGTTTGAACTCTATGCTATCAATGTCCCTTGTATTGATGTGACTCAAGGGGGGAAGGGCTTTGAATAGTTTTAATAGAACACTTCTATTGAGGATGTTGTGATTACCCCTTGAAACATAGTATGGAATAAATTCCATTTTATTTTTTTGTATAGGAAATAGTCATGCTGCAGCACGCGTTCGGCGCCCATTATGGTTGTTTTAGCGCCCCCTTTCGGCTCTGAGTGTGACAAGGGCGGGTGCAAAGAAACGTTGGTATTGTTTTGGGTCTGAATTTCGTTGACCCTTGTGTTGGTGATATCATTGCATCCCGGACTCGGCTTGTCGGTTATCACTAGGTTACAACAAACTTTCCCGACATTTTCCTTGATCGTGTAAACCTCTCTAGGGCACACTGTGCTTACTTCTTTCATTTCAGTCCTAGATGGGGATACAAGTTTTACTAATTGTGTGGCCGAGGTGTTAGGATGTTGTTTCTCTTTCCTAGTTGGGGGTTTAAATAAACTGTATAGTTTGTCTGACAGCGGTTGTTCCCTTTTGATGTCGTTTGGGCTACTGAGTGTAGTCGGGGAGTCGAGTGGCATAATCAAGGGTTCCTTACTGCTTATTGCTTCCGGGACGTTTGAAGCCTCGTCATTTTCACTTTGTTTCCTTCCCTGTTCAGATTTAATGGAAATTACGTTAATTGACTGTCTTGGTTGTTTGCCTTTTCTCGCTTTTCTAAGGCGTTTTTTCTCCCGCTTAGTCAGTGGCTTGTTTTCTTTTGGCTGCCTTCCTGGTGAATGATCGCTATTGTTAAAAGATTGGGAGGCCGAAGTGTTGGGGTTGTCGTGGGAGGATGCGGCCGCGGGTGCCGATGTTTTGGCTATTATTGGTATTGGAGGGATGCCCAAACTAACAGTGGTTTGACTCTCCATGGGGCTAGAGCCTGCCGTTTTCTTATCCCGCGGGGCCTCATGAGTTTTCCTGGCCTGAGGAGAGATGTTTAGTAGGGCTTCCCTGGTGGTGCCCAGGAGATCTGACAGTAATGTTGGGACAGTAGCAAGCTTGTCAATGATTTGAGTGCAATGGCAGTGGCACGATTGGTATGTGGTGTCCTGATCCTGCTGCACCTTCGTGATCATCTCATTAAATCTGTGTAGTTTCTGTTCGACCCCCTGAACATGATTTGCTAAGATGTTTAAAAGATCTACTTGTGTATCTAGCTTGTCAGCGTGGAGGGTCATGGCTTTGCCAATAGTATCCAAAGTATTGAGCAGTAGTGGCCAAACAAGAGATGTTGGGGAACAACTAGATTCGCCGGAGGGAGCCTGAGCGTGGTAATCCCTGTTGCTGGGAAAGGCAGGAAGAGAGTTGCTCTGACATTCCGGGGGCCTGCTGGATTTATCCCTTTTCTTAGGGTCCTTAATTTCAAGGGAAGACATCGCAGGAGTGGTTCTTGGTGATTCAAACTGAAAGAACGACTCCTCCAGAAATTCAATATGGCTGGAGTTCTGGCCTTGGTGGTCTGTTGCTTCACGCAGGTGCGAAGAGTGTTCAAAGTTCTCTCTGCTATTTTGCGCTTCAAGGTGTGGGCCTCCTGATAACGTGATCAAATTGCTCAATGGGTTCATAATGTTTATAACTGATTGGTCAATAAGGATGCCATCCTTAGGTTTTTTAGAGTCTTGGGGGCTCGACGAAGGTGAAAGTAGTGGCTGTGAGCTCAAAGGAGCTGAAAGAGGCTGAAAATGATGATGATGAAATTGTGCCTCGATGACTAGGGGCTTTGGCTTTGACTTTTGATGCGGGTCCGCGGGGTGGAGGGCTGTTAATGATAGAATTTGAAGACTTGGGACTACGCTATTTGCTTTGAATGTAGCTGCCCAGCCTTTGGCCTGAGGACCACTCCTAGATCCACTCCTAATGGTCTCGCATCTTGTCGAGGAACTATCACGTGGAGGACTCGTGGGAACCTCGCTTGCAGAAACTGTGGTGGAATGAGTTGAAATGTTTATTTTCGGAGTCCTGGAGTGATAAGGGTATCGGGTTTCCGCAGTAGATTTAATGGCAACTTTTAGAAAATCAGTGATCAGAGCCCGTTTGCTGCTATTCCGAGCTAAGTGAGGCCTAGTAGAGGTTGTGATGCTGCCTTTACACTTAGCTTCCGGAGTCGATACTGTGGGATTTGTCGGAGTTGCTGTTGGCTCGTCGCCCACCAGGGCGTGATTTCCATCTTCATGGGCTATTGAAGCTGAAAAGGCCGCCGAATCACACGGCGATTCCAGATTTTCACTGCTAGGTGTTCCTGGTCCTAAGAGGCGCTCGCTGGAAGGGGCTATAGTAGGTGCCATTAGTTCCTCCTTGGCCTTGTGCTTTTCCTTAGGTAGGGGCGCTCCTCTGGTTTTTCCTGAACGCATTTTCCAGCTTACAGACCTGGATTGCAGAGCTCTAAAGGCCTGGGGAACCGTTGGTGCAGGAGGTGCGGGAGCAGGGCACACTGGGGGCGCCAAAAGCCTGCACCCAACCTAGTTGAGCCGCTTCAGTAGGCACTCCCGGGCTCAACACTCTGCGGCCCGCCGATAGCGGGGGCCGCGCTCTCGCACTCTCGCTGGCACTGCTTGAAGCCCTGCAGGCAAACTTCGTACTTAGATGTTTAGTGCGTAGTGCTTTTCCTCCGTGCGCATTACCTGCCTCTCATCTGCCCTCCCGGCGGTGATGACGGGCAATAAGGGCAGAGGGGGCAGGAGGCAGTGGAGGCGTGCAAGTGCCCTTAGTCAGGGTTATCTGGGTATTGTCTCGACGCTTAATCCGCTTAATCCGCGGTGGACGCAGCGGGTTCCGCGTCAGTTGCTGCCCCCTTACAATTGGAAAAATGTCCCAAAAAAATGGAAAAATGAAAACAGAGGAGAGAAAGGGAGGGGTTCCAGTCCGCTCTCCGTGCGTTTTTGATAGGGCAGGCTCAGTGCTCAGTGCTCGGCTCTGGCTCGGCTCGGCTCAGTGCTCTGCTCTGGCTCGGCACTTGATGCTGAAAATGGGAGCCGTGGGAGCCGCAGGAGCCGGGGGAGCCGCGGGAGCGAGCGCAGGTGAGTAATCCAACGCCACTCCACCTGCTCGACCGGGCTTGACCGGGCTTGACTCCACTGTTCACCAATACCTCTGTCCGGTCCGCAGCTCCACACACAACACCGCACCGCTACGCACACGCCGCTGGCCGCCGCTGACTGCTGACCGCGGGAAAGCTCCTCCTCCTCCTGATCGTTACTGCGAAGCTTCCTGTCCCAACAGTGAGACCGCTCTGCAAGCTCGGGAAAACTGTGAGCGGGAACGGGAGAGCAACGCAGTGACTAGGGGTCAAGGGCTACTCAGGGTGCTGTTTTACAAGCTGGCTCCCGCAGGCTTTGGTCTCTGATCTGGGAAAGGGTGTGCTACCATGATCCCCTGTGTAAAAGAGAATCCCTCCCTCTGATGTCAAGGGAATTGGTAAGGCTCCCACATGACTTGGCATCTGACTACAACCTCAGATCAGACATGGCGACCCACTGAATTTAAGCATATTAATAAGCAGAGGAAAAGAAACTAACCAGAATTCCCTCAGTAATAATGAGTGAAGAGGGAAGAGCCCAGCATTGAATCCCTGCCCTGTATTGAATCCCTGCAGAGTGGGAGGTGTGGAAAATGTAGCATACAGAAGGCTGACTCCCTGGCAACGCTCAGGGGGCCCAAGTCCTTCTGATCGAGGTTCACCCCACAAACGATGTTAGGCCAGAAGCGCAACTCCCCCCCCCCCCGGCTGCACAATGATAATGACTTCTTGGAGTCAGGCTGCCTGGGAACAAAGCACAGAGTGGGTGATAAACTCCATCTAAGGCTAAATACAGGCACAAGACCAATAACCAGCAAATACCGTAAAGTAAGTTGAAAAGAACTTTGAGGAGAGAGTTCAGGAGAGCATAAAACTAGCAAAAGGTAAATGGGTGGGGTCCATGCAGACCACCCTGAAGATTCCATACAGTGGGAAAGGTGGTCTGCCAGGAGGGAGGATCCCCTCCGTGGGACCACAACTTGGGTGCACTTGAACCCCACAGGGTGCATTTCCTCTGTGGCGGTGTGCAACAACTGGCTCAAGGTCAGCTGGGAAGGCTTCAGGGTGGCAGGTGGCTCTCTGCTCCAGCAGAGTGTTTCATTCCCCTGGCAGGAGCTTTGCTGTGTATGTCGGGTTGAGGGAGATTGACCACCTCTGTGCCCTGCCCCAGCCCGTCTTGCCTGCTCTGTCGGGGCAGTGGAGTATGAGCGTGTGTATTAGGAACCAAAAGATGGACTATGCCCGGGCTGGGTAAAGACAGAGGAAACTCATGCCCAATCCCAGCCCACCCAGGTTTTGAGTGACTGAGGAGTGGCCTGTCATGCATGGCAGAGCACTCTGGATGAGAAGGAGCTGGGGCCGCGAGGTAACCCTGGCTTCTCACAGGGGACATGCTGTGCCTCTCAAAGCCAGTCTGAACTGCTTTGTGGGGAGAGAGGAGAAGCTGCCCCGGCTGCTCGAACCTCTACGCATGTACCAGAAGCCAGTGAGTCGCTTTACTGGTGTGGGGGAAGCTGGCTTTTCTCCTCTCAGCCCTCCCACCAAGGATCTCTGTGAATGGCTCAGGTTTTCTACCTAAACTGAGGATTCTCAACGTGCAGGTGTCAAGCCCTGGCTCCCAACAGCCCCGGTGGGTTGTGGATGGCTGATGTGCAGTTGGGGCAATCCTCCCTTGTTGCCAGGTACCTAGTGTCGTGGTCCCATGTGGCCAGACTGGGGTTTAAAGACTCATGTTGCCCTGTCCGAGAAGGCCCACGGTTGAGCTGTCTGTCTTTGCTGCAGTGGGAGCTTCTTGCTTACCTTTGTGCCATGCTGGCGAGATGGGGCTCCCGGGCTGATCACCTGGTAATGCTTTTAAAATCGTGGAGTCCAACTTCAGAGGGGAAGTCTGATGGGGTGCTGGGCTGTCTCACTGCATGGGCAGTGGATGGCTGGTGCTAACTTCATCCAGCCTCTCCTGCAGGTGGACAATGTTGTAAAGGTTGCATGTGACTCTTGGTGGTGAATCACTTGGCTCGTGCATTGATGAAGAATGCAGCTAGCTGCAAGAATAGCATGAACTGCAGGACACACTGCTCATCAACACTTCAAATGCACCTTGCAGCTTCAAGTGCCTCCTGTGGCTACGCCTGTCTGAGGGTCACTTAAACATCAATTACCATGGGGCTCTCCCAGGGAACGGTTGGGGCCATCACAGGGGGCTCTACTCCCTTTGTCCTCTCAAAGTCATTCCCCTGATTGCATGTCACAGGGCCCCCTACAGTTCCACCATAAAGTCATGCTACTGGTGCGTCTGGCCATCCACACCTTGGTGGGGTAGGTGGGTGCCCAGTTGCCCCAGGCCTAAGAAACCCAGGGAGTCTTGTTGCATGTCGCATGTGGCTGTCTGTGGTGTTCCAAGCTACCCGCATGCACCGTCTTCAACCCCCACTTCCGCAGCTGGGGTATGGAAGGCTCCTTGTCTGCCCTCGGATGCTGGTTTCCATGCTAGCTCCCGCTGGCTTCAGTCTCCAATCTGTGAAAGGGTGTGCTGCCATATCTCCCTTGTGTGAAAGAGAGTCCACCCCCTTCTGATGCCTGAGGAATTGGTCAAGCTCCCCCATGCTTTGGCATCCAACTACAACTTCAGATCAGATGTGGTGACCCGCTGAATTTAAACATATTAATAAGCAGAGGAAGATAAACTAACCAGGATTCCCTCAGTAACGGAGGGTGAAGAGCCCAACATCAAATCCCTGATCTGCAGCAGGTGCGGAAAATGTGACGTACAGAAGAGCGACTCCCCGGCATCGCTCAGGTGGTCCAAGTCCTTCTGATCGAGGCTCACCCTACAAATGATCTTATGACGGTAGCGGCCCCGGCGCATAACAATCGGGTCTTCTTGGAGTCAGGTTGCCTGGTAATGCAGCCCACAGTGGGTGGTAAACTCCATCTAAGGCTAAATAGCTAAATACTGGTGTGAGACTGGTAGCCAGCAAGTACTGTAAGGGAAAGTTGAAAAGAACTTTGAAGAGAGAGTTCAAGAGAGCGTGAAACCTTAAAGAGGTAATTGGGTGTGGTCCATGCAGGCCACCATGAGGATTCCATACAGTGGAAAGGCTGGTCTCCTGGGAGGGCAGATCCCCTCCATGGGATCACAACTTGGGTGCACCCAAACCCTGCAGCATGCATTTCCTGTGTGGCTCCAGGTCGGCTGGGAAGGCTTGGGGGTTGCTCTCTGCTCCAGCAGAGTCTTAGAGCCCCCTGGCAGCAGCGTCACTGTGTCTGTGGGGTATGGGAGATTGACCACCTCCGTGCCCTCCACCAGCCCGTCTCACCCGCTCTGTCTGGAGTATGAGCGTGTGTGATAGGAACCGAAAGATGGACTATGCCTAAGCATAACTCTGGTGGAGGTCATTAGTGGTCCTTATGTGCAAATCAGCTGACCTGAGTATAGGGCAAAAAACTTATCGAACCATCTAGTAGCTGGTTCCCTCCAAAGTTTCCTTCAGGATAGCTGGAGCCTGGACACCCTAGTTCTATCTGGGAAAGCAAATGATTAGAGGTCTTGGGGCCAAACGATCTCAATCTATTCTCAAACTTAAAATGGGTAAGAAGTCGGGCTCACTGGCATGGAGCTGGGCATCAAATGCGAGTGCTTAGTGGGCCAGAACTGGCGCAGCAGGTGAACTGAATGCCGGGTTAAGGCGCCAGATCCCGACCCTTATTAGACCCCAGATACAGGCAACAGGACCGCGGCCAAGGAAGTCAGAGTCTGCTAAGGAGTGTGTAACAACTCACCTGCCAAATCAACTAGCCCAGAAAATGGATGGTACTGGAGTGTCTGGTCTATACCGAGATGTCGCCGGTGCTGAGAGCTGCAGAGGCTAAGCCACGACAAGTTGGTGGGTCGCTGCAGCGTGCACAGAAGGTGCAGATCTTGCTGATAATAGCAAATATCTAAACAAGAACTTTGAAGGCCGAAGTGAAGTAGGATTCCATGTGAACAGCAGTTGAACATGGGTCAGTCGGTCCTAAGACATGTGCGAGCACCATTCAGAGGGGACATATTCCCGAACCCTGAGTGGCAGAGACAGGCGCCCTTGTGGCATCCAGTGCGGGCACACAAATGATCCCAGAGAAGCTGGTGGGTGCCCCAGCGGGAGTTCTATTTTCTGTGTTGAAGGACAGGTGTGTCTGGAATGAGTTCGACCAGAGAGAGGGGCCCGAGCCTTGGCAAGTGTTTTGGCTCCGATGACGTCTGCTGAACTCTTGCTGGTCCTTGAAAATCCAGGGGAGATGTCCCATGGGTATGCCCTACCCAGAACAAAAGGAACCGGGGTAGATCCCATACAAGATGCACAGCCATGGATGCATCAAATGAATCAAAGTCTCAATTTTTAATCCTCTGTTTTGTCTTTTTAATTATTAATCCATTACTTTTTCAACCATTTACTCAGTGTATTCAATTCATTTTATACATGCAACTTCCCTTGAAAAGGTCTTTTATAAAGCTCAGAAGAGTACAGCATTTCCACAAGTCACGATGATTTATTTAAAATCCAATGTATTTCGGGAATTTTTCCCTTCGTCAGGGACATCTAAAATACAAGTAAATCAAAAAGGACAATCAGTATCAACACCCCACTCCTCACCAAATTACCAAACATAAAACACTACGTATTTCTTACAGGTTTTTCATTTTGCGTTCCCCATTGTGTCTCAAAGGGCATCATGCACATGTGCCCAACTTTTGCCCAAAAAACACTTCACTAGCGAGCTCATGCAAATTTCAACCCCCTACAATGTCATATTGCCCCCAGCGCATTTTTTTGACGTTATCACTCCATTAGACTGCGCCCTTCACCCCGTCTGCCATAAGTGTCTGTTCTTTTACAAGCTATGCTTCTCAATCCTCAAACAAAAGTGTGCTTACCGTGACTATTTATCAGATACTACCTCGTACTCCATTCGAGCTTGAAACAAACTCCTTGTGATGAAGAAATTGAGTATTTAAATACAGAGGAAAAGATAGAGTACAAAGGTGTGCATTCCATCACCCACATTGATTTATGCCCGACCCAGGCCATGTGGCTGCAAACTCACCAGGACTCTCGTGCCCCTCCTGGCTGTGGAGCAGAGATGAATGTGGAAAACACTGCCCTGTGAAGGCCAAGCCACCAACCAGATCCTGGGGCAGGTGGTGTCTGACCGAGCAGGAGTCTGGGACTCCTATGGGCTGCACAGATCCTGTAATCCCCTGTGAGAAACAGGCGAAGCCATGGCTTTTGCCTGGGAGGTTCGGTCCCTGCAAGTCAGGGCTCCAGGCATCAAGCAAAGCGACCTTCCGTTCCCAGGCAAGTGTGACATAGGACCTGGGAGGAGTCGGGGGCTCCTGCGGGCTCAACAGCTCCTGCAATCCCCGGTGAGAAGCTGGTGAATCCATGGTTTTGCCTGGGAGGCCCAGTCCCTGCAGGCCAGGGCAGGAGGTATCGAGCATAGCCGCTTTCCTTACCCGGGGCAGGGTGGCGTCGGACAGGAGTTGAATCTGGGGCTCCTGCGGGCTGAACAGCTCTCATAATCCCCTATGGGAGAACAGGTTCCCATAAGCCTGTAGTGCCAGCCACCAGGCAGAGCCTCCTACCCTGCCCAGCAAGGGAGCTCACACACTCGCAAGGGTTTTACAGACTTGTCAGCTTTGTGTTGGCAAAAACATCAACAGTGACATTTTTTATTCTCATGGCCAATACAGCCAATGGACAAGTATGGGTGTGCCAACTCAGTGAACCATGTCACCAGTCCAGCCTTCCTAATTTGAATTACTAACAAACGGAGCAGATACACTTAAATTAGAATGTGCGGATGGCGGTCTTGCATTCTCAGATTTTGCATTGCCACTCCCAACGGTTATTACGCACTTAGACAGGATAGACCTATCAAAAAAGGAGGAGGTTTAGCGATCATTTACCAGGACAAATACTCAGTCAAAATAGAGACAATTGATTCACCTGCCTGTGAAGCACTGACCTTCTCCATTATGCTTTCAAACACCCAATCGTTTAAAGGTACCCTCCTTTATCGCCCACCTGGCCCCCGTGCTGCTTTTTTAACAGCTCTGGGTAGCCTGATAGAACCAGTGGCAGGAGCTACCGATTACACCATACTGGGAGACTTCAATTTTTATTTGGAATCCTCGATGATAAGGACTCAATCTCCCTTACGTCCGACTTACAGGCAGCTGGCCTACAACAGTTAGTGACTGGACCTACCCATCTAGCAGGTCACACACTTGATGGTCTTTTTACTAATAACTGCCACATCTCCTCTCTACTGTTATTCCCCTGACCTGGACAGACCATTCTGCAGTCATGTTTACTATCCAGATTAGCAAACCTAACCTCCCGCACTCCATCCCCTGCTCTCCCAAACAATTTCGAGCGTGGAGAAATATTGACACTCATCTTCTAGAAACTAACCTCTCTTCCACTCAATATGAATTCACACCAGACCCCGATCTCGCCTCTAATAATTATTTACGTTGGCTACAGAATGCCTTCGCGACTCTGGCACCTTTGAAAAATGTTTCTACCAACCGAAGTGCTCCCTCCGCCCCCTGGTTCTCAGAGACGCTTAGACTCGAGAAGCAACACTGTAGGAACTTAGAAAGACGTTGGCGTAGGTACTATGATAACAATGATAAGAACAACTATAAGGACGCGATAGCTAAATATAAACACCTCATCATCTCAGAGAAAAGCAAATTTTACCTGTCGCAAATAGAATCTGCCCAAGACTCCACCAAACAGCTATTTCAGGTGGTAACCAAACTATCTAGTCCACCTACTAGCTCATCTATAAATGCTTCTCAAACTCTTTGCAATTCCCTTGCCAATTTTTTTGAAGACAAGGTCAATGAAATTTATTCAAATTTTTCAATCCAGGCAAATTCGGATCATTTTAACTGCAAAATCCTCAGTAACGCTTCGGCCACTGTGTTCTCTGAATTCAGTCAGGTCTCAACAGAGCAGTTAACAGAGCTAATCCTCTCCATTAAATCTGGATCCCCCTTGACCCATGTCCCCCTTCCATCCTAAAACTTATCCCGGATTTGATAGCCCCCACTCTCACTAACATCTGCAATTCAATTTTCCGTACAGGCTCCCTCCCCTCAGTTTGGAAAAAGGCTATTATTAAACCCCTACTGAAGAAATCCAACCTTGATCCCGCAGAATCTAAAAATTATAGACCTATCGCATGCCTTCCATTTCCATCAAAAATTTTGAAAAAATTATGAACATTCAATTGTCACATTTTATCGACCACAATAATCTTCTTGATGACACTCAATTCGGATTTAGGAAGAGCCATGGAACCGAGACGGCCCTTATTAAAGCTTCTGATGAAATCAGGATGATTATGGACCAGGGCGGCGCGGCAGTCCTGATACTACTGGATTTGTCAGCTGCCTTTGACACGGTCGATCACGCCATCTTGATCGACCGTGTCTCCACCATCGGTATTCATCATCTGGCTAAAGCTCTTTGACCTCCTTTCTCTCCAACCGCTTCTCACTCAGTTAAACTTGGCGATTTCTATTCCCCTGCATTTACTCCTCCATGTGGTGTGCCCTAAGGATCCTCCCTAAGTCCGACCTTATTTAACATCTATGTGTCGGACTTGGCCAGGGTCATCAAAGCACACGGGATGAGATTAACATCTTACGCCGATGACACTCAATTAGTGCTGGCAGTACATAACGATGGAGAAACAGTTGCTGCCAGTTTCAGGAGGGAATGCTAGCCATCAGCTCCTGGATGGCAAGCAATTGCTTAAAGCTTAACTCCGACAAAACGGAAGTAATGATCTTTGGCAACCTAGCCCCAGGTTGGTCCCCCACCTGGTGGCCAAGGGATCTGGGACCCCCTCCTGTACCTGTCACCAAGGTCAGGAACTTGGGTGTAATGTTTGACGACAAGTTGTCTTTCATCCATCAGGCAAACGCGGTCGTTTCCTCATCTTTCTACACCCTAAAAATGATAAGGAAACTTCTACCATTCCTCCCCTAGTGCCGGTAAGACCCTTATGTGTGCATTAGTGATGTCAAAGGTTGACTATTGCAATGGACTTTTTTAAATGCCCAGGAGAAAGTCCTTAATAAACTGCAATTAGTTCAGAACTCAGCTGCCAGAATTCTGTCCGGCTCCTCCAAGTTTAAATCAATCTCTGGAGTTATTCGGCAGCTTCACTGGCTGCCCATCAGAAGTCGAACTAAATTTAAGGCATTGTGCATTGCTTATAAAGCAATTAACAAGATGGGACCTAAGTTTTTACAAAATGAACTTAATCCTTACAACCCACTTAGATCCCTGCGTTCCGCCTCAGCCCACTTATTGATTACCCTCGCACAAAGAAAACATCCTGGGGAGATAGACGTTTCACAGTTGCCACGGCCAGACTGTGGAACACTCTCCCCTCCACATTAAAAACCAGTCCCACCCTCCTGATATTTAGGAAACAAGTGAAAACCTGGCTCTTCAACCAGTAGTCTTCCAACTCAGCTGCTTCCTTCGAGTCCGCAGCGCCGAGACACCCCCGGGTATTTGCGCGCTTTATAAATTGCACAAATAAAATAACTGTATTATCTGGTTAGTCAGCTCCAACATGCAACCAAAAGGTGCTAACCGGAGGATAAATGGATAAAAAGGCTGCTAGTCGGCTCGGCTGAGAATCAGCCACTCCCTGTATTCTTAACGAGTTGCGGGGTAACTCCACATTGGTACCTATACTTAATAAGACAGTTGAGGAGGGCTTGGTACATGGACTGTAAAGAGAATCTTAAGAAGGCCATCTTTTTTAAAGGTCTTAGATATCTGGTTGTTTGCAGATCTTTAAAGAAATATCACCGGACATGACAGTGATGAAGTGGAGGGAGGGAGGGAGGCTGTACCACTTTAGAGGATCTAAACTCCAGGGACAATTTTCTCACGTTTGTTAAAGCAGAGGAAGACTTTGCAGTGCGACCAACTCAGTTCCTTCAGTATGCAAAGTTAGCAGGAATTGCCAGAGAAATCTGGACGAATTTCCCACAAGCCCATAAACCATTCCAAAAGCTGTAGACCATACTAACTGTAGGACTTGGCCTTTTGGCTACAGTTCCTTAAACTTTTTGCTTTTCCCCTAGACCGTTTTCCTGACATAAAGTTGCCAATTTAGATGCTTTGGGTACTTTGCCACTGCTGATCAGTGTCAAAGGACAGTGATCCCTATGTAAAGTACAATGGTAATTGGTTGGCCATGATTGGTATGTTTGCCTTACTAGTAAAAGTCCCTAGTGATGTGCACTGTGTGTGCAAGGGCTAGTAATGCAAAGGCGCGCAGAGGAGGGAACACAGGCCTTCAGTGTAGGGCCCGCGCGCAGACTGCTAAGTTAGCAGGGTGTCCTGACAAGTGCAACCGCTTGTCAGGCCTTACTTTCCCTTTTACGTATGCTATGGGCACCCCCGTGGTAGGTCCTGGGTAACCCCTGGGCAGGGTGCAGTGTAGGTAAAAGGCAGGACATATACTGAGGTGTGTGCTATGTCCTGACAGTGAAAAACACTCCATTTCGTTTTCACTGTTGAAAGGCCATTCTGCCCATAGGACAGAATGGGGAGGCTGGGTAGTGTGTTTATTAGCCTAGTTTCCTTTAAGTTTAAAATGGAGAGTTGAAGTTTGGTATGTAGGAACTCACAGTGTCATAACACATCTTTCTTGAAAGTGGTTTTGTCACTGTGTGTTCAGAAGCCACTCTTTTAGAAAGTGGCTAAGTTTGTGCTTTAAGCATTTCTGTGTGTCTCTGTTGAATGTGAATTGACTGTCTGGATCTGAGATGGGAGGGGGTGAGATGGCACATGGCTGACCTGCATCTGGAGAGTATGCGAGGAGGAACCCCGGCAGGTGAAGGGCGCCTGGGCTGCAGCCATAAAACAATTGACCCATCTCCTGCTGAGTGATTCAGTGTCCAGAGCCCCAGTATCAAAGAGAGAGAGGTGACACTGGGAGGGAGACACCCAGAACTGATTTAGGGAGGGGTCAGGGACCCCTGAGCACAACGAACTTCAAAGACATGAAGGGGTATAACTGAGAGAACTGAATCCCCTAGAATTTGGTGTAATTTTGAATGGCGAAATGGACAGGTCGAGTCTGCAGAGGCTCTGACCTTTTTCGTGGTCAAGAAGAACCTCTGCCAAAGAAGAAGTTGCTGAATAGACTGCTGGATAGGACTGACCCTTGCTTCGTGATCTGGGGCTGGCCTGCAGTTTGTAGCTTTTACTAAGGAAGAGACTGAAGGGACATTGCAGTGGGTGGTGTCCCCCCTTCTTGAACAGGACTGTGCTTTGTGCTGTGTCCTGAACCCCAAGGGCCAGAGGTGAGCTGGCTCCCTGTTTGAAACACAGGAACATAAAAGTTTCCGGAGGAATCCCAAGCAACGCGGTGTGCGCGTGCTTTTGCAGCTTGAGACCCTCAGAAGTTGTGCCCTGTGATCTTGGGCACGAAGGAGTAAACCGAGTCTTGGACGCGCAGGGAGCGTGTCGAGGTGCAGCTGAGGAAGTGGTGGCGATCGTCTGGTCATCGCGTGCACAGGGAGACGAGGTGAGACTCTGACACGCAAGGAGCGTGTCGTGGTGCAGGCCGAGGCGTTGGTGAGGAGCGCCTGGTCGTGGTGGGCACCGGAAAAAGAAGTGAGTCTCTGACGCGCAGGACGCGTTTTGTGGTGCAAGCCGGGGCGTTGGAGCGCCTGGTCAACGTGGGCACCGAGAGAAGAAGTGAGACTCGGATGCGCACGGAGTGTGTCGTGGTGCAGGCCGAGGCGTTGGTGAGGAGCGCCTGGTCGTGGTGTGCGCCGGGAAAAGAAGTGAGTCTCTGATGCGCACGGCACGTGTCGTGGTGCAAGCCGAGGCGTTGGAGCGCCTGGTCATCGTGTGCACCGAGAGGAGAAGTGAGACTCGGACGCGCAAGGAGCGTGTCGTGGTGCAGGCTGAGGCGCTGGTGGAAAGCGCCTAGTCGTTGTGTGCGCCGAGAGAAGAGGTGAGACTCGGACGCGCAGGGTGCGTGTCAAGGTGCAGCTGAGGAGTGGTGACGTTCGTCTGGTCATCGTGTGCACCAAAGAAGAGGCGTGTCGTGGTGCAACCCGGAGGCGCTGGTGAGGAGTGCCAGGGTAGCGGGTGCACCGAAATCGAAGTAAGTCTACGAGTGCTGAGGGCGAGTCTCGGTGGCCACTGAGACCGCTGAAAGGAGGGCCAGGTAATCGGAGTGCAACAGCAGCGGCCCGGACCGGCAGTCCCGGAGGAGCGGAGTCGCCGGCCCGAGCTCGCCGTGCCCATTGACGGAGTTCTGGATCAAGGCCCAGTAGCTGAAGGAGGAGAGGAGAGTGGGGTCGCACCACCCCCCAGGTAACGTGGATCACCACTTGGGGTCGGGTGCGGGTTCGGAGGGACACTCTCTCGGCCTCTCGCTCCTGGCAGCTGTGTGAGCCTGTTGCTTCGGCTCGGATGTAGGCCCGTGCTGGCCCAGGGAGGGGCAGTACTGGGGCCAGAGTAGAAGCGGTACTTTTGTTCATCATTGATTCAGGTCGGGGGCAACTGTGAACGGAGCACCTAGACTGTCGTATTACACTTTGCATTACTGCTGCTAATGAACTATCGAACTGTCGTGTGACGCCTGACTCAATTTGTGCTTAACGAACTGCAGGCGGGGTACGCCCCGCACTGCGTCATTTTTTCCCTCGCAGAGTACATGTTTGTAAGTGTGGCGCATTGCCTGATTTCGTCATCCCACCGTACCTGATTATAACGTGGCGCATTGTATTATTTCTTTAGTGCACAGTATATGATGGTAGCGTGACGCATTGCTTTGTTCCTTCTTTGTACAGGGCATGCTGGTGGTGACACGCAGTGCATTATTTCTTCAGTGCACAGTACATGATTGTCGCGTGACGCATTGCTTTGTTTCTTCCTTGCACAGGGCATGCTGGTGGTGATACGCATTCACATTATTCCTTCTATTGCAAAGTACATGATTGTGGCGCCACGTGTTGCATTGTTTCTCTATTGCACAGCTCAGGAGTATATCGTTACGCATTGCAGTATTTCGTTTCTTTTGCAACGTGTGTGATTCTAGCAATACGACCTGCCTAACCTTTTGGAAACGGTTAGAAGTGAGCTTAACTGTTGGTTAGAAGCGGTGGTTGGGATTAAAACCTACCAACCCACCGGAGGAAATACTACCCATTATTATATGTTGGTTTTGTAACGTGTGGTCATATTGTATAACTTCTTGTATAAAGATTATACTCGTTTTATAAAAACTCGTGTGGAGTCCAATTGTGGTGACATCATTGGGTTGCTGTGAGTGTGGTTGCACATACTGTACACTCGTGCCTTGGAGATAAGCCTGGCTGCTCGTGCCAAGTTACTAAGGGGGTGAGCAGGGTTATCTCAGATGGTGTCCTTACTTAGCCTAACGTTGAAACGAGGGGTAGATCCCGCACCCGGTTACAGTGGGGTGGGACATGGGCTCCCGCCTCCAACATTTGGTGGTGGCGGTGAGGGATTAGGACCCCCACTTCCAACACTAACCATAAGGCAGAGTCGCAGACAACTTTGCCTACTTCAAAAGGCATTAAAGGTAGATAAAAAGAAGGCACCCGTAAGAATGAAACATATTGGGAAAGAGATATACAGATCCCAATGAGTGTGGGTCAAGGCCTGTTCTCAGATGAGGGAGATCTCAAGTAATGCTCGATTTAAATGAATCCATTTTAACATACTCCATCACACATATCTCGAACCTGTAAAAATTAGTAAAATATACCCATAAAAGACTTCCTCTTGTCAGAGGAGTGGGACCATAGACGCATCATTTTTTTCGCATGACATGGTCCTGCAGTCAATTTAACTGGACATTGAAAACGAATTGTAACAAGAAACAAGAAAGTAGATGTAATTATAGTTATCTTTCAAACACATCCTGAGGCCTCAAATGGTAACAGCATTGCGCTGAATTGTATACAAAAACAGTGTTTTCTGAGCATAATTCCCAACCCCCAAAATAAAGGGATCAATCAGACATTTGCGAAGTTGGAATTAATATTGGCAAAATGCCTGATTGGCATACACTGGCTGCAGCGTGGTGCACCTTTGAAGAGCATATGGGATAAATACATAATGGAGCGGGCTATCGTGGGGGAATACACTGTAATGATCAGAAGAGACCAGAAAACTGCAGGCATAACTGGATGGGGGTATGATCAATAACCTGGTTGCAACAGTTAACAAGGATGAACCATGAGTAGCAGCTTCAACTTACCTAACTAGCAGCCCCAGAGTACACTGGGCTTCATGAGAGCCATATGTGGCCTCAGGATGTATTTTAAAGATAACTATAATTATGTCTACTTTCTTGTAGCCTCTTCCATGTGATGCCATTGGAATTGCAAGGTGCTGTAAAAAGTGATGCTTTGTATGCTGTACCTATGACATAATATGGCAGAGAACTGTCTGTTATCTTTGTCTGTTTTAGTCCAGATAAGGACAACTAAAAACTGAAAAATAAAGAATTTGAAAAAAAAGAAAATCCTTCTTATGACATTTGTTCTAAAGTATGTACATTCACCAAAGGCTTATATTGTAATTTTTACAGAATGGTTATGAAGGAGTTCTTAGTTGGTTCCCAGTCCAACTAAGGAAATTTGAATTTTCGGGACTGATGCTAAGTTGCAACACCACTGCTAACAGAATTGTTATATGCCTGTTACCATTTGAGACATGCAATTTGGCACAATTTACCTGTTTTAAATCTGAAAATCATAGTTCTAGACCAGGCCACTTCAAGGCTCATTTTCAACTGACTTAATTAATGCTAGCTTTATTAATTAAATATCTAGAATGTGGGTTTACTATTCTAACAATAAACCTTAACTCCAGTGTTGCATGGAATGGTTGTCAGTCTCACATGTGGATGCAATTTAGATGGCAAACAGTTCATTGATGCCTTCATTTTCTTTTTACCTTTTATGCCACTTTTGGGGTCTTTTACTGTGGGCTCACATTAAAGTCATTTACGCCAATTAAAGTTTCAATACACTTACGATGTTTTAAGAAAAAAAAAATCACATGTAGTGAAAGCTGATTAACAGTCTTTCACAACCCGTATATCCACAGTGCCAACAAACTATGTTTATGGGATTTGTAATGTGCACAGCTACTCAACAGAGTGTCCCAGCACGAGCCAGCGGAGAGCGGAAAAGAGGAGAAGCAGATGAAAATTCAGGTTAGATAAAGAGGAATGTTTTAAGTCTCTTCCTAAAGATGATGGAGTCCTGAATGTTACTTAATTCCATTGGAAGTTGGTTCCAGGTCACAACCGCTCTATAGGAAAGAGAGCTGCCGCCCACTCTTTTCAGGCGGAACGTGGGCCAAAAGCAGTGAGGATGAGTGAACCTGCCTGGAAGGGACATAGAACCTGAAACGCTTTCTCAGGTAAATGGGGCCACGCCCATAAAGAGCTTCATGTGCCAAGATCAAGGACTTGAAAGTCATCCTCTCTTTTACTGGCAGCCAGTGTAAATTACACAGATGTTGTCTAACACTGGTCTTTTTCGGAATGTTAACGAGCGTTCTGGCTGCAGCATTCTGCACTACCTCAAGCTTGTTCAGTAGGTAGCCGGGCATACCAGTGTATAAGGCATTAGCGTAGTCCAGGCATGAAGTTATCAGCGCAAAGATGACAGTTTCTCCTGCCGGGATAGGAAAAAGAGGGAGGAACTTTTTTAGAAACTTCAAGGTGCCGAAGCATAACCCTGTTAGCTTCTTAATCTGAGGACTAAAGCTCAACCTCTCATCCAACCAGATCCCTAGGTTCTTCGTGGGTTGGCCCTCGGGGGAAGGCATAGGGGACTCTTCTAGCCAGAACGAGTTCAAAAACTGCGGGGGAAAGTTCCTGAAGAAAAGGATCTCAGTTTTTTCCGCGTTGCATTTTAACTGGGCAGTGGAAAGCCAGCGAAAGACGTCTGACAGGCAGGATTTAATAGGAGAGGTGGAAGAGTCATTTTTCTTCCAAGTGAAGAGGAGCTGCGTGTCATCCGCATAAGCAATGACCTTGGTGTCGAGGTCCTCAGCCATCTGTATAAGGGGTGACATATAAATATTGAAGAGCAGAGGGCTCAATACAGACCCTTGCGGTACTCCTGTGGTCAGAGGCTGGGGGGAGGCAGAATATGGAGGGATCCAGATTTGCTGCATTCTGCCTTCCAGATAGGATTTCAGCCACTGCCAGGCAGACCCAGATACTCCAATTTCCTGGAGACGAGCAAGGAGCAGGGAATGCGGCACAGTGTCGAACGCGGCGACAGATCAAGTAGGACCAGCGCAGCTCTACCTCCTGCATCTAAAGTTTCCCGGATGGCCTCAGAGATTTCTACCAGAGCTGATTCAGTGCTATGTGAGGCTCTGAAGCCAAATTGAGCGGGGTGAAGGAGGCCATCTAGTTCGACATATTCAGACAGCTGTTTATTAACCAGCTTTTCGCTCACTTTCGCCACAGCAGGGAGGAGGGAGATAGGGCGATTGTTCGAGGGGAGATTAGGGTCAAACGAAGGTTTTTTCAGCAAAGGGACAATTTTAGCTTGTTTCCAGGTAGATGGTACTGTGGCTGAAGTCAAAGATAGATTAAGTAATGATTAAGTAACGAAGGTCCATAAAAATCTAAAAGTCAAAGCAGAACATACGAAAAAGGCAGATGCCCACAGGCAGTTGGTTCTTTTGAAATAAAGTCCACCTTGATAATCTCAGCATTAGGCATCGATGAAATGCATACAAATAATATCATTCTGCCATCTTTGGAAGCAATCACTCTTAGCTGGGGCACCGACTGGTGTACCTGGAAAGTTGCAGTCTGAGGTAATGGGGGGTTCATTTCGTGGTGTACCAATAATAACTGCACTTATGATGCAGGAAAATCAATTTTAACACCTTTAGTATTGCAGTCAATTTCCTCTACCACTGGGTGACCCTGTACTATCAGCCTGATATTATATCCTTCTGTGTTTTTAAAGTGGTACTAAAATCAATGTAACAGCTAGCCTGTCATTGACAGTATATGGAGCACTGCAAATACTTTTATGAATTTTTACCAATGAAGTCTTCTCCAATGTAGGATGAAGCTGGTAATTTGTATTAAATGTTAAACTTAATACTATGGTTTCAGCCTCAGACTTATTTGTTTACAGTAGAAGACCAAGCTGTATCAAAATATTCAGCTATCCTTTTCTTTGTTTAGAATGGGGGCCTAGGTGCTATTTATGTTTACATTTCTTAGATCATTTATTACTAGAACTAACGGCAGTCCCGTCAGACTCATGCTTCTTTGACCTTGACTACCGAGGTCACCCACTCCACACAGACTTAACCACAGTGTAATCTCAAGAATTTGGGGCCTCGTGCAAGACATATTCTAGTGGCCCCTGTAAGGAACACACTTTATTTTTATTACCCATTTCCTGCTAACTCAAGCGTGCACGGTGCCAAACAACACCAATTTATATGTTAAACCTTAACAGGCGCACCAAAAAACTGTTGAAATATGTCTTTCCCAGGACTCCAAAAATCCTTAAGATGGCACGGGGTGAGAGGGACAGAATCAGAGGTAGCGATAGGCAGAGATGTTTAGATAGACAAATGTATTAGACAGAGGTCAAAAAGAGAAAGTTTACTTTCCCTGGGGGCCCTTTGGAAGGTGGGCTCCCTGGGCAATTGCACACTTAGCTCATGTCTTAAGACGCCTCTGCTCCACCATTGGGACATTCCTTCTCATTGGATTCCAAGGCTATCCGAGTATCTGAAGGCACATTGTTTCAATGATTGTTTTTAATTTTGGTTTCCAATAACAAGTTGGGCACCACCATCACATAAAATGTAACATACTGGGACACCATAGTCACTAAGAATTAGAAAACTGGATTTCTGTATTTATTTGAATTGCCGCAGAATGTGAGTTTTTATAGTTTGTGTATTTGGAGACCTTACAGCATTATTGGACTTGGTAGGATAATTCTATGATAGCCACTGTATAATTACCACAGATTGCTCTTGGATGTTTCAACTATATTGATAGTGTCTGGTTGCCCTAATCACCAGCACAATTAGGCTTCTGCTGCAGACACTCAACCATGCACTAGAGAAGTCAAAACAAAAGCGAGTGCTTGTTGTGTCACAGGTTTTAAACAGTCAGGAGCAACACTGGCCATTGACATTCCAAGGTTGCGGTGTTAATCACAGAATATTTGATAAACACACAAAATTGGCGTGACACCCAAGTGTTTCACTCTGTACGCTATTTAGCAAACCATGAGACAGAGATGTGTTGATCTCCCAACTATTGCTATCTACTTTTCTCCCAGTTTTGTTGGCAATTCCAAGAATTGGATGAGGATGGCTCACTCACGTAATGTGACACGCTTCATTATTTGCCACCTCGTCCCACCCTGGTAAGGTGGTACTACCTGAGCAGACTCGACCACAGGCCGGGGTTTACCAGAGGGAGTTCTTAGATATTACTTATCTTCTCTGGATAACACTATGATCCAGCTGACTGGTTAAAAACACCTTAGGCTAGACCACAAAAGTGGCCTTTTATTCAGGTGGTATCCTAGGTATACTAAAAAGTTACTAAAGAAGTAAATACAGGAGGCATATAGGGGTGTAATGCACAGTATGCGTCTCTGTATATGAATAAGTATTTATACCTCTGTGTTACGAGTAAATATTCATGCCAACATGCTTCTGCCTTTGGTTGGCCTTTTCACCAATGGCATTCATCAGGGCTATCTCTTTAAGTCCCTATACTGCAAGAAGTCAGTTACCATAGAAAAGAAAGTGTATTTGGAGAGGATCTACCTCTCACATAAGGTTTGTTAAGTTTTAGGAATAACCTAAAAATAAGAGGAGTAAAGAAAAATAGCAGAAAACACATTATTTACATACTAATAAACAACGAAAGAGGAAGAATAATTCACTCCATTTCTCTATGCTCTGGGGAGTAAATTAATGGTACATCTCAAAGTGGATTATGATTTAACACTTAGCACTGAGTGATAGTAAACCAAATGTGATCCGGTGAGTAAGAATTATATATATTCATTGACACTACATGCATAAGTGGCACAGACACACGTGAGGACTCAGAGGTTATGTTTACCTAGTTTTTTGTGCTTATTTCGGCCTTAACATCCGAAAAATCGAAATTACCCATAGTGATTTTGTCCTATCGCGCCCCTATGATATAAATATGTCTCGAGCGAAGACCATCTCGTTGGTCGGTGTGGGCATGAATGAGGTATTCTATTCAGGACATTCATGTTTTTTATTGTAATATACACAAATCCCTCTGTAATGTACACAAAATCAACTACCACCTTCCTGAAATATATTATACTATGGGGGTAGGGATCAATATAACAGTGTTAGGAGGTCAACAGTTCCCTCATCTGCGCAAACATCCCCATGGGATATCATCATTCAATTCATATTTATCGGTACGTAAGCAGAATACCCAGCGTTGTTCAAATATTAGGAGTGCCTTGGTTATATCAGTTTTTCTCTGTTCCAGCTTCTCTATTATGTACCATTCTCTGTCATTTTCTGTGTTTTAAGTCAGTGTAGTGTCTTGTCAGTTTTGTGTTGTCTTTTTTTCACCTAATTGTGCTTCTATGCTTTGTTATCTGTACCTTGATTTTACGTGATGCCATGCCTATGTATAGCAGTACACATGGGCATTTCAGTGCGTACATCACATTGTCGGTATTACAGTTAGTGAGGAGTTTTAACCTCCAAGGTGTGGGGAGTCCCAGGTCCACTGAAGTGCATTTCTTTGTGAACTTACATACCCCGCATCCACCACATGGTTGGTGGCAGGTGGGTGGGGAAAGATTCCAAAGTCTCTGTTGTGATTCTATTGGTTTTCTTTTTGGACATGCCTGGACAACGTCATCTTGTGTGTTCCGACTTCGTTTGAATGTGAATACAGGCGATGTGATTTTTAGATTGCCTGGATTTAGTATGCCCCAATGCTTCTTGATCAGTTTTTTTACTGAGTTAGATGTGGGAGTAAATGTTGTCACTCAGGTTAGCTTGGAAGCTATGTGTTTTTCATACGTTTCAAGTAGGGCTTCTCTGTTGTTATTTATTGCTCTCTTTTGTGCTCTTGCAATTGTCCTCTCTGGATAGTTGCTTTCTCCCAATTTTGTACTCAGTATGCAGGCATGCTCTTTGAATTTCATGGTTTCGGTACAATTATGTCTTAGCCTCAGGAACTGTCCAATGGGTAGTCCCTCTCATAGAGTGTGTGGATGGTAGGTCTCGAATCTTAAGGGGCTATTTTTTCTGTTGGTTTGTAGTATACCTCAGTCTTGAGGATACCATTTTCAGGATAAATCCTTAAGTCCAGGAAGGGCATTTCATTATTGCTCATGTTCATTGTGAATTTTAGGAAGGTGTCTAGGTTGTTTAGCCAGTTTGAAAAGCCTATTTCTTCCTCTTTCGTGCCTTGCCAGATGACCAGGATGTCATCAATGTACCTTTTCCACAGCCTCATCTGGTTCAGGAATGGGTTTTCCTCATTTTAGACGTACTCACCCTCAAAACTATGCACGTATGGGCATGCCAGGCTCAGGGCACAAGCACTGCCCATGGAAGTGCCATGGATCTGTAAGAAGTAATCTCCTTCATATTTAAAATCATATTCCACATCGAGGCATACCATTAATTTTCTCCCCAGAGCATAGAGAAATGGAGTGAATTATTCTTCCTCTTTCTTTGTTTATTAGTAATGTGTTTTCTGCTATTGTTTTTACTCCTTGCATTTTTAGGTTATTCCGGAAAACGAACAAACCTTATGTGAGAGGTAGGTCCTCTCCAAATACACTTTCCTTTTCTATGGGTACTAAGCACTGCCTTCTTGCAGTATAGGGACTCATAGAGACAGCCCTGACAAATGCAATTGGTATAAAGGCCAACCAAAGGCAGAAGCATGTTGGATTAAATATTTACTCGTAATACAGAGGCATACATACGTATTCATATACTGAGATGCATAGTGGACATTACACCCATATATGCCTCCTGTAGATATGCCTTTAGTAACTTTTTAGTATACCTAGGATACCACCTGAATAAAAGGACACTTTTGTGGTCTATCCTACTGTGTTTTTAACCAGTCAACTGGATTATAGTATTATCCAGAGAAGATATGTAATATCTAAGTACTCCCTGGGGTAAACCCCAGCCTGAGGTTGAGTCCGCCCTGGTAGTACCACCTGACCAGGGTGGGACGAGGTGGCAAATGATGAAGCATGTCACATTACGTGAGTGAGCCATCCTCGTCCAATTCTTGGAATTGTCAAAAAAACTGGGAGAAAAGTAGATAGCAATAGTTGGGAGATCAACACATCTCTGTCTCATGGTTCACTAAATAGCGTACTGAGTGAAACACTGGGGTGTCAATCCAATTTTGTGTGTTGATCAGTAACTAAGGGCTGGCGCGAACCCACTAATGCCCTTTATCTCTCTTCTTGCGTGATATAATAATCACAGAATATTTACCATGTGGAGAAAAAAAGACATGTTTCAGAATGGTGAAAAAATGTTGTTCCTAAAATCTGTAAAGGGATAAGTGCTAAATGTTAAGAGGCTAGACGCCAACACCTAGAACTCTATGAATATAGCAGTCCATGAATTCTATAGATTTCCAACTGTAATCCCCTATAATTCTATAAATTCCCAAAAAAGAATAAATGTGGGGCAAATGTTGCCTAGACTTCAATATGCTCACCTACATTTACTTTTTGTGAATGAGCTTCTTATGGTCTTAAGAGTGATTCACAATCATACTCATTGTACTAAAACCATCCCAAAGTACAAGCACGTGGCTCATCCTTTGTCAGTTTAAAAATATAATGCAGTTATCGGATGTCTACATTTGGAAACGAAAATATATTTGTAAACATTTCTGAAATTTCGTCATTTGTAGGCCAGTCTTGAACACATAATTGCTGTTAATGTTTGAAAGCTCTTTTAAAATGTTTTAATGGTGTGTCTTTTATAGTTTTAATTTTCCTATTAATGTCAAAATACCGTCACTTACATGTAATATGCACTTAAATAGTATAGGTAGTTAGTATGACACATATATATGAAGCCACAATGATTTTATTGGGTAATAGGTCTCTAAATATTGAGATCTTTGTATTACTAGACCAACACCTATCTAGACTTTTGTGCATTTGCAGCATCACATGCCCTTTAATTTACAATAAGTATATGATAGTTTCATGTGTCACTAGTTGGTATTAACAACATGAGCACCCGATCGCCTTTTGAGTTTCTTTACAGAGCTTCTGCCTGTGACGTTCAGTCATCCAGGGACAAATCCTCCGAGAGTTCTACATGATAAAAGTGGAATGTTTAAGCATGTGATAGAACTGAATATGTATATATATATATATATATATATATATATATATATATATATATATATATGCTCCAAGGTTTGCCCAGCTGGCAGGGATGCACTCCGGAACCAGTAATGCCATACAGACTTCGCATCCCATGAATTGCAGCCTGACGTGTTTCAAACAATCTTCCTCAGAGGCCATTCTCATGTGTTCATTGGCTCAGGCGCCACACCTTTATTTCAAATTTGCTGCCTTCTGATAGGCTCCCGCTCCAATGAGCAATTCGGCAGTCTCCCACAGATTTGTGGTACTTGTAGTGTGGCGCTAATTTTTCCTGGATGGGTGCCAAGTTCACACGATCACTGATTCATACCCTGTATGGGTTCCATGCGCTTTGAAGTCTCTCATTCCGGCACTGCTTCCTTCGTTGCAGACTGGACACAATTTCCAGCCCACCGACCCACTGACACTCTTGCGGTGATGCGTCCTCCGCGGCAGGGCCAGCCGCGTGTAAATGAAAGCTCCAAGGTTTGCCCAGCTGGCAGGGGCGCACTCCGGAACCAGTAATGACATACAGACTTCGCAGCCCATGAATTGCAGCCTGACGCGTTTCAAACAATCTTCCTCAGAGGCCGTTCTCATGTGTTCATTGGCTCAGGCGCCACACCTTTATTTCAAATGTGCTGCCTTCTGATAGGCTCCCGCTCCAATGAGCAATTCAGCAGTCTCCCACAGATTTGTGGTACTTGTAGTGTGGCGCTAATTTTCCCTGGATGGGTGCCAAGTTCACACGATCACTGATTCATACCCTGTATGGGTTCCATGCGCTTTGAAGTCTCTCATTCTGGCACTGCTTCCTTCGTTGCAGACTGGACACAATTTCCAGCCCACCGACCCACTTACACTCTCGTGGTGGTGCGTCCCCCGCGGCAGGGCCTGCCGCGTGTAAATGAAAGCTCCAAGGTTTGCCCAGCTGGCAGGGATGCACTCCGGAACCAGTAATGCCATACAGACTTCGCAGCCCATGAATTGCAGCCTGACACGTTTCAAACAATCTTCCTCAGAGGCCGTTCTCATGTGTTCATTGGCTCAGGCGCCACACCTTTATTTCAAATTTGCTGCCTTCTGATAGGCTCCCGCTCCAATGAGCAATTCAGCAGTCTCCCACAGATTTGTGGTACTTGTAGTGTGGCGCTAATTTTCCCTCGATGGGTGTCAAGTTCACACGATCACTGATTCATACCATGTATGGGCTCCATGCGCTTTGAAGTCTCTCATTCCGGCACTGCTTCCTTCGTTGCAGACTGGACACAATTTCCAGCCCACCGACCCGCTTACACTCTCACGGTGGTGCGTCCACCACGGCAGGGCCTGCCGCCTGTAAATGAAAGCTCAAGGTTTGCCCAGCTGGCAGGGACGCACTCCAGAACCAGTAATGCCATACAGACTTCGCAGCCCATGAATTGCAGCCTGATGCGTTTCAAACAATCTTCCTCAGAGGCCGTTCTCATGTGTTCATTGGCTCAGGAGCCACACCTTTATTTCAAATTTGCTGCCTTCTGATAGGCTCCTGCTCCAATGAGCAATTCAGCAGTCTCCCACAGATTTGTGGTACTTGTAGTGTGGCGCTAATTTTCCCTGGATGGGTGCCAAGTTCACACGATCACTGATTCATACCCTGTATGGGTTCCATCCGCTTTGAAGTCTCTCATTCCGGCACTGCTTCCTTTGTTGCAGACTGGACACAATTTCCAGCCCATTGACCCGCTTACACTCTCGCGGTGGTGCGTCCCCCGCGGCAGGGTCTGCCGCGTGTAAATGAAAGCTCCAAGGTTTGCCCAGCTGTCAGGGACGCACTCCGGAACCAGTGATGCCATACAGACTTCGCAGCCCATGAATTGCAGCCTGACGCGTTTCCAACAATCTTCCTCAGAGGCCGTTCTCATGTGTTCATTAGCTCAGGCGCCACACCTTTATTTCAAGTTTGCTGCCTTCTGATAGGCTCCCGCTCCAATGAGCAATTCAGCAGTCTCCCACAGATCAGGTCAATCAAGCACCGATGATCTTCTGTATTGCCCACAGCCGATGCTGGGGAAGCCTGTATGACATCCAAGGCCTAAGTGTATGTAGAGGAGCCGGTAGAGGAGCTGGTATCCGTTCCAACAGGAGCTGAAGCATCCTGTGGTGGCTCTAAGAATGCAGACATCAACATGGGAATACGCTGAGGACACAGCAGTATGTGGGCCGTTATCGGGTCCAGTAAGACCTCCACGTCCGGTGGCGCAACCGATGGAAGTGTTAGACAGAGATCCAACATGCATTCTTGTCCGCAGAATAGGCATCAGAGGACAGGCAGAACACAGTCGATCCAGACTGGTCTAAATGACAGGAACCAAGACTCGCTCAGTTCGCGAAGGCGAGGTGTGCCCAGATGAAGTACCATGCGATCACGGTATTGGTGCTCCAGGAGCGTTTTTTCCATCTCCTTGGTGACTGGGATGTCCATTGCATAGCAGAAAAATTACAATCAGGATTCCTGCTATTTATAACAGGATAAGTGGAAGTCCTCCGAAAATGCTTCTAAATACGAAGTGTTTGAAGGCTGGAATCACTCCGAAAACTGTCTGAAAGGTGCTTAACAGTCCAGAACCTATGGTCTTAAATAGGTGTACTATACCCGTCATATCAGACATGTTAAGGATACGTTGTACCATTTCTGTGAAATGGAAAGAGCAGTTTGTTCGTACCAGTGCCAGTATCTCAGCTGAGGACCTTGTGACCTGAAGATCAAAAGTCTCTCGGGCGGATGTTAAGGGCACAGTTTTCTGTAAAAGCATGGCTTTCATTCGGCTCAGAGTATCAAACCGTATAAAGGAAACATTCAATGAAGGCCATAACAGCGCCTCCCTGACTGTGTGGGTCGGTTGAAAAAATACTTGCATACAACAAGTAACCCTGTAGCTTACAGTGACAAGATATGCGATGCCCGGAAGCATCCCACAACAACCATGATCATTCAGCATCAATAGGCTATCTGGTTTTAGGTTTAAACCTATAATAACTGATAAAACCCCACCAAAATGAAAATAGCCATCACCAGTGTAAACATATAAACACTGGAAAAACACCTTCACAACCACAAACTAAGGGCCATTCAAACAAAGGAAAAGCTGAGCGAAAGAGTCATTTTTATTTCTTCCTGAAGGGGCCAACACAATGTAACTTTGTTATACAAGGCAGCAGCAAGAAAGACTGGGCTCACATTCTGCTTGAGTTTTGTTGTTTAGGGATGTCACTAAATTATTGTTTTCTTCTTCCTTCTGCTTTTTTCAGTTTTGTGGTGTTTGGTCTAAAGTTGCAGTGTTTAGAAGCATGTTTTAGGTCTTATTTAGTTATTTTATAAACTGTAGAGAATCAGGAAATATCAAAATCATATTTGATATTTTGGCTACATTTAATTTCACTGATCGGTAAAATGGCTGGTTTCATAAGAATCTTTCCCAATGTGTACCGTCACATTTACCCACGTACAGAGAATGGGTGAAATCCTTTGATACATCCGCCCCCTTTTCTAGCGAGTCAGTATTGATTGTAGGTGAATTGCCAAACATCCCAGGCTTAAAACATTCAATGCAAGGTGTAGTGACAGGTATATGTGAAAAGAGTGTTGTCACCAACCATCTGAGATAGTGGTAAAAACATGACACCAGATGTTTGGTAAACATGGAACGCAGTGTCACTTGGAATGCTGCTGCACAAAGTTCCTACCAAGTTCAATAAAGATTGGAGTGATATTATTTGTATTTGCAGTAATTCAGCTACTTATATGAAAAAGTTGCATGATGACCTGTCAAAATCGATACCTGAGCTGAAGTGCTTCCCTGTAAGAGATCCTTGTCACTTGTTAGATGGTATGCTGAAAGCATCTTTACAATCTTCAGAGTTAATGAAGAATGTTATTGACTCTGTAGTCCATTCTGGTGCACTGTTTCGTAATGCCCAGGAACAAAAATGCAAATATTTCTAGCTTTGTGTGGCATCAAAGAGAGAGTCATCCTAACTGTGTCATTTAGCTGGTGGTTCTCAGTCCTAGAGGCTGTGAATGCTATATTATCCATGTGGCGACCGTTTATATAATGTTTGCTTAGTGATGATGCCAAAGGCAAGAAATGTGATGCTCTTTGGTCACATATTGATAGTGATGTGAAGAAGTACAGTCTACTGCAAGCTTAGGTTTTTACAGAAAAGCATGACTGCTGTAGTGGACATAATCAAAATACTAGAGTCTGAAAACACCCTTGTCTACCAAGTGTTCAGCGTAATTGGTGTAGATGTGAAACATCTCCTTGAGAGTAGGCTGGGTGACAATTTTAATGACTTTGGCACTGCAACATGATAGAATTCTTGCCACTTGTTAAGCAAAGAAATGTTGAGGAGCAATTCAGGAAATTTTATTTTACAGTTAATAGGAAATGGCTTGCAATGATTCATAGAAATGTCCCTTCACCAACCATGGCATTTGAAGTTAATGAAGCCTCACTCAGGTACTCTGCACAAGTTCTAGATCCCTTCTGAAATTTCTCCAGGCTTTGAAAAGTACTGCTTCATTTTTGACTGCTTCTATAACTGAGGGCATATGCGCCCAATTTAACACATATGTTGCAGAACATGTCCTACAGAATCACAAACTTCAGGTGCACCAGTATTGGCATGGAAAGCTATGTCATTGTGTACTGGCTGTTTTGGCGTTGCCCGTCTCAAGTGCCAATGTTGAGAGGGCCTTTTCCCAGATAAATGTTTACATAGGAAGGACAGAGCAAGCGTGCATGACCAAAGACTCACTAAATAAGTATTGTATGGTTTACTACAATAAGTTTGATTTGTACAAATGTATTTGGACCTCTTATACCCTGTACACACGCTGTCTATACACATGCACTATCAGTGCAGAAAGCAAGCAATAATTAAAAGCAAAACATTCCATAAACACTATAAAAACACTGTTTCTGTTGTTTTTAATGGCTCGAAAATGTGTAACCACTGATAACCACAGTTTTTTTTAAGGTATTGAAAACACTGAAAAAAAACCCACCAGAATTGACCCAAAATAGAAACTGAAAACAGGAAAGCCGAAGCATCAAGTAACTCCCATTTGAAAGCAACTTGAACAACGGATTAATCACGGCAGCTGGGGAGCCTTTCAAATGACAGGATAGGTTTGCAACTGAACCGTTACAGGCCCCGTGAAGCATGATATCCTGGCAGATGAGAGATCCACTTAAAGAGTTTTCGCAGTTTGTACCGCTTAGAAACACTTCCATGTCCCCAATTCCTGCATCGAAATCTATACGGCAATTCCCAAGATTCCTTGATGAATTCCCTACCCATTGCTTCATATTTGCCTGCCTGTTGTTGTTCTAGGCAATACTGAAACTGGAAAGTTGTGACCGGTAATGTAATATGGCCATGGATTAACCATTCTGTGGATGGTGACTCTGCCACAGTGAAAGGTAATTGGTCCAGTTTTTCAATATGCAGCATTGTATATTTTGCTGCCTTTTGTACCATTGTTATCTATTTTCTAGTTAGATTGTATGCAGAGAACAAGGACGTACTGTTGATAAATCGCCACAGCACATAACAGGAACGCAATGATTGTAGCGTACAGCTTAACAAAACAATAGAACGTAGCTTTAGTATGGACAAATCTTGTTCTAGTATATCTATAGCAGAAGATACAATGTTGCCCAGTGAATAAATCCTGGATGTTAATGTAGTCATACCATTATCAACTACAGCTAACGCTTTTTCATGGTTAATTCTATCAATTTCACAAAGTCTCTCCGCTGCTTCTTGTTAAGAGATTTTCCAAATTTCATTATAAACAGCGTATAGGAAACGTATCTGACGTGGCTTTCGGGGACCCAATAAAAAATCCCTTAAATCCGCCTCATCTGATAGTAAGGATAAGTGTTGTTTCACCTGGGACAGTGTCGAGGTTTTTAGCCAATCGAGGCCTAACTTCCCAACACTGTATGATATCTCCACCCCTGGATGTTCTCGTTGTACAAAGCGTTGGTCCAGCCTATGGATACTAAACCCTTCGGTGGTACCCCTGAATCTTGTTTGACATTTATTTGTGTCTGTAGGCCAAACTAACCATCCCTTCCAATTGGGGTCTGATGAATTATATGAAACTGTATGTATGATGTCATCTACTGTATCCTCACCATGTGTTGTAAAGTTCTGCCACCACTCAAAGTGTGATGGTGATGGGATCCGAGGTGTGTTCAAGTCTTTGTTCTTGGCTACTCCAAGACAGGAAGTCTGTTGCACAGTGTCGTTCAGAAATATGATCTGCTGTGGAATGAGGCACTCTCGAAATAGTGCTTCTGTTCCCTGAACTTGCTAATTCCTTTGAACCCCAGACTGATTTTATGTCTATAGTGTCCTTCCATAAGCTGAAACCCTGTTCAGACAGTTGGGAAATAAAGGATGCAGAGTAATTCTGTTTGGTTTTTGTTAGCATATTTTTCTGTGCAGTTGTAGGTGCAACCTTATAGTAATATGAGGTAGGGTCAGAAGTGTTAAACACTGAAAAATAAGAAAACTTCTGTGCAAACGTTCTCAAACTACTTTCCGGTGGTGTTGGGCAATGTTCCCATTGATGGTATGTAAAAACAATTTGTGGGATACTGGATTTATGTAAAAAATTATAACCATAATTTTGGTAACAATACATTGTGTCGTACTCAGTTGTGTTCTTTAACATTTCAATGCTTGAAAATGCAGCGGATTGTTCTAAATCGGACAACATATTATTTACAGTTTCAAAATCCCAATCGCCAGAAAATGTACTGGAGGTAATGATATCATTTAAAGAAATTTTGAATATATGAGGTATTTTCAAAAGTTATGTGGGACCAAATACATCATATGAAACTCTGTCCCAAACTATACCATCAGGAATTGTAACAGCTGTAATGTTCACGTAGGACTGGTCTCTTTGTTCATGATGCGATGATGTATGAGATTTCAGGACCAAGTTTGATACTGAAAAGCGTTCTGGGAGATAGTTTCCATTCATGAGTAAGCAAAAAACAGTCACTAGGCCAATCCAGAATAGAAAAAACAGTATTCCAGTTATTATCCAGAGCTGTAGCCATGGTGAGACTAGGTAAGTCTTTTTCAGAAAATGTAGTAGTCATGAAGTTGTTGTGTACTGGAAACTGGAGCTAGCGTTGTGTCAGGTTCACTGGGATCAAGAGAGAAGGTATCAAAATCGATGAAGTATCCAGATGCAGTTCGATCTATCTTTGGTAGCTCAGCAGTTTTTGTTGAACTGGCAGACGTCTCTTGTAGAGACATATTTATGTAGATATCGGTGGCAGGCCGAATTGATATTTGTCTTTCATTTGTGTTTTGATGTTCTATTTCAACAGGAACGAGTTCCATTTCATCATTGGTAAGTCCATTACTTTGTATTGGTGACTCTTCAAATGTGATGAGTCTTTCTGTCTGAACTTCCTGTATGGTAGCGAGAGGAGAGCGTCGGCTACCCAGTAGCCGACGAGACCTACTATTCAGTATCGGCCACATAGTGTGGTTTGATCAGATCAATGGAGACAAATCTCCTTTCCTTTTTGCCGGCAAGAGGCAGAAGAAGTACTGTTCTTGTTCCTTCGACAGCCAGGACAGGTACAGGCTTTCTGTATGATGGCCCGAATTCTTTCTTGTCCACAATCTATTCTCTGACCAGATCCCCGACTTTTGGGATCCAGGCAGGTCTTGCCGTGACTGATTTGACTTCCCCAGTGGCGGTGCGTTTTACCTGCACGTTGCTTTGTAGTGCCCAGAATTAATTGAGATCCTGTAAAACAGCCAAACGTTTATTGATGTTAAATGGTTTTTCATCCGCCACTGTGCTTTCAAAATCGAGATCAGGAACCCAAATTTTCATCCCATTTAGGACTTTGCAAGGAGTGTCACCTCCTAGGGAACTTCTTGGCATATATTTGAGAGCCCTCTGGACTCCATATAAGTGATTGACCCAACTACCACCCGAACCTAATACCCTTGCTGTTAAAGATTGCTTTAAGTCTCGGTTTTTCCTCTCCATGACCGAATTTCCCTCGGGATGGCACAGAGAGGAGTACCGCAGTGCAACACCCAAACTTCCCATAGCTTCCTTGTAAGCCCAAGAGCTAAATGCGGGGCCACAGTCAGAATGTAATGTGCCAACTGCATATGTCCCTGTGAAGACTCGCAAATCTTTTATAACAGTTCGAGCGTCAGCCAAGCACGGAGGCCAAACCCACAGAAATCTAGAGCATGAATCCACTGCCACCAAGATATACTTGTAAGCCCCATCTGATTGTAGGGGGCCGCAGTGGTCCAAATAGACACAAGCTAGTGGTCTGTCTGATATCAATACTGGTGTCTGCGCTGGACGTGATACGGTGGAGTCCTTCATTTGCTGACAGATATCGCATTTTAAGACAAAATTCTTCATTTGTTTAGTTAATCCTGGCCACCAATAGTGTTGTTTCAATAAAGAAACCTTCGCGGTAATCCCTGCGTGTGCAGAACCTAGACCCTCATGTGCAGCTAGAATTAAACCTAATCTGTGATCCATGTTTGGCATTACTCTATCCCCCACTCCTGGAATTTGAGCATATGGAATGTTATTTGCATCTAACTTGTAGGAGTACTTGAGTGGAAAACCTTTCGGTAAGGCTGTGCTGTTTTTGCGTGAAGCAATGACAGCTATCATTATATGTCCGTCTATTCTCATGCTAGAATGAGTGATTGCAGCTACGGCTGCAGTTCGTACTGCCCCTTTTGTGGCATCATCAGCCAATGAATTCCATTCAACGTGAACGCCATCACGTTGATGACTCAGCGTGTGTATCACGTGAACTCTCGGTAGTTCGTTTTTAAATTCAGCTACCTGTTCCCATAGCAATTTATGCTTAATTGTGCCACCTTTTGAGTCTTTAAACCCCAGTAGTGAAGATATTCATTGTATGACTGGACACAGTAAAAAGAATCACACACTATCAGTGTGGGGAATTCTCGATCCGTATTTATTAGTGCCAGTACAGGGCTTTTAATTCTGCCAGCTGTGCCGTGCAGTCTCCTAGAGACTATGTCTTCGTACTGCTAGGATGGAACTTGGCTTCCTGCATACGACTCTTCACAATTGCACATGCGGCGCTGTATTGTTGTTTACTTCCTATGGCTGGCTGAGCAGAACCGTAAGTGTAAATAATATATTCATACTGATCTAGAGGCATTATTTCATTTGGGAGAGGATATTCTTGTTCATATTGCAGAAATGCTTGCGTCTTAAGTGTAGAATCAAATTTGTAATCTACATCTGTTGCAGTGAGAGAATTAGCCCATTGTATCCATCTTAGATGTAAAGCTTTAGCATTTGGAACGCTTGCTTTTGTAACAGCCTCTAAGGCCGGTACCGGAGTTATGACAATTATTCGTTTCCCCTGAGCCAGTGCTCTTTCTCTCACTACAGCAGTCTGTACTGCTGTCAGAATTTTTTCTGTAGAAGCAAAACGCATTCAGCGTTTGTGTACAAGTGTGATTTGTATGCTATGGGTACTGTTTCGCCTTCATTGAAGGTTAGGTAAGTATACCCAGATTGACCCGCTATTACACGGATCACCAAATTTTTGGTGTTGACACATGTGTGCAAGTATTTGGACACTGTCATGTCAGCTTGTAGGGAACGGAGGATATCTGTGTGTTCCTGTGTCCAATGCCTAACTGAAAATCAGGTCTTATTGGGTCGTAGAAAGGTTTCACTTTTTCTGCATAATCTAAAATGTAAGTTCTGCCAAAATGTAAGAATCCCAATATGAATTGTACGTTTTTCAATGATTTAGGAGGTTGGAGCAGCGCACACCTTTCTAGAAAGTTAGCTGCCAGGCTTTTCCCTTCACTTGAAAGCTCATATCCCAAAAACATTGAGGTGGGCTATTTTTGATTTTTTAAAGTTGAATTGTTAGCCCTCAGAGGCGAAACCCAAAATGATGTTGCTCACCCTGGTCAAGTGATCCTTTAAATCATCATACGTCAGATAAATATCATCTACATATGACAATGCCTCTTCATCCAAATTCTGAAGTAGCTCTATTACCCTAGCTGAGAACAATCCAGGGCTATTCTTATACCCTTGGGGGAGTCGACAAAATTAACGCTGAGAACAGAAACTGAGAATGCTGTCAAATATCTGCTTTCAGGCGCTATATTTTGGCAGAAAAAGTCCATTTGAAATATCTAGTGTTGTTTTGTATTTTTTCCGCACAATGTTATTCATTAATGCAGCACTGTGTGCATTCTGTACTGCAAATGTTTTAGTGCATGTGTTCAGATGTCTGTAGTCTAAAACTAGATGGTAAGAATTATCGGGTTTCATTACGGGAAACAAAGGATTATTCATTTAAGAGGTGCAAGTTTCAATTATAACCTGGGACTCATGTTGATCTAAGATATCCCTGTTTTTTCGCTTCTTGTTTTATTGGGTACTGTCTCTGTGGAGTTGGAGTAGTTTTTACTGGGATTTCATGGTGAGGTAACTCAGCATCCCACCCAACATGGTTGCGATATAATGCTGGAGCAAGTGCTACCGCCCACTCCTGCGCGTATGTATGTTTTGAGTATATTGGAACGAGGTCGGAAAAGGCCAGTAAAATTACTGTTTCTCCCTTTGGGCAATCCATAACAATTTCAGGCGGCCAATCTTTTTCAGCCAAAGGGATGTCATATCCATGAGTCAGGTTCTCCCAAAAGAGACCTTTAATTTTTCTGGGTTTGTTCCACTTCATTTGGAGTGTTATTTCATGTAACTTATGCGGGACACTTACCCTTGTATCAGGTGTCTCCACCGTGATATGTTCATTCAACTCCGCTGTCACCAGAAATTCCATCAGGTTCTGGTGAGCTATTGTTACTTCTGCTGTGCTGTCTAGCATCGTCAGAGCCCATTCCCCATTCAGAAGTTGAGTCCTCAGAATTCTGGGCATGTCTAACCTTAAGACCTGCTACCTTCTTCTTTTTAAATTGAGGTTTTGATTTTGGTTTCTCTTCTTTTTTGGAAGCATAGTCTGAAGCGCGTTGCATGTCTCTGGACTGTGTACGCTCTTCTTGTCTGTGTTCTGACCGTCCTTCCCTCTCTTAGTTTTTTAATGAACCCTGAAAGGAACGAGAGGAACGTGTATCAGTATCCTGATACCTGTCAGGTTTTTTAATGTTATCACGATTCCTAAGGTTGTACCTCCTTTCGGAGGGCTCCTGTTGAGGAGACCCACCCCTGGATTGTGATCTATTCTCTCTATTCTTTAGTTTTTTATTGTTATCCCATTTCTTCTTGGAAGAATCAGGTGCTTGCTTGGTGTTCTCTTTTTCAGGACCACCCATCAGTTGAGGTTTTGTTGCTCTAGCTCCCAAACTATCTCTACCTAATTCGGCACATGTATCTTTGATGATTTTAGGTAATTCACGTACCTGTTGTAAAGGAGTGAAATCCCTCAGGCATTGGTGTATTGCCATTGCTGCTGCCTCCCCTTTTATGTTTGCTAATATAATAGCTGATACCTGGGCAAAATTTCCTAACAATTTCATCCTTAAGTTTAGAGCAGGCTCTGCTCCATACTCATTCTGTATTTGTCTTAATACATCTGGTATTACTACTAATGAAGGGATACCATGAGTTCTGGTATATATGGCAGCGAAAACTGTACCCCAAGAGGTACAGTCCTCTATATGGGGAGCTATCCCCATTGGCAAGCAGATTGTTAGCATTCTATGTTTTTCTTGAGGGCTTGTGTGTGGAAATACTGCCTCTAGCTATGTTATTTTTTGAGCTATCCAGAATGGCATTTGCTCACGTCTAGTGGGCATTTTACCCATAACTGCGTGTAGCATTTGTGGTGTTATTTTAGTTGTAGATCCCTGAATTTGGCCTGCTGGTGTAGCCCTTGCTGGCTGAAGTGTGAGTGTTCTCATCACGAACTGTGTCAGGTTTCTGTAAAGTTTTATTATTTCTTTATGAAGTGGACGTAAGTCTGCTACTGGCATTGTGTCAATGTCTGGATGCGGTGTGTAAGCCGCTAGGACTGGCCAAGTTACTCCATCTCTTCCGAGCGGACCGAGTCTCACTTTTTCTTTTGTGTGTGGGAGGGTGCCTTTAAACCAGTTTATGTGCTCCTGGTAGGTGAGCGGAAATTCAATGTCCTCATACGGACAGTATTCATCTGTTGTTTCATCTGCAGTGTAGGAGTGAAATGTATTTGTGCCTGCCCCTGCTTGTGGGAATTTAACCCATAAATAGAATACTCTGTTTTATATGATTTGTGTGCCTCAATCACGAATGTTACTGTCCCACCCCTAGCTGTGACTCCATAGTCTGCTAGTTTTAAAGTAAAGGCATTTCTGACATTTTCTGAAATGTTTATTTCCCCTTCTTGTTCTTCCTCCCTTGCTGCAGCATGTTGTGCTGGCGCATTGGCGTCTTCGTCAGCCATTATTTCAAGGAAATTGAGATAAGGTTTAATGCACAATAGGAACTATTTGTCCTTCAAGCTTGATAAACCTACAGCCAATACATAGGATATGCCTACTCAGCTGTGGCAGATAGTTCCCTTCCCACTCCAGACGTCTCTGGGAAAATGTGAGTAGGGGTCTCTGAGAATAGCACGACTGAACTACTCAGATTTGACCGTTAAATAAGTACCAAACCAATGTTGGTGGCGCCATGTCGTGTAGTTCCTAAAACCTGTATAGGATCTGCGCGTTTAGACAACATAGACTGTGGGACTGGTGTCCAGACTGATTCCAGACACCCCCACCGGGTATGTACACCTGTATACCAGCTAGCTCACAGTGCCACTGTAAACTCCTCTTACCAAGGAGAGAATAGTTCTTGGCAACTATCGAACATGACAACTCTGTCCCATCAGGGATTGTGGAAACAGTAAAGTACTTTTCGCTCAGTCCATATCCATATATATAACTTTATTCGGTCATTTGTACAAAACACCATCAAAGTGTACAAAAATAAAACATAAATATATGTACAATTAAAAATAGTATTAAACCATTCAACACAAGTACAAATGACATCCCAAAACAGGTTAAAAAGACAAGGGTACGTGAATACATAAATGCAAAAGACCTGGTCAGCTAAAGTGGAGTGCTAAAACAGCCACCAGACATTTGAGATGCTAAACCATGCATACCAAGCTTCATATTTAAAATACATGTACAGCATAAGAAGGGAAAGGGTTAAAAGATCGTATCATTCCTTTAATAAGAATTTTTTGCGGATCAGCCAGAAAGAAAATAAAAAACGGCTAAGAGCAAAGACTATTGGCCCTGATGTGTCATTTTTTAAAATCCTAAACGCAAACTGGTGCTGCCTAACACCCAGATTGAGGCATAAAGGTCTGATCCATCTCCTGCGTAACTGCCGATACTTTGGACAGAAAAACAGAATGTGTTCTTCTGTTTCAACAACTTCACGGCAAGCAGGACAAATGTCTAAAACTAGGCCGATCGCCTCTTTCCCCGGAAATTTCAATAGCAGATTACCATATCTAAACCTAATATACAAGCTTTTGGCAAAAGGGGTGAAATCAAGTCAAGAAAAGATTCAAACAGAAAGCGTGATTTAATGTTTAAAAAGTTAGATGTTAGCTGTCTGCTTGTTTGATTACTTATATAATGCTCCCCTACTACCCTCCAATACGTTGCTTTAAGGGTCAAGATGTCACGTTTAGTGGCCCTTTCTGGGTGCTCCCACAGGCCCATCAGGTTCAATAGTTTACACCATCTGGCGATATGTCTGAACCAAGGTAATAGTTTAGCCCCGTTAAGTGCTAGGACCTCCCGAAGCGAATTGCGATATTCAATTAGTTGTGGAGTAGTCCATAGGCGTAGCCAATAGGTCAGTGGTCTCAGGGCTGCCAGGTCGCCTATTCTCTTTAACCGAAGGTCACAAAAAGTGGGATGAGAGGTGTTGTAACAGGTAGCGAGATGAGAGCCCTTGCAAAATTATTCTCACAGATAGTTAATTTACTTACATTAGTAAATCCCCATATCTCTGCTCCATACAGAGCACCACTTTGGGCTTTTGCCCAATAAATTTCAAGGGCCGGTGAGAGAGGTTGAGTATACGATTGTTTTAAAAATCTTAATACTGATTTAGATCTTTGACCTAGTATTAAAAAGCTCTTCCTTAATTGATGTTCCCAGCTAAGCGTCTCATTCAAACCTTTTCGCTCAGTCACTCGTGCTCACTTTGTCTCAGAGAAATACACAGAATAAACGGTGGGAACGTTTTCAATAAGCATTTATTGAACAAGCGTCATTCTAGTGTAAAATAGATGTGCTGAAACAACCATAAGACAGAAACAGATATAAATGATTATAAGCACCAACAGAGTTAAAGGATGGTAGATCTCTACCATAGTGTTAAAACAATGACTACAGGCAGGTATAAAAATATATGACAGTAATAATGCGTACTCCTACGATGCAACCCTAACTAGATGTACCTAAGTGTACCTAGCATGTATGTAGGTGTGGAGCCAAGAATCCCTCTAGGATAAAGTCAACCCTGTTACCTGAAGTGAGAGACTGTGGGACCCCGTCTTGGTCTCGAGATGGACACCCCGCGAGGGATGTCAGACCACTGCGAGCTGGAGTGTCTGCGTGCAGAAACCTCAGCGTCTTGCGTCAGTGAGTCAGCAAGGAAGTCCTTTTTCTCCTCTCCCTGCCTCAGCAAAGATATG
This sequence comes from Calotriton arnoldi, assembly GCA_963921515.1. Classification (NCBI taxonomy): domain Eukaryota; kingdom Metazoa; phylum Chordata; class Amphibia; order Caudata; family Salamandridae; genus Calotriton; species Calotriton arnoldi. The sequence goes on along the minus strand of CAWUFW010014223.1, from coordinate 134,496 downwards.
GTGTTTATATACCCAAAGTAGTACCCTCAGGGGGTCTACCTTGCTGTGTCATGTCGGACTTAGGATGACAGAAGGAATGACCCTTATACATAGTTATTATGCATTAGATGGTATCCTGCTGAGTTTCCAAGAATCCTCATGTATAATGAATGAGGCTAGTTTTCAGGGAAACCACCACGTCCTGTAAGCTGTACCGTAGCTAGGTAAAAGGTCAGTCCCAAGAACCGTTATCAGTCCCAAGAACCATTATGTAGTGTAACGGCAGGGGAAATATAGGTGAAAGGTGTGGTTGCTACCTGAGCCTATATTGGGGTACCTATAGGAAACATAACTATATAAATCTATATATATATATATATATGTATATATATATATATATCCTGCTCCAGTGCACCGTTCTAGCGTGTCACTCTTAAGCGAAGAAGGATTTGAGTTATCCAGTCGCTAGGCACTTTGCTATTAAGCACAAAAGCAACAGGGATCTACTACAGTTTTTCAGTATTGATTGTGTCCCAGTAAACATCAGAGGGGGAGACAGAGTGTTGAAATTAAGGAGATTGGAGTCGCGATACATAATTGATCTCCAAACCAAGACCCCGAATGGGTTAAATAGTGGGGAGGAGTTGATAGTACATCTGGGAACTTAAAATGTGTTATGCTGTGCCTTTCAGGAGAAAGTAAAAATGACGAGTAATTGCATCTCAGTGGTTAATGTAGTGACCTTTTCTTATCTGATTCATTTTTTATAGGTGGGTGCCGATACACGGCGGTATGCAGTGAGCATTGAGGGATTATTGGCAATCCTCAAAGGAAAGGGGGTTGCCTAATGCCGATCCACGGCGAGATTGTTTCATGCAGTGGCAAATGATATAATTGTACATAGAGAGAGTACAATTGGAAGTTTTATTCACACAATATTACAATGTGAGATTATTTGAATATCAAATTGTTTTTGGATTTCAGTAAATGCTTATATAAGTATGTGAAAGGGCTTCTTTAGTAATAATATATACCACTGCAATATGGCGCCTATAGAATGGCGACCGTAATCCCTCTTTTGTTTCAATGACCCATCGTTTGATGTTTAAATAATGGCGCCTCTCAGTGTGAAATGTAAACACTGACGAAGGAACCTTTCCGAAACGCGTTTGTTTGCTGCGCTAAGAAAAATAAACTAAGATTGTGGAAACCCTACCCCATGAGTGCTGGTATCCTTTCTGGAAAGAGGAGGAACCTTGGAGCTGTAATATATATATATATATATATATATATATATATATATATATACATATATTACCTACTGGCGGTTGCCAGTAGGTAGTTATAGTGAGGACCTTGTTTCTATTCAAAAAGCATTTTTTCTTTTGCCAATATCTTTGGCGCCGTTTGACGAATCTTCGCGAAATTTTCAAAACTATAGACCAGCTCCGGTCAGCTCCTGTCTTGAATGTTTCGGGGTGATTCATCAAGCAGGGGCCGAGGAAAAAGGGGGGTCCCAAAACGCGTTTTCCCCATGTTAAATTCCACAGGAAATTTTGGAACAGGCTACAGCCCGAACTGCTGAACGCAATTACACCACATTTGGCAAAAAGGTAGCTCTTGGTTCAGAAAGCGGCCTTTTTTTTAAATGGTGTAAATCCGTTCAGTAGTTCCTGAGAAATAAAAAAAAAGAAAAATGATGTATCTGAGCCCTGAGGAGGATTTGCGAATCCTCCCGAGCACGAGCTTAATTCTGATTGGCTGCCAACACTCCAAATCAGAATGTGTTGGCAGCCATCTTGTGACTCGGTAACTGAGTCCCAAGAAAACAGCTAAAAAAAGGTTAAAAGACAAGAAAAGGGGGCAGGGTAGAAACACCCTGACCCCCTGGGCCTGCAGAATTCGCGCTGGGTGCGCGAATCCGGCTGAAAGTTTTTGCCACACTGCTGGTGGGGCGATGAGGTCATCTTGTGTCCTGAGGACCTCAGGACACAAGTGGACTTCATCCCCCGAGCAGCAGTGCACCAGGAGGCACGTTTGCAGAGTGGTGCGAAAAGGGGACGTGGCCTCGGACCACTCTCAGCAATCCAGCTGTGTGGGGCTTACTGGAGGTACTTGGTGGGCTAGTGTGCCCCCAGGGACCCTCAGGAGGCAAGGGGACTTCATCCCCAAACAAGAGCATGCCAGGAGGCACATTTGCTGAGTGGTGGAGAAAGGGGGCGTGGCCTGTGTCCACCTCTCAGCAATCCCACTGTGTGGGGCTTACTAGAGGTAAGAGGTAGGCTAGTTGGCCCCAAAGGACCCCCAGCAGCGAAGGTGACTTCAATCCCCATCCAAGAATGAGCCAGGGACCGCATTTGCAGAGTGGTGGGCAAAGGGGGCGTGGCCTGCTATGAGAATTTAGCAATCCTGCTGTGTGGGACTTACTGGAGGTAATAGGAGGGGTAGTTGGCCCCCAAGGATGTCCTTGGGGGCCAACTACCCCTCTTGTTACCTCCAGTAAGTCCCGCACAGTGGGATTGCTAAGACGTCTTCGGAGGCCACGCCCCCTTTCTCCACTATCTGCAAACGCGCCTCCTGTCAGACTACGGGATGGGGGCTGAAGTCCACTTTACTCCTGAGGGACTTTGGGGGCCAAGAAGCCCTCCTGGTACCTCCTGTAAGTCCTACGCAGCGGAATTCCTGAGATCTGGTCGGAGGCCCAGCACCCTTTCTCCACCACTCTGCAAACGCGACTACTAGTTAAAGAAGCATTTGCAATGCAATAGGTTTCGCATTTACGAGAATTAGAGCTATTGGCATTGTAAATGTAAATGTTTTTTACTAATGTTTTTTGGTGTAGAGTGGATGTACGTTGTGTGTAGTGGAATTATGTGATATGTTGTGCAGTGAAATTATGTGAATAGAAAGTATGTGGTATTTAGTGTATAGGAATTATGTGGAGTGGGATTATGTGTTGTGGAGAGTAATTATGTGGTATTGTAGTCTGTGTTGTGGAGTGGTAACCTCAGGTTTAGTCTTTCTCGTTTCCATACAAGCTAAACTATAAACTCAATGAGACACAAAAAAAGAAGGAACCACTGAGGAACACTTCTGGACCTAGTCGGTGGTATGAGCAGGGCCACTGGAATTATGTGACTTTTCGGCTGCACCAATTGTCACATAATTAAACATTTTCCGCATTTGCCAAATATTCCATCATCAATGCCTAATCTGCAGATTTTAACAAAAAAAGACTTGTTTCTAGCTGAAACGGCTCAAATGTTCCCAAAATGCAGTGTCACGTGTTACAGCGTGGTGGAAGGCCCTTTGCAAAGCTGGAATGGTCACGTGGTACTTACTGCCGCTTTCTGTCCCTTTCTTGCCTCTTTGTGCACCTCTCCTACCTCTTTCTGCACCCATCTTGCCTCTTTTTGCACCTCTGTTGGTTCTTTCTGCACTGCTCTTGCTTCTTTCTGCACCTCACTTGCCTCTTTCTGCACTTCTCTTGCTTCTTTCTACACCTCTGTTGCTTCTTTCAGCAATTCTTTTGCCTCTTTCTGCACTTCTCTTGCTTGTTTCTGCACTTCTCTTGTGTCTTTCTGCACCTCTGTTGCCTCTTTCTGCACCTCACTTGCTTCTTTTGGCACCCCTCTTGCCTCTTTCGGCACCCCTCTTCTCTCTTTCTGCACCTCGCTTGCCTCTTTTTGCACCCTTGTTCCCTCTTTCTGCACTTTTCCTACCTGTTTCTGCACCTCTCTTGCCTCTTTCTGTACCTCTGTTGCTTCTTTCTGTACTTCTCTTGTTCTTTCTGCACCCTTCATGCCTCTTTCAGCACCTCTGTTGCTTCTTTCTGCACTTCTCTTCCTTCTTTCTGCACCCCTCCTGCCTCTTTCTGTACTTGTCTTGCCTCTTTGCGCACCTCTCCTACTTATTTCTGCACCCCTCTTGCCTCTTTTTGCACCTCTGTTGGTCCTTTCTGCACTGCTCTTGTTTCTTTCTGCACCTCTTTTGCAAATTTCTGCATCCCTCTTGCCTCTTTCTGTACCCCTCTTCCCTTTTTCTGCACCTCTCTTGCCTCTGTCTGCACATCTGTTCCCTCTTTCTGCACCCCTTTTGCCTGTTTCTGCAACTTTCTTGCCTCTTTCCGCAGTTCTTTTGCCTCCTTCTGCACCTCACTTGCCTCTTTCTGCACTTCGATTGCCTCTTTTTGCACTTCTCTAGATTCTTTCTGCACCCCTGTTGTCTCTTTCTGCACCCCTGTTGACTCTTTCTGCACTTGTCTTCCCTCTTTCTGCACTTCTCTTGTTTCTTTCCACACCTCTGTTGCTTCTTTCAGCAATTCTCTTGCCTCTTTCTGCACTTCTCTTGGTTGTTTGTGCACCTCTCTTGTGGTTTTCTGCACCTCTGTTGCCTCTTTCTGCACCTCACTTGCTTCTTTCTGCACCCCTCTTGCCTATTTTGCACCCCTTTTTTCTCTTTCTGCACCTCTCTTGCATCTTTCTGCACCCCTGTTCTCTCTTTCTGCACCTTTCCTGCCTGTTTCTGCACCTCTCTTGTCTCTTTCTGTACCTCTGTTGCTTCTTCTGCACTTCTCTTGCTCTTTCTGCAACCTTCGTTCCTCTTTCAGCACCACTGTTGCTTCTTTCTGCATTTCTCTTCCTTCTTTTTGCACCCCTCCTGCCTCTCTCTGCACTTGTCTTGCCTCTTTGTGCACCTCTCCTACCTCTTTTTGCACCCCTCTTGCCTCTTTTTGCACCTCTGTTGGTTCTTTCTGTACTGCTCTTGCTTCTTTCTGCACTTCTCTTGCTTCCTTCTACACCTCTCTTGTGTCTTTCTGCACCTCTGTTGCCTCTTTCTGCACCTCACTTGCTTCTTTCTGCACCCCCTTGCCTCTTTCTGCATCCCCTCTTCCCTCTTCTGCACCTCTCTTGCCTCTTTTTGCACCCTTGTTCCCTCTTTCTGCACCTTTCCTACCTGTTTCTGCACCTCTCTTGCCTCTTTCTGTACCTCTGTTGCTTCTTTCTGTACTTCTCTTGCTCGTTCTGCACCCTTCACGCCTCTTTCAGCACCTCTGTTGCTTTTTTCTGCACTTCTCTTACTTCTTTCTGCACCCCTCCTGCCTCTTTCTGTACTTGTCTTGCCTCTTTGTGCACCTCTCCTACTTATTTCTGCACCCCTCTTGCCTCTTTTTGCACCTCAGTTGGTTCATTCTGCACTGCTCTTGCTTCTTTCTGCACCTCTCTTGCAAAGTTCTGCATCCCTCGTGCTTCTTTCTGTACCCCTCTTCCCTCTTTCTGTACCCCTTTTGTCTGTTTCTGCAACTCTCTTGCCTCTTTCTGCAGTTCTCTTGCCTCCTTCTGCACCACACTTGCCTCTTTCTGCACTTCTATTGCCTATTTCTGCACCTCTCTTGCTTTTTTCTGCACACCTGTTGTCTCTTTCTGCACCCCTGTTGTCTCTTTCTGCACTACTTTTCCCTCTTTCTGCACCTCTCTGGCTTCTTTCTGCACTTCTCTTGCTTCTTTCTGCACCTCTCTTGCTTCTTTCTGCACCCTTCTTCCCTTTTTTGCATCCCTCTTGCCTCTTTCTGCTGTTTTCTTGCAATTTTCTACACCCCTCTTGCCTCTTTCTGCACCTCACTTGCATCTTTCTGCAGCTCTGTTGCCTCTTTCTGCACCTCACTTGCTTCCATATGCACCACTCTTGCCTCTTTTTGTACCCCTTTTTTCTCTTTCTGCACCTCTCTTGCGTCTTTCTGTACCCCTGTTCCCTCTTTCTGTACCTTTCCTGCCTGTTTCTGCACCTCTCTTGTCTCTTTCTGTACCTCTGTTGCTTCTTTCTGCACTTCTCTTGCTCTTTCTGCACCTTTCACGCCTCTTTCAGCACCTCTGTTGCTTCTTTCTGCACTTTTCTTCCTTCTTTCTGCACCCCTCCTGCCTCCTTCTGTATTTGTCTTGCCACTTTGTGCACCTCTCCTACTTTTTTCAGCACCCCTCTTGCCTCTTTTTGCACCTCTGTTGGTTATTTCTGCACTGCTCATGCTGCTTTCTGTACCTTACTTGCCTCTTTCTGTACTTCTCTTGCTTCTTTCTATACCTCTGTTGCTTCTTTCAGCAATTCTCTTGCCTCTTTCTGCACTTCTCTTTCTTCTTTCTGTACCCCTCCTGCCTCTTTCTGTACCTTTCTTGCCTCTTTGTGCACCTCTCCTACCTCTTTCTGAACCCCTCTTGCCTCTTTTTGCACCTCTGTTGGTTCTCTCTGCACTGCTCTTGCTTCTTTCTGCACCTCACTTGCCTCTTTCAGCACTTCTCTTGCTTCTTTCTACACCTCTGTTGCTTCTTTCAGCAATTCTCTTGCCTCTTTCTGCACTTCTCTTGCTTGTTTCTGCACTTCTCTTGTGTCTTTCTGTACCTCTGTTGCCTCTTTCTGCACCTCACTTGCTTCTTTCTGCAACCCCTCTTGCCTCTTTCTGTACCCCTCTTCCCTCTTTCTGCACCTCTCTTGCCTCTTTTTGCACCCTTGTTCCCTCTTTCTGCACCTTTCCTACCTGTTTCTGTACCTCACTTGCCTCTTTCTGTACCTCTGTTGCTTCTTTCTGTACTTCTCTTGCTCTTTCTGCACACTTCACGCCTCTTTCAGCACCTCTGTTGCTTCTTTCTGCACTTCTCTTCCTTCTTTCTGCACCCCTCCTGCCTCTTTCTGTACTTGTCTTGCCACTTTGTGCACCTCTCCTAATTATTTCTGCAGCCCTCTTGCCTCTTTTTGCACTTCTGTTGGTTCCTTCTGCACTGCTATTGCTTCTTTCTGCACCTCTTTTGCAACTTTCTGCATCCCTCTTGCCTCTTTCTGTATCCCTCTTTCTGCTCCTCTCTTGCCTCTGTCTGCATACCTGTTCCCTCTTTCTGCACCCCTTTTGCCTGTTTCTGCAACTCTCTTGCCTCTTTCTGCAGTCCTCTTGTCTCCTTCTGCACCTCACTTGCCTCTTTCTGCACTTCTATTGCCTCTTTCTGCACCTCTCTTGCTTCTTTCTGCACCCCTGTTGTCTCTTTCTGCACCCCTGTTGTCTCTTTCTGCACTCGTCTTCCATCTTTCTGCACCTCTCTTGCTTCTTTCTGCACTTCTCTTGCTTCTTTCTGCACCTCTCTTGCTTCTTTCTGCACCCTTCTTCCCTATTTTGCATCCCTTTTGCCTCTTTCTGCTGTTTTCTTGCAATTTTCTTCACCTCTCTTGCCTCTTTCTGCACCTCACTTGCCTCTTTCTGCACTTCTCTTGCTTCTTTCCACACTGCTGTTGCTTCTTTCAGCAATTTTCTTGCCTCTTTCTGCACTTCTCTTGCTTGTATCTGCACCTCTCTTGCGTCTTTCTGCACCTCTGTTGCCTCTTTCTGCACCTCACTTGCTTCTTTCTGCACCCCTCTTGCCTATTTTAGCACCCCTTTTTTCTCTTTCTGCACCCCTGTTCCCTCTTTCTGTACCTTTCCTGCCTGTTTCTGCACCTCTCTTGCCTCTTTCTGCACTTCTCTTCCTTCTTTCTGCACCCCTCCTGCCTCTTTCTGTACTTGTCTTGCCTCTTTGTGCACCTCTCCTACTTTTTCTGCACCCCTCTTGCCTCTTTTTGCACTTCTGTTGGTTCTTTCTGCACTGCTCTTGCTTCTTTCTGCACCTTACTTGCCTCTTTCTGCACTTCTCTTGCTTCTTTCTATACCTCTGTTGCTTCTTTCAGCAATTCTCTTGCCTCTTTCTGCACTTCTCTTCTTTCTTTCTGTACCCTTCCTGCCTCTTTCTGTACGTTTCTTGCCTCTTTGTGCACCTCTCATACCTCTTTCTGCACCCCTCTTGCCTCTTTTTGCACCTCTGTTGGTTATTTCTGCACTGCTCTTGCTTCTTTCTGCACCTCACTTGCCTCTTTCTGCACTTCTCTTGCTTCTTTCTACACCTCTGTAGTTACTTTCAGCAATTCTCTTGCCTCTTTCTGCACTTCTTTTGCTTGTTTCTGCACTTCTCTTGCGTCTTTCTGCACCGCAGTTGCCTCTTTTTCACCTCTATTGCTTCTTTCTGCACCCCTCTTGCCTTTTTCTGCACCCCTCTTCCCTCTTTCTCCACCTCTCTTGCCTCTTTTTGCACCCTTGTTCCCTCTTTCTGCACCTTTCCTGCCTGTTTCTTCACCGCTCTTGCTTCTTTCTGTACCTCCGTTGCTTTTTCTGCACTTCTTTTGCCTCTTTCTGCACCCTTCACATCTCTTTCAGCACCTCTGTTGCTTCTTTCTGCACTTCTCTTCCTTCTTTCTGCACATCTCCTGCCTCTTTCTGTTCCTCTCTTGCCTCTTTTTGCTCCTCTGTTAGTTCTTTCTGCACTGTTCTTGCTTCTTTCTGCACCTCTTTTGCAAATTTCTGCATCCTTCATGCCTCTTTCTGCACCCCTCTTCCCTATTTCTCCACCTCGCTTGCTTCTTTCTGCACTTCTCCTGCTTCTTTCTGCACTGCTTTTGCTTCTTTCTGCACCTCTCTTGCAAATTTCTGTATCCCTTTTACCTCTTTCTGCACCCCTGTTTCCTCTTTCTGTACCTTTCTTGCCTGTTTCTGCACCTCTCTTGCCTCTTTCGGCACCTCTGTTGTTTCTTTCTGCACTTCTCCTGCCTTTTTCTGCACCCCTCTTGCTTCTTTAAGCACCTCTGTTGCTTCTTTCTGCACTTCTCTTGCTTCTCTCTGCACCCCTCTTGCCTCTTTCTGTACCCCTTTTGCCTCTTTGTGCACCTCTCCTGCCTCTTACTGCACCTCTCTTGCCCTTTTCTGCAGTTCTCTTTCTGTACCTCTTTTACTTCTTTCTGCACTTTTCTTGCCTCTTTCTGTACCCCTCTTGCCTCTTTTTGCACCTCTGTTGGTTCTTTCTGCACTGCTCTTGCTTCTTTCTGCACCTCTGACCTAGAGGTAGTTTTAATCACCCTGCCCTATTATGTACTAGGGTCTTACAGGGGAGGTCATGCCAATCACAGGGGTACCCCAACCCATAGTGTACCCTAGTGTATGTAGGTGTTTTCACCGTATTCTAAATGTCTTTTAGCATAGCACTGACTCCGGGCCTTGTTAGTCAGAGTCACTTACCACCAGTACCAGTCAGCAAAAAGTTGGGGGCACAGGATGACTTTGCAACAAGGCCTCTTTGTGCACCTCTGTTGGTTCTTTCTGCATATCTCTTGCTTCTTTCTGTGCCTTTCTTCCTCTTTCTGCATATGTCCTACCTATGTAGGCATAGTTAGAAATTAGCAGTTAAAAAACCTTAGAATTTCACTGAAAAAACCATAGGTTTCAGGGACATTATAGTTATTAATTAGCATTTAAAAATTCTTAGAAATTCACTGAAAAAACCATAGGTTTCAGGGACGTTATAGTTAGAAATTAGCATTTAAAAAACCTTTAAAAATTCACTGAAAAAACCATAGTTTCAGGGACGCTATAGTTAGAAATTAGCATTTAAAAAACCTTAGAAATTCACAGAAAAAACCACAGGTTTCAGGGACGTTATAGTTTGTTGGACATTTCAGTCGTACGAACCCAGAGAAATTCGGCAGTTATAGTTAGTTGAGGTAACTATAACTCGCGCCCCCGCAATGCACTGCTGATGACTTCACATATTACATCACTCATGACATGGTCAGTGACATCACTGATGACATCTCAAATGACATCACTGATGACATCACTGATAACATCATCCACGTGATAATCTGATGCACCTCCTCACACCCTAATATAAACTTTGATACACCCACTCTAAAATACAGACTACCATTTTCGAAACCAAAGACACACCAATACCAGTTACTACATACCCACTCACTGATTCCTAGGTCTACAAACACATCTACTCATTCACCCATACAGTCACTCATACATGCAGTCACTCATCAATACAGCACTATCATATGCACTCATACACCTATACAGATACTCACACACCACCACTCACCCATAGAGTTACTCACACACATAGTCAGTCATGCAAAGAATTAATCATACTCCCATTTACTCACATACACAATTATTCACACATCACCTCACTTATTCATGCAGATACTAATGCATACTTACTCTCTTATACAATCACCGACACAAGCACACACTCATCCATACAGCCACTCTCACAATCACTCACTCTCACATATAGTCATTTAGATAGTCCAACACTCACATATACTGCCTTTCACATATGTAGTTACTCACACATGTACCACTGAGACATCTAAACACTCACCAACACACCCATACACACACTCACCCACCCATAGAGCCCTTCATAGACCCACTCTTGAACCCCTACACCCAGTGAATCACCCACTCCCACATCTATGCACAAAGTCACATACCCCCACCCACCCACACAGATACTCAGGCACCCATATAGATACTCGGACAATCAATCAATAACCCATATAGACACTCATATAGCTACTCACCAACCCATGCAGCCACTTATACACCAACTGACAGACTGATACAGACATTCACACAGTTTAGTCACTAACCCATGCATTCAGTAAGACACGTTTAATCACTCACTTACACAGTCAGTCACGCACCTACTAAATCATCCATATAGACACTCATACACCCACTCATTCTTCAATACACCTTGCCATATATATATATATAAAACATATTTAAACTTTTTAGAAACACTCAGTCACAGGATGAGGTAACCAGTGATGTCATCAGTGATGTCATTTGAGATGTCATCAGTGATGTCACTGACCATGTCATGAGTGATGTAATATGTGATGTCATCAGCAGTGCATTGCGGGGGCACGAGTCATAGTTACCTCAACTAACTATAACGGCCGAATTTCTCTGGTTTTGTATGACTGAAATGTCCAACTAACTATAACGTCCCTGAAACCTGTCTTTTTTTCAGTGAATTTCTAAGGTTTTTAAAATGCTAATTTCTAACTATTACGTCCCTGAAACCTATGGTTTTTTCAATGAATATATATATATATATATATATATATAGATATATAGGTATATATATATCTATATATATATATATATATGTATATATATATATATATAATTATATATATAGATATATGTATATATACATATATATATAGTCGCCAGTAGGTAGTTATAGTTAGGACCTTGTTTCTACTCAAAAAGTGTTTTTTCTTTTGCCAATATCTTTGGCGCCGTTTGACGAATCTTCGCGAAATTTTCAAAACGAATGGCCCGATCTGGTCAGCTCCTGTCTTGAAAGTTACGGGGTGATTCGTCAAGTGGGGGTAGAGAAAAAAGGGAGGTCCCAAAACGCATTTTCGCCATGTTAATTTCCATAGGAAACTTTTGTCACAGCTACAGCCCGAACTGCTGAACGGAATTACACCAAATTTGGCAGAAATGTAGCTCTTGGTCCAGAGTGCACTCTTTGCTTTAAATGGTGTAAATCTGTTAAGTAGTTCCTGAGAAAATTATACATAAAAAAATATTAGTATCTGGTGACCGCGGTGGTTCAGCGAACCCTCCCGATTGCAAGCTGACTTCTGATTGGCTGCCAACACTTCAAACCAGGAAGTGTTGTCAGCCATCTTGTGACTCAATTGAACCGAGTCACAAGAAAAAAGGTAAAAAAAAAGAAAAAGGGGGCAGGGTAGATACACCCTGACCCCCTAGGCCTGCATTTTTATTTTTACATTTCGGCGAGATTCGCATAGGGTGCGCAAATCCCACTGAAAATGTAAAAAAAAAACGAAGCGCAGTCTCCCGCGATATGTTTCTTTTAAGCCCCCGGGTGGGCCAGGTCCCGGGGGCAATCCTTAATTGCCCCAGGTCCGGCTCTTGCAATGTCCCGGGGTGCCCACCCCGGGACATTGCAGTTTGCTATGGCAGGGCGGTAGCACTGCACCCGCCCTGTCATAGCAAACTTCTGCTTTGCTTCATGGAAGCGAGAGCAGAAAAACTGCTCTCGCTTCCATGAAGCGAAGCAGATTTGCTTTTGTGCAAAGGAAGCTGCATGTTAGCAGCTCCCTTTGTCCAAAAGCAATGCCGTCTCCCGCAGGAGGCGGGGAGCCGGCAGGGACTGCGGAGGCATTGGGGCTCCCCCTGCAGTCTCCAACGTGAGGCCAAGCCACGGGGAATGGGTCCCCGGGGCCCAAAATGACCCGGGAGGGGGGCCACTCGGCCCCCTCCACTTTTTAATTAAAAAAATAAATAAATGAGGCTGGGCCCCGGGGGATGTGGTCCCCCGGCCCAAATTTGGCCTCAGAAGAGGGGTCACACGGCCCCCTCCAATTTTTTTTATTAAAAGAGTCTGGGCAGGCCCCAGGGGATGTGGTACCCAGGGCTGAAAATGGCCTGGAAGGGTGGCCACGCGGCCCCCCTCCATCAAAATAAAATGAATTTAGCAAAATAAAAAGAGGCAAAGCCCCGGGGGATGGGGTCCCCGGGGCTGAAAATGGCCTCAGGAGGGGAGCCACGTGGCCCCCTCCTTTACATATAGAGTTTAAAAAAAAAAAAATAGAAGTGGCCATGCCCCAGGGGGATGGGGTCCCCGGGGCCGCAATCGGCCTCGGGAGGGGGGCCGCGTGGCCCCCTCCCCAATTTTTGTTTTAATTAAAAATGGGTCAGGCCCTTGGGGATGGGGTCCCCGGGGCCCAAAAAGTATTAAGGGAAGGGGGGCCAAACAGCCCTCCTTCCTAAAAGAAGGCAGAAAAGAGAAGCCGGCATCTCGCCGGAGGCCCCCCACTGCCTGAACTACTCTGCAAAAGCACTTCCTGGTGCGCTTTGGGTTTGGGGATGAAATCCCTGTTACAACTGAGGGTCCATGGGGGCCAACTAGCCCACCAGGTACCTCCAGTAAGCCCCACACAGTGGGATTGCTGAGAGGTGGTGCAGGCGAAGCCCCTTTTTACAACACTCTGCTAACACACCTCTTGGCGCAGTGCTGGTGGGGCGATGAGGTCCCCTTGCATCCTGAGGGCCTCAGGACTAAAATGGACCTCATCGCCCCACCAGCAGTGCGCCAGGAGGCGCATTTGCAGAGTGGTGTAAAAATGGGGCATGGCCTCTAACCACTCTCAGCAATCCAGCTGTGTGGGGCTTACTAGAGGTAACAGGAGGGCTAGTTGGCCCCAGGGACCCTCAGGAGGCAAGGGGACTTCATCCCCCAACCAAGAGGACGCCAAGAGGCGCATTTGCAGAGTGGTAGAGAAAGGGCATGTGGCCTGTGTCCACCTCTCAGCAAACCCACTGTGTGGGGCTTCCTTGAGGTAACAGGTAGGCTAGTTGGCCCCTAAGGACCCCCACAAGAGAAGGGGACTTTAATCCCCATCCAAGAGCATGCCAGGGAGCGCGTTTGCAGAGTGGTGGGCAAAGGGGGCGTGGCCAGCTATGAGAACTTGACAATCCTGCTGTGTGGGACTTACTGGAGGTAATAGGAGGGGTAGTTGGCCCGCAAGGATGTTCTTGGGGGCCAACTACCCCTCCTGTTACCTCCAGTAAGTCACACACAGTGGGATTGCTAAGAGGTCTTCAGAGGCCATGCCCCCTTTTCTCCACCACTCTGCAAATGTGCCTCCTGGCAAACTACTGGTTGGAGGATGAAGTCCACTTTACTCCTGAGGGACTTTGGGGGCCAAGAAGCCCTCCTGGTACCTCCTGTAAGTCCTACGCAGCAGAATTCCTGAGCGCTGGTCAGAGGCCCTGTCCCCTTTCTCCACCACTCGGCAAACGCGACTACTAGTTAAAGAAGCATTTGCAATGTAATAGGTCTCGTTAGAGCTATTGGTGTTGTAAATGTAAAAGTTGCATTGGTGTTGTAAATGTAAAAGTTTTTCACTAATGTTTTTGGAGTGGGGTGGATGTACGTTGTGTGCAGTGGAATTATGTGGTATGTTGTGCAGTGAAATTATGTGAATAGAAAGTATGTGGTATTTAGTGTATAGGAATTATGTAGAGTGGGATTATGTGTTATGGAGAGTAATTATGTGGTGTGATAGTCTGTGTTGTGGAGTGGTAAACTCAGGTTTAGTCTTCCTCGTTTCCATAGAAGCTAAACTATAAACTCAATGAGACAAAAAAAAGAACGAATCACTGATGAGCACTTCTGGACCTAGTCAGAGGTATGAGCGGGGCCACTGGAATTATGTGACTCATTCACGCAGTAACTCATCAATACAGCCACTGATATATGCACTCATATACCCATACAGACACTCACACACCGCCACTCACCCATAGAGTTACTCACACGCCTAGTCAGTCACCCAAAGAATCAATCACACTGCCATTTACTCACCTACACAGTTATACACACACCTCCTCACTTATTCAAACACATACTAACACATACTTACTCTCTTATACAATCACTGACACAAGCACACACTCATCCATACAGCCACTCTTTCAATCACTCACTCTCACATATAGTCGCTTATATACGCCAACACTCACATATACTGCCTTTAACATATGTAGTTACTCACACATATACCACTGAGACATCCATTCACTCACCAACACAGCCATACGCACACTCACTCACCCATACCGCCCCACGCAGATGCACTCATGAACCCATACACCCAGTGAATCACCCACTCACACATCCATGCAGAGAGTGGCACAACCCCCCACACCCACCCACACAGACACTCAGGCACCCATACAGGTACTCAGACAACCAATCATTAACCCATATAGACACTCATGTAGCTACTCATGAACCCATGCTGCCACATACACACCAACTGACAGACTGATACAGACATTCACACAGATTAGTCATTCACCCATGCATTCACTAAGACACGTTTAATCACTCACTCATACAGTCCGTCACACACCCACTAAATCATCCATTCAGACACTCATACACCCACTCATTCTTCAATACACCTTGGCGTATATACATTTAACATTCGTAAACTTTTTAGAAACACTCAGTCACTGGATGATGTCATCAGTGATGTCATCAGTGATGTCATTTGAGATGTCATCAGTGATGTCATCAGTGATGTCACGACCATGTCATGAGTGATGTAATATGTGACGTCATCAGCAGTGCATTGCGGGGGCGCGAGTTATAGTTAGCTAAGCTAACTATAACAGCTGAATTTCTCTGGTTTTGTACGAGTGAAATGTCAGCCTAACTGTAACATCCCTGAAACCTGTGGTTTTTTCACTGAATTTCTAAGGTTTTTTAAATGCTAATTCCTAACTATAACGTCCCTGAAACCTGTGGTTTTTTTCAGTGACTATATATATATAGAGATCTATATAGATCTATATATCTACATATATATATATATATATAGATCTATAGATCTATATATATATATATATCCAAACACCTCGCTGCTGCTCCAAATCCTCGGACAAACGAGTGTGGACCCAGATAAGGGCTTAAATTAATTTATTTTGCCTAAGTCTGCCATAACACGTTTCAGCCGAACTAGCAGCACTAGAGTTGCAGCACATTTGTTTCCATGGTATCCACCCCATATTATTAACAGCCTTATGGATGCAGTCATGTGTCATCCTTTGTGCACATTATGCATCAGAACTAAACTATGCAATGTGGAATAATGGCATAAGGCTTTATTCTGTGAGGCATTCCGTTTTAAAAAAAAATCATTTCGGTTGATATTTGACTGTAATCAGGACAAATATTAGATTACAATGTAATGCATCTTCTTTTACAGAGTCAGTACTACCAGAACCATGAACAAATTAGCTGTCAATTACAAGAAGTTTAATGAAAGAGGTGAATGAGCAGAACATATATGGAGGATTGGTAGCAGAAAGGGGTAAAACCATCTACATGAAAATTAAAAAGAAAAACTGAATTATGGGAGTGCAAAACACAAATCCTTTTTACAGTGCTCAAGGGGTCAGCATGAAGGTTTCAGGAATCAAGCGCCAGAGAAGGCAATATCAAGAATGACGTTCCAGAAAGTGTGAAAAATGAACATTAAATGCCTGGTCATTGTACTGTTCCAAATAAGTATTCCGGATCTGATTAAAAAAACTGTTTTTGTTAGAGTCATCATTTGGTCATATCAGTTAACTAAAGAAAGGCAAGACATCATATGACAAAAGGCAGGACATCATATGACAAAAATATCATACAAACAGTTGTGAACATATCATATAAGCGGGTATAAACAGCCTTCGCATTAGTCCTCTGTCTATAGACTTCACTGCATGGAACAGTTCCCTGTTGCTTTTCAGGGGCTGCTAAAGCTGTCCACTTTTTATTTTAACTTCTCAAGCTTCAAAGTCTTAAGCTGTCCGACTTCACAACTTCACTCATCCCAGCACACATGTAAGCCTTTGAAACAGCTGGCAATAAGTGCACAATCACACGTGCCAACATGTGAGCATGTGCCAGCACAATCTGAATGTGCAGTCTGAGCAATTACCAGTGGTTGAGATTAATTCAAGGATTTCATCCACACTTTTTTGTATTCCTCAGTTTGACGACATAAGTGCGACCAATATGTCCAGACGTTGGCCCTGTGCTCACTGTGCCACTGGAACCAAGTTGCAGCCTACAGACGAGGTCCAAATAGGCTGAGATCGGTCTGGAGTTGCTTGTGTTCCAGTTCAGAGGATCCTGGCCTGGCAGTTCAGGCTGGACTGCTCCTATTGGAGAAGGCCCAAGGCTGATTTGCATTAGGCTAGGTTCTGTCTGAGGTGGCATGGTGGGCAAAGAAAAAACAATGGGCTGGGATGCAGTCCTAAGTAATTACCAGTGGCTGAGATTAATTCAAGCATTCTACCCATCATTGTTTGTATTCCTGAGTGCCACCAGTGTACGCAGACCCATGTCCCGGGTCACTGGTCCTGTCTTAGGTGGCATTGTGGGCAAATAAAAAATGATGAACTGGGTTGTGGCCATAAGTAATTAACATTTGCTGAAATTAATTAATGTATTTCATCATTACCTTTTTGTACAGTGCCCAGATGTGAGTTCTGTGCTCATTAAGCTACTAGAACCAAGCTGCACCCTACTGATGAGGCCCAAATAGGCTGAAACCGATCTGGGGTTGCTGGTGTTGTTTTTCAAAATGGACCTGAAGGGGCAGTTGTGGATGGACTGTTCCTATTGGAGCAGTCCCCGGGCGGATTTGCATGTGGCTGGGCCCTGTCTGAGGTGGCATGGTGGGCAAAGAAAATGATGGATTGATGCGGCGCAAGTAATTACCAACTGTCGAGATTAATTCACGCATTCCACCCATAACTGTTTTGTATTCATCACCTTGTATGAACAACACACTCTTAGTTCAAAGTGCTAAACACAAGCTGGGCATATAAACGGTCAGGGGTTGTTTTTCGTTAGCATTTGCTTGCAAAATCCAAATATTTAGAAAACATTTGTAAAATAAAGAAAGGTTGGGTTAGTTGAAAACAGTTGGTAATTCCCAAAAGGCGCGTTAGCTGCGATTCTATTTTCTGAAGACTTTATTAGCATGATCAAATGTGGTAAAAAAAGCGAACAAGCACAACTGTGGCACAGACCACCACTTAATTTCTTCCAAACTCTGCTTTGACTCTTCTGTTCAGGCGACTGAGACCTTTTGCAGCTCTGAAGCAACTGGCTCTGTTAAAAACGGGGTTGTCTGCTGATGTTATTACTGTTTCTCTGGTTGTTGGACAAGATCTCCATGTCATGCTAGCGAACAGCAGGTTGCTTTGTTGTGTCTGAAGACACTTTCTATGATCATTAACCTCCAAGTTTTGTTTGTAATTGCATGAGTGCAGTTCTGCACCTCTTACACTCCATGTACCACAAAACAAGTTTGCCGTTACCTGACCAGTCGTTTTCCAAAATAGTATTTTCTGTTATCTGTAAAAGGCATATATTTTCACAGACATTATGCATACATGATCTTGCAATGGTAGACAGCTTAATAACGTGTTTTGTGCAATACATTGTGAACTTCTGCTGTCTTCAAATGGTGCTATTGGGCACGTGTACTGAAGAAATGCTGGTTGTCAGTACTGTGAGGAAGGACCTGTACATCAACACCGCCTTAATCACGGTTCGATATAAGCAGAATGCATTGGTATTAATTGAGAATTTGCCACTCGTCATCCTCGCGCCACCCACCTATGTTGTGAAACTTTCCATTTCTTTGGTACAGCATAATGCTGCCTATGTGCTAAGAAAACCCGAACAGTGGTGCAAAGGACTGTATATGACGATAGGCACCGCTTCTCTCAACAAGGCAACCTGGGTATTTTATGGTTGCATTGGTTTTCATAACATTAAGGTAGGATTAGTGCGCTCCATAAGGAACCATTTCGAAGTTCCATGTGCCCCTGTTATGCTAGCCAGCATAAGTATTACATTAGAAAGTGCTGCTTGTGAGGGGGATTATCAAGCTGTTTGAGATGGTCTTTGTGCCATCTCACCTCCCCCTGGAGTAGGCATTTACATATGACGTCACGGGGGAAACCTTTGCCTGCTCATCTCCTCCCTGACTGAAGCACCTTAAACCATGCTGTGGCACTGCACTAAGGTGGGATCATGAAAGGACAGGTCCGCCACTGTTTCACGTGCAGTCAACGCTGCAGTAACTAGGCAACCACGCTCTCTTTTCAAACTACCTGTGCAGGGTCAGACCACATTCACTGAAAACTCATTAGACCCAAAATCAAGAAGCTTCTGCAACTAGGCAACCACCGCCGTAAGCATGGTTCATACACAACAAATGTGCGATTTATTCTTTTATTTAACATTTTTCCAATAGCGCGGATGTACTTGAAAGGCATTAGTACGCTTTACAAAGAACAACAGAAACGTTGCAACTGAAAACTTCTGCTGAGCTATGGACATTGGAGTGGTTACAGTTCAAGAAATTGAAACTGAAGGAATGACAAAAGGAGGAGAGAATTAAAACCTGGGTATAGGGTTAGATCAATGTCCGATTACCTCCTCGTCCGTCTTCTTCATCCAATCCTTATCCATGAGTGATTCTTCCTATTTACTGAACTTGCTAACGTAGCCCAACAAACAAATTCCCCAATATTACCGCTGATCAGCGTTTCTGGGCCCATGGTATCAGGGGGTTTGGTCCCCTCTGAAACTGGATCGATAAATCACTCACTTACTTTCTATCTTGGTCCTCCAATGGATCTTTTATGCATCACACTGAGGGTAAAGAGAGTTAGCATCACTTGTCCAATCAATGTTAAATTTTAATTACAGTGCAACCAATTTGGCTCAACAATGAGGACCAGGAATCGGTAGCCAAGTTGAAGGGTGTTTATTACAAATTAGTAATCAGATTAAAATAGATCACTCTCAAAACCATACTATATAAGTACAAGATTGCAACAGGGAGGCCAAGTCTCCTACAGAAATTAAGGCGAACTAGAATTACAGAAACGAGGAGCTCGGTTGCTGCAATACAAAACAGTAACATAAGAATCTCTCGGAAAATAATCTAGATTTGTCTTTTCAATGCATTAGCAATCTAATTCCTCCAAGATCAGACCAAGGCACAGGAATACTCAGAGTTCAGGAATCAGATATCTCTATAGAAAACGACAGGGATTAGGCACAAGAGTATTAGCAACACCAGCAGTAGCATTGCAGAAGCTTGGGCAGGAGTCTTCGATAAATCGGAAATAAGTGTCAGTCTAAACCACACTTAGAGAAAACCAACGGGACATAGGGAAATGGTTTAAAGAGTCCATTCAAAGGTAATGGGGATTTTGGGGCATTGTTCAGGAAGGAGTCCAAGGAAGGTTCTGAATAGGTCTGCAGAAAAGGGGATCAGCAAGGAAAGCCTGAATTCATCTGCAGGATTCAGGGGCAAGTCTGAGGAAGCTCTTGATCGACGGGGTAGTTGATAGGTTATAGTCTGCAAGTTCATAGAGAAACACCCCTTTGGTTGCATCATCAATAGAAATCCATTGTTCAAAGTAGCCATGCATTGCAGGCTGCAACAGTAGAGAAAAATCTCACACTGGACATGGGAACACCATCTTGGTCACACACTCCTGCTAGAGTACAATAGTCTTTTCTTCGTCCACAGGTCTCTCATACGCTCGTAGACAAGTTACTTTACCAGACGTGTCTATTGCTGTTACAAGAAATGTATCTATTCTAAACTAGCAATGCATGAGAATAACTGCAAGAAAAGCAAGTCAGCAAAATACAGGCGCCCAGTAAATGGTACCGTGAAGTACAGGCCTTGGAGACCAATGCTAACTTAAGACATTAAATCGATGATGCACATTTATTATTGCCTGTGCACATTTAAACATATACAAATATATTTATTTAGCACTTTTAGTTCATATTGCACAGATCACACAATAAGCAATCAAACTGCAAAATGGTAGGTATAGGCGGGAACTACGTTGAAAGCACATACATGTAACATTAATGCATACATTGAATAAATGTTGTCGTTTAAACTGTTAGGATCCTACATGTATAAGGATCATTGAGAGCTAAGAACGATATAAGAGTTACACAGACAATATAGCACAAATTTAGGAATCACGAGTAATGTTGCAGCAGTGAAGTAAAGAGGAGGGTTTTTCAAAACAATTACACATTACTAGTTTTCATCTTTGCATGTTAGTATAAATTAAACTGTAAATCCATTTAGTTGCAATGAAGCATATACGTTTTATTATTGCATGTCAGTCACTGTATTTATCAACATCAATGACTATTTCTAGATCATTTTATTAAATGCCTCTCTTAGATAATAAAGATGATTCCTAAGTTAAACGTTTAAGAGTATTTCTTTCGACATTAGTAAACATTCTATGGAACTATAAATTCTACAGTAAAGATTCTTCTGCAATAGCGGTGTCAAACGCAATGTGTGCATGAATCATTATGACACGTAGGACTCATGTGCAATGTGCACATTCATTTTGTGTGTCAGGTATCATTTGCATTTAGGTTTTAGTGACGTGCAAAGAGTGGCCAGTTTGCGCTGCACCACCACCAATACCCAGATTCCCATGGAAATAGAAATTACCTGGGCGGCACGTCCTGCTCTTATTTTTGTGTTTAGGAGCAAAGCTTCCCTTCCCGTCACCTCAGGTTTTATCCATTATCTTCATGTTTATTTTATATTCCCCTGGGGAGAGACTTACTCTAGCAGCTCCTAAAAGTATTCAGGTTAGGTTATTTCAACTGCCGTGCTAAGCCGGCGGGACCTTGGGGTAGTCCGCGTTTGATTTGCTAAGCAATCAAGGAGTCACTCATTCAGGCATACTATAGGACAATGCTGAGCACGTCCGGATACTTGATATTTTGCTTTTTGTGTTCCATTTCTTCATTCTATTCTTGATTTTAGATCATGCTATCACAAAGACATGATAATGAGGGCTCTCGCGAGATCTTGCATGAAGATGCTTCGTTAGAAATTGTCTGGTTTCAGAAAACGAGTTGCTTTGTGCTCCTGTGTTGTTATAGCCGTGAAGGAGGCTCATCCAGGTTGTAGTGGTTTTCTCTAAAGCTCAGGTGCCCCAGGACCTTCTAATGCTGTCCCAGCCTTTAACACACTGCAGTGAATGATTGAAGCTGCAGTAGAAGTGCCTGGAGACCCTCACGGGTGGAGATCCTCACGGGTCATTAGCCACACTTTACAAATCCTGTCTGATTGATTGATTGAAAGAAGCAGCTTTAGGAGCGCAGAGGGGCCAACTGCACTTAAAATGCCTAGGGTGAATCCTGACACATACCTTACTACAGATCCTGATGGGGAGGTCAAGGGTCATTTTGTTCAGGGGTCAACATTTGTGGAGCTATTGCAGCATTTAAGGGACAATTTAGACTTTGCTCTACCAGCCTCTTCATCCAAAGGGGAGGACTCTTTTTTTGCAATATCAACATTTGGAGCCAGAGACCTTACCACTTCACAGTGCTGTTCTCAGTGTGATGCCCAACAAATAGAAGGAGATAGATAAACAGGCCTTCTCTAGGTTTCTTAGAAAATGTTATCCTCTTGAAAACTCCTCTGAGGAGTTCCCAGCATCTGTTAAAGTGGACAACCTGATTGCCGATCTATCTTCCCAGGTCATTTTGGAGGAGTCCATACCATCCGATTCAGTCAACAAAAAGGTCGAGACAGTAGTCAAAAGGTTTTATGCTGTCCCCAATTTGTCTGTAAAAGCTAAGGAGTATACCACCTACACAATTCAATCGCTTCTTACAGACTTTCAGACACTAGCAGATCAAATTCAAGAAGGCACAGACTTCTCTTTCACATTGGCTATTATGAAGCAGCAAGTCCACTTCCTGTTGGATGTCTCGTTTGGCAATACATAATAATAATAGTAATAATAATAATAATAATAATAATAATGAGATTTCTACAGCACATAGCTACCTCCTGAGAGCTGTCCCAGCGCTCGGTACTGAGCCTATCCTTTAAGTCAAGTTCTCAAACCCCCTACATCCTGATCTGAAGAACCATGTTTTATTTGTTTTCCTGAATATTTCCTCTGACTGGACCTGCCGAACTGCTAACAGCAGAGAATTCCATAATTTGAGTGCTAGGAAGCTGAACGACTTTCTGTCCATTTGTGCTTTCCTGGGCAGTATAGCCAGCAGCTCCGTTGCTGATCTGAGATTCCTCTGGGGTACGCAAGGTCTCATCAGCGTTTGCAGGTACGGTGGCCCTATATTGTTTTCAAGGCTTCGTAACATAAGCATAAGGCTTTAAAGGCAACTCTTTGTCTCACTGGGAGCCACCGAAGCTGCCTAAGTGCGTCCTTCATGGGTGCCCGTTTAGGCAGATTCAAAATAAGTCTAGCTGCTGCATTTTGCACTCTTTGCAATCTATTGAGTCTACTTTGTGTCACTCCAAGGTATAGCACATTGCAGTAGTCCAGCCTTGACACTATCATGGCCTAGTGTCAAGGATTCCAGTAGTCCAGCCTTGACACTATCATGGCCTAGTGTCAAGGATTCACTGCCTTCCTGGATTCTGCTGGTAAGATGCACATTATTTTTCTCAGCATTTTCAGAAGTCCAAAACATTTTTTCGCTACCACCGAGGTTTGTTTGTCAAAAAATTGTTTATCATCCACCCAGACACCGAGATTCTTAACCTTGGGTTTGTCTTCCAGAACAGAGCTCAACTCCTCAGGCCACCATGCCAATGACCAAATGTTCACCTGGTTACCCAAGGTCAGAACCTCTGTTTTTCCTGCATTGAGCTTCAGACAATTTAGGTCCATCCACTTTGCGACTTCTGCCAGGCAGAGACTGAGAGACGCAGCCATCTGAGTGGCATTTTGTAACATGGTGATAATAAGCTGAGTGTCATCAGCATATGACATAACTTCAAACCCGAAGCTCTCGCTTACCTCTACTAGTGGGCGCACATACATGTTAAATGTGGTTGGACTAAGCGAGGAGCCCTGTGGCACTCCTTGCTTCCACAGGCGTACCCTGACTGATGAAGCTACTGTGCCACCTGAGAGGTGCGTCCATGCAAAAAGGACTAAACCCATTGCAGGGCTAGGTGTACGATGCCACACTTCCAGAATCTTCCTAGCAATATGTTGTGACACACAGTATTCAACACAGTGCTAAGATCCAACATCAATAATGCTGCCGTATCATCAACGTCCAACATTTGGCGCAAAGATTCTGTCGCCAACAATAGGGCCGATGTAAGATTAGGCCCGTTAATGCTTATGCAGTGCCCTGTATAAGTTAGCATTCGCTGCACCATTTTCTGTTGAGACGCCATTTTAAAAGATGATCGAAACTAATCTTTGCTATTTCTGAGAAATGCCCTTTGCTGAGTTTCATTTCTGCAATGAAGAACTGTTAATGCCAGCACATAGCTTTCCCACTAGATAAAGGCCCTCTCCCACTTGTCTTGTAGCCTTATCGTAGTACCAGGTGCAACAGCCTTGGACTGCACTGAGTTTCGAGAACAGAAACTGTTGTTTTTTGTATTTTACTGTCCTGCTGCATGTGCCTGGAAAATTCCACTGTGGGCGTGTTTTTAACCAATCATGAAATGTACATAATGTATTTCTAGGCTTGCAGATATTTAGTTCCCTCTGTACCACTCCCAGAGAGTGACCCGGGTGACCCCAAGCGGGTCACTTCCTTCACCGACTCAGTACTGTATGTGGGATGAAACCCAGATTGCATTTTATGGAGCAAGTCGTTGCTCTCTATATAAAAGCCGAGATCTGTAAATTGACCGCTATCTCTGTAATTTTGGAATAGAGTGGGAGGAGTGAAACCAGACGATAACTTTCTGGCTAGCTAGGATCCAGCAGTGGCTTTTTCAAGAGAGGAACCACCACTGCATCCTTCTGGGTACCTGGCCAGAGTTTAAGGAGTTGTTTATCAATTCACTAAGAACTGGATGGATAAACTCCAAACCTCGTTCCAGGATGGCCAGAGATGACTGGAGATGCTGCTGTCTCAGCAGCAGCATCTGGGGCAGTGACTGCAGCGTCCAGACACATCTGATGCACTCTTGGAAAACAGATGCATCCCAGAGCTCAATCCTTATGAAGCTGCCCTTCTGTGGTTCCAGACTATTTGTCCCACTATTGGAAGATTTGATAAAAAAAATCCACTGAATACTAAAAAGTAATGACACCAGTGTGATCCTTCTCGAGGGGTAGAGGTTTGGGATTTAAAAGGACTTTTGGTTCAGGATCTAAGGTTAACAATCAGCCCTTTCGAAGCCGCGCCCGTGACCAGGAAGCCCCACGTGCCAAAAAGTCCCATTATCAGCCTCCCACCATCCTGAAAAGCATGACTGTGTCAAAGATCTTGAAGGAGGACACCTCTTACAATTTGTTAAAATCTGTCAAGACTCTGCATCAGATGCATGAGCCCCAGAAGTGGTCTTAAGGGGTTACAAAATACCATTCTCTGAGACTCCAATCCATCATTTCCATCAGATTCCACCTCCACAAAATCTGCTTCTTTGAAAGGCTCTACTCCTGTGGATGCAACTACTTCTGGACAAAGCAGCAATTATTCCTGTCCCACACAATGAGCAACTCCAGGGCTTTTATTTGATCTTCTTCATCCTCTCCGAAAGGTTCTACAAGCTCTTGGCTTCACTGGAAGGTATCTTGCATACTAATGGTTTCCAGGTATTCCCATATTTGGACGAGTGGCAAATAGCCTGTTCTTCTTTTCTCTTTTCAGGTGGTGTGCATTTTTCTGCAAAACCATGTTTTTTTAATCAATTTCAAGAAGTTCCATCTCTACCCTTATCAAAATCTACACTTTATTGGAGCTCTGTCTCAAACAGACCAGGGCGTGGTTACTCTAACGGAGCAGAGGAAAAGGAAACCCAAACATCATCTCTCCACTCTTCTGGATAAGACTCAAACATCAGCTCGGTTGTTGCTCAGGAGTAAGTGAGAGATGGCCTAGCCTCTCTCAGTCCTGTCATGGGGCATACTTCAACTGTATCAGCTGAAATATCATTTTCTGCAGTGTTGGGATCCAGTTACCCAGGGGTATGAAGCCCAAGTGGATCACTGACATAATATCGACTACAAAAATATCGAATATACAAAATATCGGCGTCTAAATATCGACTACAATAATATCTACTACCTATACTTATTTATAAAATTACTAAAATATCGAGTACACAATATCGTAAATAAAAATATCGTCCACCACAATATCGAAATGCTAAATATCGTTACATTAAATATCGTTTACATTTTTATAACATACAACATTACAAAAATATCGAATACCAAAATATAGACATCAATAATATCGACTTTTTAGAAATATCGACTATATAAAAACTGCTCAATTAAATATATCTTTAGCACCAAATATAAATTCACATTATAAAACAATATAAAATACTTAAACAACATAATAAAATAATTTGCAAACACATCAATATATATAAAAATATATTTTGGCTAAACAAACATATTACAATAATTAAATATAAACTTTAAATATATAATACTTACATTATTTCACATTAAAAACAACATTTAAATTATTTACAAAAAGTAAAAAGATAAAATATTTACTTTCTACTAACAGTTTCTTAATTAGCGTTTCCTTATATGGAAAGAAAGTGCCAAAACAATAAAAACAATTAACTTCAACGAATAAAACGCTTACATTTCAAAATACACCAATAACATTAAGCAACCAATTAAATAAACACTATATAAACATCAAACACATACATCTCTTTTACACTTAAAAACTACAACAAAGAAGAAGGTGAAACTGTGCCCAACTGTTTCCTGAAAGAAAACTTTCATTACTAAAAAGAAATTTAAAACTGCACTAAGTAAGTAAAACTGTTTTTAAAATATGACAAAACTACTAACCTGCACCAAAAATTATTTCTAAAACCTAATTAACTATTCTTTCATTCCTTACTTTTATATCACCTCTACAGATATCCTACAAAGCCAGAAAATTATTTCAAAAATACTCACCAATAAAAAAACAATAAATGTAAGTATATTCTATTTTTGCCAAACAGACCTAAAAATATTTTCAAAACGTTATTCACTAATATATATTTTCTTTTTCATCTATCTCCTCTACAGCCAACAGCAAAAGCCTCCAAAATAATTCTACAACTACACAAAATAAAGACAACTAAAAAGTAAGTATATCATTTTCCATTATTAAACAACGTTAAATACCCACCAAAATAACCCTTTACCCCTAAAATGCCTATCATCTACAAACAATATAATCAAATTATTAATATGTTTTTTCCTCTTCTCAACAGAAATTACATCAAGTAAATAGAAAAGAAAGCTTGAAATTATTTCCTAACCAATTTCATTTACATCAAACTAAACATTGTAAGTATATTCACTGAGATGTAACAGTATTTAATAAACATGTTGTATTTATTATATTAAAATATTTTCTTTTTGAATTTTCCCTAGCATAAAACAAAACAACATGACTGAAGGTGCAGAATTTGTAATGTCACAAAAAAATAAAATGCTATTATGTTATATGGGGTATGTGTATACACAGGAGAAACAAATTGGCCTTAAAGTATTTTGGAAGTGTAGCAAATACTACTCTAACAAATGCTATGGAAGAGCTACTACTCAGGAAACCACTGTTATTTCTGTAAAAGAACATAATCACCCCCCAAACATAACAGAGATTGAGGTTAGAGATGCTCTTGAAAGTATAAAAGAAGCAAGCACTAGTACTGACAAAGCAACTACCCAAATACTAAAAGAGCAACTATTAAAATTACCTCAACATGCATCAGGACAATTACCGTCCATAGCTTCTTTAAAAAGAACAATTGCCAGACAAAAAAAGCTACCACAACTACTATACCTGCCCCTAAAACATTTGCAGAAGTAGTTATTCCACCAGAATTAAGCATTACTCACAGTAAAGAACCATTTATTTTTTTTGATAACAAATGCCCAGAAAAAGAATAATTATGTTTGCTACTGCAAACAATTTACTTAAATTACAGAAATGTGACACCTGGATGATGGATGGAACTTTCAAAGTCTGTCCAAAACCATTTTACCAGCTGTACACAATACATGGATTATACCAACACTCAAATATTCCATTCATCTACGCACTATTACCAAATAAACAGCAAACTACCTACATTGATATACTAACTAAAATAAAAGAAGAAAGCAATAATTATTTTCCTTCAAAAATAATTATTGACTTTGAAATAGCCATGATAAATGCTATACTAAAAAATTATCCACACACAGCAATTCAGGGTTGCTATTATCATTTTAATCAGAGTCTCTGGAGACATCTACAAAAATCAACCCTAAGTGTACAATATGCTACAGACAGTACTTTTGCCTACCAAATAAAAAAGCTAATAGCACTAGCATATGTACCTGTAACAGATGTAGCAGAACACTACAATATTCTAATAGAAAGCCCCTATTACAAAAGAAACGAAGACAAAATAAGCCCACTACTAGAATACTTTGAGGACACCTGGGTGGGAAGATTGCATAGATCAGGGCATAGAAGGCAACCTAAATTCCACATTCCTTGGTGGAACGTGTACCTAAGTACCTTAAACAAAGAATCAAAAACAAATAATAGTGTTGAAGGATGGCATAATGCCTTCCAAGCAACAACAAGCAGAGGTAAACCTACCCTACAAAAACTTCTAGAATCTATACAAAAAGAACAAAGCTATCAAGAATTACGGATGGAACAATCTGTGACTCAAATATGTCCCAAATTAACTAAACAAACTAAAAAAATGTTTCAGCTACTGCAAAGTCAGGTTACCCTATACCCATCTACAAGAGGCCTAGATTACCTATCCCTAATAGCCAAAAGCATTTTATAAACAAAAGTTCCACAGGTATTATACTTTTTTTCGTTCATAAAACAGAAACTTTACACACATATATTAATAATATATTTTCACAAATATTACTTATTTGTCATATATATTTTCTTAAATTAAAAATATATATTTACAAATAAATAATAATTATCAAAATATACTATAAAACACAATTAATTTTCAAAACATTTCCGACCCAATTTATTAAAATAAAATACACTTACGGTTTATGAAGCTGTAGAAAATGTATTCCAAAAAGAAATAATGCTTCCATCTAAGGGGCCGATTCCGATCTCGGTCGGAGGCGCACCCAATACTATTCGGCCGGGAAAAAAGCCATGCGAAAGCCTGTTTCCCGACCGATCCGTACAGCACACCGAACGAGCAAGTACGATGCGCACAACAGCAAAAATTCCGGCCGAGCCGTACTCACCCAAACCAGGTCCTGTTCTCCGACCGAGGCGAATCCGGAAACGCCGAATCGAGTCGCACGGAAGGAAAAATGCAGCCCCGTCCGGCCGGACAAGTACGATGCGCTTCCCGTACGCGCCGAACCCGTCGCTACGCACGGCACGTCAAAGCATCCGGGAGAGGCGCACATAAGCTCCGAATCGCGCCACAACACGATCCACGGCTACGAGACGAACACGGCACCGACGAGGACGACGCGAAGCGACGAGGACGAAGCGAAGCGACGAGGACGACGCGAAGCAACGAGAAGGACGAACGACACGAACCAACCATGAATCCCTTCGTCCCGATCATACCAATATTCTACATCTACTACCGGAACAGGCACGGACGCGTACGGCGCAGAAGGTAAGCCAGACACCAACCACAAAACACATACAACACGTACACGACACATCACACACATACACGGGGATTCTGAATATACTTACACCAGCAACAGCAGCACCATAGGGGCGGGATGCCCATCACCAATGCCACATATGCACACAGGGGCCTGAATGCGCACCACCACCCCAACCCAGGGGGGCTGGATGCCTACCACTACTACCACCCTTAGCCAGGGGGCAGGATGCCCACCACTACTACCACCCTCACCCAGGGGGCAGGATGCCCACCACTACTACCACCCTCACCCACGGGGGGCAGGATGCCTACCACTACTACCACCCTTAGCCAGGGGGCTGGATGCCCACCACTACTACCACCCTTAGCCAGGGGGCAGGATGCCCACCACTACTACCACCCTCACCCAGGGGGGCAGGATGCCTACCACTACTACCACCCTTAGCCAGGGGGGCTGGATGCCTACCACTACTACCACCCTCACCCAGGGGGGCAGGATGCCTACCACTACTACCACCCTTAGCCAGGGGGCAGGATGCCCACCACTACTACCACCCTCACCCAGGGGGGCAGGATGCCTACCACTACTACCACCCTTAGCCAGGGGGCAGGATGCCCACCACTACTACCACCCTCACCCAGGGGGGCAGGATGCCTACCACTACTACCACCCTTAGCCAGGGGGGCAGGATGCCTACCACTACTACCACCCTTAGCCAGGGGGGCTGGATGCCCACCACTACTACCACCCTTAGCCAGGGGGGCTGGATGCCTACCACTACTACCACCCTTAGCCAGGGGGCTGGATGCCTACCACTACTACCACCCTTAGCCAGGGGGGCTGGATGCCCACCACTACTACCACCCTTAGCCAGGGGGCAGGATGCCCACCACTACTACCACCCTCACCCACGGGGGGCAGGATGCCTACCACTACTACCACCCTCACCCACGGGGGCAGGATGCCTACCACTACTACCACCCTTAGCCAGGGGGGGCTGGATGCCCACCACTACTACCACCCTTAGCCAGGGGGACAGGATGCCCACCACTACTACCACCCTCACCCAGGGGGGCAGGATGCCTACCACTACTACCACCCTTAGCCACGGGGGGCTGGATGCCTACCACTACTACCACCCTCACCCAGGGGGGCAGGATGCCCACCACTACTACCACCCTTAGCCAGGGGGCAGGATGCCCACCACTACTACCACCCTCACCCAGGGGGGCAGGATGCCTACCACTACTACCACCCTTAGCCAGGGGGCAGGATGCCCACCACTACTACCACCCTCACCCAGGGGGGCAGGATGCCTACCACTACTACCACCCTTAGCCAGGGGGCAGGATGCCTACCACTACTACCACCCTTAGCCAGGGGGGCTGGATGCCCACCACTACTACCACCCTTAGCCAGGGGGGCTGGATGCCTACCACTACTACCACCCTTAGCCAGGGGGGCTGGATGCCTACCACTACTACCACCCTTAGCCAGGGGGGCTGGATGCCCACCACTACTACCACCCTTAGCCAGGGGGCAGGATGCCCACCACTACTACCACCCTCACCCACGGGGGGCAGGATGCCTACCACTACTACCACCCTTAGCCAGGGGGGCTGGATGCCCACCACTACTACCACCCTTAGCCAGGGGGCAGGATGCCCACCACTACTACCACCCTTAGCCAGGGGGGCTGGATGCCTACCACTACTACCACCCTTAGCCAGGGGGGCTGGATGCCTACCACTACTACCACCCTTAGCCAGGGGGGCTGGATGCCTACCACTACTACCACCCTTAGCCAGGGGGGCTGGATGCCTACCACTACTACCACCCCCACTCATAGGATGGACAATGCATGACACAACAAGCACACCACAACCTAGGGAATGCAAGATTAAGACATCCCCCCACCACCATGACAAGCGTGTGTAGGCTGTGTCAAATGCCTACAACACCGAACATGACTTTGAACATACAATGTGACCCCCTAGCACATGTGCCACACATATATGTGTGTGGCACCCACAATGCAAGCAGCCCATGACCATTGTGGCAATGGGGCCTAAACCCCCATCATCACAGTGACCAAAAGGTAAGTGTGGGGTCCATAGCCGAAGCACATTTTGACCATTGTGGCAATGGGGTCTAAACCCCCATCATCACAGTGACCAAAAGGCAAGTGTGGGGTCCATAGCTGAAGCACATTTTGACCATTGTGGCAATGGGGTCTAAACCCCCATCATCACAGTGACCAAAAGGCAAGTGTGGGGTCCATAGCTGAAGCACATTTTGACCATTGTGGCAATGGGGTCTAAACCCCCATCATCACAGTGACCAAAAGGCAAGTGTGGGGTCCATAGCTGAAGCACATTTTGACCATTGTGGCAATGGGGTCTAAACCCTCATCATCACAGTGACCAAAAGGTAATTGTTGACAAAGAAAGAGCTGCAACTGCCAAACTGCATGGATCATTCCTGGTCACAGAACCAAAAACTCATCTGTGGCAAAGTAGTGTATGTGTCCCATTGCAACATAAATTGGGGGAGCCAAATACTGCAGTGCAAATGAAACATTCCTTTGGCCATGTGCAGACAAACAACACCCATGGGGGCTGAGACCGTCAACAGTCATCAATGACACAATGACAGAAGTGACCATCAGAATGCAGAACCACATATTTGCACCAATGGGCACACAAATGCAGATATCCTGTGGAGACAGCAGATGTGAGGTGAACAGATACCATACCATGGCAGCAATGGGACA
Source organism: Calotriton arnoldi (assembly GCA_963921515.1). Classification (NCBI taxonomy): domain Eukaryota; kingdom Metazoa; phylum Chordata; class Amphibia; order Caudata; family Salamandridae; genus Calotriton; species Calotriton arnoldi. Next base: position 102,622 of record CAWUFW010014223.1, on the reverse strand, counting down.
CACAAACCATGATCACTGTGCTGACCGATGACCTAGGAGTCCCAGGGACAGCAGGGGAAACACACCAAACAACATACAGCCAATGGCACACCCAAGATATGCCAATGCAGTGGTGCAGATGCACAAACACAAACAGGCAGACCAACACTGTCATCATACACAGCAGGTGAGGGGTGGGGGTGCCAGTGTCCCCAGGCAACCACACAACACATGAGGAGAGCTGAATACCAATCATACAGATGTGCATACACTGCCACACTAAGGTAACTCATGGATCCAAATCCCCTATGTGGGCAAGCAGGCATTGTCAGGTGAGAGGGAGCACAAAACACACATGTCACACAGGCACGTAGGAACAACAACTGACACAGCAAGACACAGACACACCACAGCACCACCCCCAGGGCCCCCACAATGTGGTGACCCTGGGCTGAATAAAAATACCACTGTGATGACAAAGCTAAATGTCGTTCACACTGTGAACCACAGTCAGGTGTCCTGAGCAACAAACTACCATCACACCTACACAAGCACAAATCAATCAGCATGGCCAGTAAGCCAAGGCCAACATGGAGGCAGGGGCCTAGCCGGGCAACAACTCTCATCTGCACACACTCAACACCACACCCCTCGACCTCTGACAATGTGCAGCAGTGAAGTACACATGCACTGGTGACATTGCACATGCACCCATGACTATTCCAGGGTGGTGGGTGGGAACCAAGGTGTAGAAACACATCACACATGGACACTCAACAAGACTCCTGAATGTCTGACACACTGCACACTACGCTGTACATGGACATGACGGCAATACCACACCGACCAATGGGATCCCAGCCACAGTCACACACCAATGAAGAAGCCAAGGTCACCCACAAAGAACACACATAGACAACAACCAACATTGCAGCCCGGACCCTGAGGAGTGCCAGCAGTCACACACACAACGTGTCACAATCACTGAAAGATAACACAAACTGGAAATCACATGACAGGGGCAAACAACAAGTGCCAAGGGGAAACCTGACTGTGACCCATCTGCGTCTGCACACAAACTCAGCCCTGACCGAAAACACACCTATGGGTGACACCCTGATGACCAGTAATGTGCCATGCACCCACATCACAGAGAACACAGGGAGAAGACTTTGGGGGAACATAGCTCAAGTCAGCAAGCATCACAAACAGGTACAACACTAGGGATCACAGCATGCGCAGATGAATGGAAGTGAACACACAGACATGCACATACAACACACACCTTGGGCGCAGGCAATGTCACACGTGTACACACTGCCATGAGGGGACTCCACTCCTGTGTGAGGAAAGCTGTGCCATATGTTGCCTCAGTAGGGCCCCATCATGTCAGCTGAGCACTTGGTCACACAATCAACAATTAGCACCAAATGAGGGCTCCCATCACATCAGCCTGGTCATGGATGTGCCAACGGAATCATCAGCACAGATCCAACACACTTGTATAGCAATGTTGCACTGACTACACGGATGAGTCCTTCCCCATTGATGCCCAAACCTGCATGTCCACTGGAGATGGCAACACGGTCAGGGAAGTAGACAAATGCAACGATGGCAGGCACAACAGATGTGCAGGGGTGGAAGCCACAGATATGAAATTGCCAATGTAAGTAGGAAACCCATTGCCAAATACTGAACACATGACACCCTCAGATGCTGCTATTGATGACATGGATACACCACATGATAGGACACATTCCCCCTGGACCACATGGGTTCCTGCACAGTAACACTTCATAATCATGAGACCAGATATCACCATCACTGCAGCAAGGGCATGGTTAGCAGCACCAACAACATGTACATCTGAAGCATGAGCACTAGAGAAAAGAAAGTTGCTTTATTCAGCATATGTGTTGTTTGATAACGACGTCCAGAAAAAATAGAGCAAAGGCCAATGGCCAGTCCATTGTCAAAGTTCAAACAGGGTGACACTGGCAGATGTCACCCTACGCATGCCTGCACAAAACCAGGGACAATCCACTAGGAGGGGCAACCGGGGGGCAGGCCAGGCACCGCAGGGACAGGATCAGGGCTCACCAGGGGGAGTCAGGGAAGGGGTGGTGGGTGCTGGAGAGCCACTGACAACTGCAGTGGAGGTGTCTGACATGGTGTGTGCCGGCACAACTGGGGGCATGACTCAGATGTCGTGGGTGCCGGCACAACTGCAGTGGACCCTGCAGATGGGGTGGACAGGTCCGCCACTGCAGTGCCCAAGTCAGACAGGGCGGTAGTGGACTCCACTGCAGTGCCTACCTCCAGGGGAGGAGAATGGGGAACAGGCAAGGTGGGTTGGACAGAGGGGGAGGACACCCTCACCACATCAGTGGCACAGACAAGCGCAGCGGGGGTGTGGTGCTGGGAGAGCAAGTGGCAGGGGGAGAAGGCCTGATCCTCTTGGGGATGGTATATCTGTGGGTGGGGGAACCTGGGGCAGGGTGTGGTGGGGGCACCTGTGCAGTGGGGGCCTGAGGGATGGAGGACGGAGACCTTGTGCCTGAGCTGCAGGGCGGTGGCGGGGTCTTGCTCTTACCACTCCGGGGGACTTGCGGGTGGGGGCCTCAGTCCGTCTGCGCCTGGGGGAGGGTGTCCGGGGGCGAGGGGCACTCTGCTCCGTGTGGGTGGGCTTCCTCTTCCCCCGGGATGCTGGAGCAGCTTCATCGGTGGGGAAGAGGCCGAGGTCACAGAGGAAGAGCTGCTGTGACTTTGGGGTTGCATGTGAGGCAAGGGAGGGTGCTTTGGAGGGAGAGGGAACTGAGGACTGCGCAGTGCATGTGGATGCGTGTGTGTGTTCCAGGGCCCCATCCCCTGTGAGTCTGGCTTCAGTCCCCTGAATGTGCGTGCGTGTGCGTTTTGTCATTGGCGTGTGTGTCAGTGTGCTGGATGTGTGTGTGCTGGTGTGTGCCTGTGCCGGTGTGTGTGTGCTTGGGACGGGTAAGGTGCTGGGGAGTGTGGATGGAGCAGAGGCAGGAGGGGTGAGGGACCGTTTGAGGAGGGACACTGCTGCCGTCAGGGAGGAGTCCATGGACCTATTGCCCCTCTGTAGGTCAGACATGCCCGATGAGATGCCCTCCATGAACGACACCAGCTGAGTCAACAGCGCGGTGTGCGCATGGAGGACACTCAGCATGGCTGTCTGCCCTACATGGAGCTGGCGAAGGAGGTACACAGACTCCTCACTCAGGGCAGCAGGGGACACAGGGGCAGAGGGTGCGGTGCCTGGCCCAAAGGAAACACGCTCCCGGACATGGGAGCCTCCACGGACCTGGGGAATGGGAGCCGATGGGAGGGCGGTGGTGGTGCTGGTGGTGGCGGGGACAGCAACACTAGCTGGGGTGTGGTGGCTGCTGACACCCGCCTCCACAAGGGAGTCATCCTCCGAGTTGCTCTGGTCCTCAGCTGAGGTGGATGCTGCTGAGGACTCCTCGGTGTGGCTCCCCTCGCCCTCCGTGCCACTGGGTCCCTCCGACCACTCCTCGGCTGCTGACCCAGTCTGGCTCTCTGGCTCCTCCTGGTCCGTGGAGCTGTCCCCTTCCGTGGCCGTGGATGTATCTGCAAACAATGGGGATACAGACAGACATCAGTCACCTGCACATAACGCACACACCACTGTGAGCACAGCACATCACAGAGCAAGCCCTGGCATCATCAGTTGTACATTGCTAAAAGTGCCCTAATTGAACAGGAGAAGTCAATTGTCAGTCTGATGCCAAGCATGGCACTCACATCCCACATGGCCTTGCACCCATCTGTCTGGTGTCTGTTGGATTGCAACACCCCAGTGTTGACACATGCACCAAGTACACAGTAGTTGGACAGTGCAGAGGACACGGTGTGGACACATCACAGCTCTTGCCACTGAGTCAGTACAGGTTTCCGGATGAAAGGGATGCCCAGAGTCAAATAGGAAATGCATGTGATGCATACCAGCGACAGACACCATGATGCACCCATGTCCTGATAGCCAGCGCCACTATGGTGTGCATGTAGCACATGTCACTCCCCTGCAGGCTCACCAATCAGTAGACACATGCCATGGCGGAGGCATGACTGCAAAGTCATACATCACTGTCTCAGTGATGTATGACTTTGCAGCCAGACAACAACACTCTGCACTGTGTCACAATAGTAGGTCATGGGGAATGCAAGTCCTGGAGCTGCACAAGTGCACATGTACATCCCCCCCACAACACATCTTCTTAACCCTCATCTGTCCAGGTCATACCTATTGGACATATGGTAGACCTGTGACACTACCCTCTGAACCTGAGCCCCTCACACTCTGCTGTGCATGGGGAACAGCTGCCTGAACTTCACATTTACATGCCCCAGTCTGCATGGGCAGCTGATCAGACACCTATGTGTCACACAAGTATCGTCTCCTATGGTCACATCTCCAGTGGCATGCTGAGCCCCTACCAAGAAACTCCACAGCAGTCCTGGCGACTAATCCACAGCACACTGACACAGAGGCAGACACCTGAGGGGTCAAATCACTGTGCACAATGTGTCCGCTGATACACGGGAGTGGGAGTACAGAGTGTATTGTATGGCCTGGAGTAGGCATGACTGTCCAGCCCCACATGAATGAGGGATGAGCCCTGGACTGTAGGCAGCTGGCTAAGTATGTGTGACACACGTCATATACATACTCCTGGGGCCCAAACATTGTTCCCACCCGCAGCATGGGTGTGTGCCAGATACCCCAGCCACATGTGGTGGATCAGCTCAGCAATTGGACCACAGATCAAAGTAACACGCTGAATACATGTCAGAATACAGGCATTGTGTAAGCAATGGACCCACCCATGATGCCCACCACAGAGTCAGGGAAACAGATGCTGTCTCCCACCTTGAGTCAAGCAAACTGCAAGGACACAGTCCTAAGTGACAGAATTCCCTGCATGTAAGGGCCACACCTGGGTATCAGATGAGGAGTGGGCAGTGCACAATAGAGGGACATGGCTCCTGGACAACATGACTGCTGTACTGTGGCAGTTTAACCAGGCCCGAGGAGGGCACATAGCATGTTAGACAGAGTACACAGTGCAGTCTTTGACTCACCCCCTCCTTGCTGCTCTCTGGCCTTCAGCTGCCCATCCAGGTCTGGAAAGACCACCGCCAGGATCCTGAGCATGTGGGGGTCAGGGTCCGTGTTCCGCCCCTCCTGCGAGGAGGCGACAGCTTCAGCTGGACCCGTGCAATCCTCCGGGTCCAGCCCCGAAGGTCCTGCCACCTCTTTTGGCAGTTGCGGATCCGGCGCTTGTAGACCCCCACGGACCGGACAGCCCGGACGATGTCCTTCCATATCTCATGCTTCCGATGGGCAGAAGCCTGTCAGGATGACAAAGTGATAAGGCCATTACTACACATGCAACATATCCGTGCATGACACAGTTGCATATACATGTCGCAATCACAGGGGCACATGGTGTACACAGGCAGTGCACGGCTGCCCATGGACAGTTTTCCAGAAGTCACTACATGGTATCATTGCATGGGGAGTACAACCCTGTTCAGAAGCACTGTCACTGCACCATACCTGTCCAGTGCAAGTCACTACACACTATGGGGGGTGACAACTACTCAGTGAGCCTGCTAGCCAGTGGCGTGCTGACTCTCAGCCTTGCTAGTCAGACAAAATGCACATTCAGAAAGGCAGTGCACAGAACACTCACCTGCTCCCCTGGTGTCCCATACAGCTTGCTGTACTGTGGAAGTAGGCTGTCCAGCAGGGCCTGGTTCTCCTCAAGGCTGAAGGCTGGGGCTCTCTCCACAGTACGTGCCATTGCAGGGTCCAGAGGGGCAGAGACAGCAGCAGTGCAGTGGCAGATGTCGTCCTGGAGCATGTAGTGCAGGCAAGTGGGCTCTCAGGGGAACAGGCAGCAATATATATGTGCTGGAGAGGCAGATACTGTCCCTTGTGTCCAAAGTGATAGGTCCAAGTCGTTTGCATCTTCTGAATCTGGCCAATCCATGGAATAGCAGCACCAAAACACGCCCAATGCATCCTTCAAAACTTCAACTTCATGACATACATGATTTTGCAACATTGTTGTGGGTGACCAACTGAATTCCCAGCAACCGACTCGTTCGAAATTCGAAAACGCGTCCGTTGCCAGGCAAGCCCATTGTCAATGGGTGCGCACCGATCGGTCCATTGCGGTACAACGCACAGGGGTACAACGCGTACCCGCACACATTGAAGGCAATGGGCCGGCCGGAGGCACCGATCGGTCCATTGCGGTACAACGCGCACAGGGGTACAACGCGTACCCGCACACATTGAAGGCAATGGGCCGGCCGGAGGCACCGATCGGTCCATTGCGGTACAACGCGCACAGGGGTACAACGCGTACCCGCACACATTGAAGGCAATGGGCCGGCCGGAGGCACCGATCGGTCCATTGCGGTACAACGCGCACAGGGGTACAACGCGTACCCGCACACATTGAAGGCAATGGGCCGGCCGGAGGCACCGATCGGTACATTGCGGTACAACGCGCACAGGGGTACAACGCGTACCCGCACACATTGAAGGCAATGGGCCGGCCGGAGGCACCGATCGGTCCATTGCGGTACAACGCGCACAGGGGTACAACGCGTACCCGCACACATTGAAGGCAATGGGCCGGCCGGAGGCACCGATCGGTCCATTGCGGTACAACGCGCACAGGGGTACAACGCGTACCCGCACACATTGAAGGCAATGGGCCGGCCGGAGGCACCGATCGGTCCATTGCGGTACAACGCGCACAGGGGTACAACGCGTACCCGCACACATTGAAGGCAATGGGCCGGCCGGAGGCACCGATCGGTCCATTGCGGTACAACGCGCACAGGGGTACAACGCGTACCCGCACACATTGAAGGCAATGGGCCGGCCGGAGGCACCGATCGGTCCATTGCGGTACAACGCGCACAGGGGTACAACGCGTACCCGCACACATTGAAGGCAATGGGCCGGCCGGAGGCACCGATCGGTCCATTGCGGTACAACGCGCACAGGGGTACAACGCGTACCCGCACACATTGAAGGCAATGGGCCGGCCGGAGGCACCGATCGGTCCATTGCGGTTCAACGCATCACTGTACATGTGACTGGCATAGGTCAGCATGCCTGTCTCAGATGGACATATGCCAGCCACAGATAGCTCCCAGGGAGTGAGGGGCACACCTACATCACGACAGCCTGTCCAAACCTTATCATAAGGCATGTAAGGCTGCATTTCCTATTGTGTGTATGTTGGTGTACATGTTGTCCTGTGGGTGTCACCTGTGGGCAGCCACCCCCAGGCTGTGCACGTGTTCATGGGGACAGGATCCTGGGTGTTACGTGTACGTGACCACTGTGATGTGCAACTGTTCATATCTGTGCATGTGTCATGGTCACATTTCACAGTGGTGTTTGTGTATGTCATGTCACATACCCCGTGAGTCCCATGTGGGACGGTATGTTTGAGCCAGGGTGTCCCAGTGGCACAATAGTGATGGCCCTCCACAGTCTTTGTGCATGTAGTGTTTACAATGTCTCTGATTTCATGTGCACAATGGGAGACAGTCTCCACATCCACGTTGTGTGTGCATGGACTCTGATGTTGTGCGTGTGTGTCACAGACGTCCATGTCTGTCCTGCCATGGCAAGTGTGGCCACTACCTGTGGGGGTCATGTTTGTTTTGCTGTGGTGTACACATGATACTCCAGGTGATGCCAGTGTCCATGTGGCATTACAGGGTCCCTGGGAATGTGCCTGTCGTTGAGCTGTGGTGCCTGGGGCACATCTGTCCTCACATGTCACTGTGGGGGGTGACTGTGACACGGCATCATGATATCCAATGGGCCAACCTGGGACAAATTGATGCCACCTGTAGGACCGTGTTGACAGATGTTGGCCATGTATGTACCATACATGTCGTTCCGGTACTGCACACTTCATGTAGTTGTGCCTCATGATGATGTATGTTGGGATCTTGAGTGTGTTCAATGCCGCATATGTGGGGTGACTGACGATCTTGCTTACTTCTCCTCTGCACTGCAGGGCTCCTGCTGTCCATCGGCCATTCCCAGACCTGGCAACGATGGTGGAACGGGACAGCATCCGACGGTACCGCTTCACCAGGCAGCTGATTGAGGATTTGGCAGTGCAGTTGTCCCCACATTTGCAGCCTGGCCGGCCGTATCCTACAGCGCTGACCCCCAAGGTGAAGGTGATGGCAGCCCTACACTTCTTTGCCACCGGTACCTTCCAACATACTGTGGCGTCTGCTGGTGGGATGTCACAGACCATGTTCAGCCGTGTGCTCCGCGATGTTTTGGCGGCAATGTTGCTCTTCCTGAACCGGTACATCTATTTCCCTAGACTGCGACGACTCACTGACGTGAAGAGTGACTTTTATGCCCTGGGGAGGATGCCGCATGTCATTGGCTCCATTGATGGGACACATGTGGCTTTGGTACCACCACAGGCCCAGGAGCAGGCCTACAGGAACCGCAAGCACTACCACTCGGTCAATGCACTGGTGGTGTGTCTTGCAGACATGACCATCACACACGTGTGTGCCCGTTTCCCTGGTTCAGCACACGATGCCTTTGTGATGAGGAGTAGTCGCATCCCCAGGATGATGGCACAGATGCAGAACCAGCGTGCCTGGCTTGTCGGTGTGTACTGACTTTGTGCCATTGTGTGTGATCTGATCTGTAGTATTCCGCCCACCTTTCCAAGTCAGCTGATGTGCACTTGTCTGTCCGTAGGTGACTCGGGATACCCCAACATGCCGTGGTTGCTGACACCCCTCAGGAACCCTGTGACACCTGCCCAGATGCGCTACAATGAGGCACATGGTCGGACCAGGAGAGTGATTGAGCGGACCTTTGGTCTCCTGAAGAGCCGCTTCCGCTGCCTGGACAAGACCGGAGGGTCCCTCCCATATGCCCCTGCGAAAGTGTGCAAGATTATCATCGTCTGCTGCATGCTACACAACCTGGCAGTGCGGAAGGAGTTGCCTCTCATCCAGGATGACGATGACCAACATCCGCCACCTGTGGAGGATCCTGGCCTGGACCACGATGCCAGTGACGATGATGATGATGATGATGGTGATGGTGATGTCCGCACACAGCTCATCACCAACTTCTTTAGCTGAATGTGAGTATCCTGAGGTGTCATGTGAATGATGTGAGTTGGCATGATGTGTGGGTGGTGCTCTGGTGCTGTTGGAGTGTGTCCATGGGCTACTTGACTGGATGTGTGTTGCGATGTGTGGTGACAGGTGGGCTGTACTCCCCAACAGTGTTGACATGCTAACTTGGTTCTGGGTGGGTATCTTGTAACATGTATTGTGCATGAGTTTTGCTGTTCTGTCCTGTACTGCATTGCTTTTGACTGTGTGTCATTTCTGTCCTTCACAGGGTACTTTCAGATTCGTTTGGTCAACTGTGTCCACCGACGACGTGATTGCACATCCAGGCTGGTAGCTGTTGTGTCCCTACAGGTGATGTGCGCCACACCCATGGACTTCCTTCCGTCTACAGTTGTTGACTGTGTGCCCGCTACCAGGTGGGGTTACCTTGCATCTGTAGTGGTTACGGCATGTTGCTACTGTGTAATAAACCTGTGCTTCACTTAGTGATGTGCGTTGTCTGTGGTCACACATTTGACTGCCATTTGCTTACTGCACCTGTGGGCTACTTGACTACAACTGGGAATGGGTGTGGTGTCTGTGCATTGCACCGTCTTCCCTGGCAACATCAGTGTAGGCAATGAGTCAGATGGCCTAGGTGTGTATGTGTTGTGTACCCCTGGTGGTGTGTCTCCCTCATATGTGTCACGTTGCCTGTACTCACATGCCTGTGTTGTCCTTGCTGTTGCAGTTCGCATACACAGTGTAATTTTGCAGTTCATCATCCCCATAACAGCACCCACGTTGGAATCACGACAGAGGCAAGTATGGTGTATTAGTGTGTTTATTGTGATACATCTGTGTTAATAGTGCATAGGATGGGTTGTGCTGTACATGAATCTTGCAATCCCAAGTTCCTAGGTGAATTGAAAGTCCAGGTAGACAGGATCCCCAGTATCGGGGCCACAGTTGTCTGACACATTGTTCCAACTTGTACTCCCCATGCAATGTGTGGGAGTAGTGTTGCCGTCAACAGGGTGAACAGTCTGTGCACAAAGGCGAAAATCCAGAACAGGTTCAGGCTTCCTGGGAGTTGCGCTTGGCCATCAGCCTCTCACTTTCCCCTCCTCGGACGACCCCTCTTCTTGGGGGGGGCCCTCAAGTGCAGGCTGCTGCGGTGCAGGGGACTCTCCGCCAGAGTCCTCCTCCCTCCCTGTGGCAGTTGCAGTTTGTTCGGTACCAGATGTTGTTGGCACACAGGGAGGTGTGGACTGGTTGCTGTTCATCTGGCGGAGGCATTGTAAAATGTCCCTGTGCACCGCCGTCATCTCATGTAGTACATCCCACTTGGACTCCACGCGGGACATGTGTGAGTCCACACGTGACATGTGTGACTCCACGTGGGACATGTGGGAGTCCAAGCGGGCATGATGGGCAGCCTGCTGCTGTTTGATGTCTCTGAGGAGCCCCACTACCTGGCTGAGCTCTCCGGTGCTGGACTGGTACGCATCAGCTATGCGTACCAGTTGTGGGTCTTCATGCACACCAGCAACGTCTGCAAGCAGCGACCTCTGTCTCCCACCCCTCCCACCACCCCTGCTGACATGTGCAGTGTGTGCAGTTGCACGCACAGATAACCCTGGTCCACCTTGGGGGTTGGTGGTGGTGGTGGTGTCCATGGCCCCAGGTTGGTCCAGGGTCACTGCGCTGGTGTTGCTCCTTATTCTGTCCATGTCGGCAGGGATGGTATTCGTGGTGACAGTCGTTGGAGGGGTGGGTGCAGGGGGTGCAGCTGGTGGACCTGCTGGTGCTGCAGCTGGTGGTCCTGCTGGTGCAGCATGTTGACTTGCACCGGATGTGCCAGGTTGTTCATCGTCCGAGGAGGACAGAGGCTGTACGACGCCAGTGAGCTCGGCATCCTCTTGAGCCTGGGACTGGGACTCCTCAGCGTCTGCTGCTGTGTCCCCATCATCACCTGTTTTTGGGAGACACAAACAATGTATGTCATGTTTCTGCAGGCATCAGTGGTTGACACACCTGACAGTTGTGACTGTGCCTCGGGGTGCGGGCCTGTACATTGCATTGTCCTAAGTCGTCACAGTCAGGGGTTGATATTGGTGTGGCACATTGTCCTGCATTATTTGGGCATTTCTATGTATTCTCTGGGGTGTGAACATGGTCTGCATTGCTTGTGTTTGGTTGACAGCCAGACCTCCTTCCCACCCACCCAGCCAGCCAGTCAGTTATCCCACCATGGAACGTGCTTGCATTGCAGGGAGTGTAAGTTGTCTCTCAGGATGTCAGTCAGTGGTGTCCTGCTGTTTGTTGGTGCACAGTTGGCAGCAGGGCCTTGTGCTCCCCACAGCAGTAGCCAGTGTCAGCCATCTTGTGAGTCCTTCTCCACTCCCTGTGATGTGAGCATGGTTCAGGGTGGTGTTGATGGGCCAGTTGTGAGGCTGAGCAATGTCTGTGACTACGACTCCCATCATGCTATTGCCTCCACCCCCTTCCCAGCATGCCCATGCTTCCTTCCTTTTGACTCTGCTTCCCTGTGGGGTGGGCTGGCTGTGCTGACAGGATGGCTGGGAGTGTTGTCCTGGCAGTTGTTTGGCTAAGAGTCCCAAGAGTGTTCCTGTGCTTCACACAACATAACCCAGGGTGGTGGTGCTTTGTGGGATCTTGTGTTAGGATGGAGGGCATTGCATTCTACCAGGTGGGTACTGTGGAGTTTGTGTTGGGGAGGGTGTGAGGGGAGGTGCTGGTGACTATGGTCAGTGCTGTGAGTCCTCCTTCCCACCCAGCCAGCCAGATATCCCACCATGGAACGTGCTTGCATTGCAGGGAGTGTAAGTTGTCTCTCAGGATGTCAGTCAGTGGTGTCCTGCTGTTTGTTGGTGCACAGTTGGCAGTAGGGCCTTGTGCTCCCCACAGCAGTAGCCAGTGTCAGCCATCTTGTGAGTCCTTCTCCACTCCCTGTGATGTGAGCATGGTTCAGGGTGGTGTTGATGGGCCAGTTGTGAGGCTGAGCAATGTCTGTGACTACGACTCCCATCATGCTATTGCCTCCACCCCCTTCCCAGCATGCCCATGCTTCCTTCCTTTTGACTCTGCTTCCCTGTGGGGTGGGCTGGCTGTGCTGACAGGATGGCTGGGAGTGTTGTCCTGGCAGTTGTTTGGCTAAGAGTCCCAAGAGTGTCCCTGTGCTTCACACAACATAACCCAGGGTGGTGGTGCTTTGTGGGATCTTGTGTTAGGATGGAGGGCATTGCATTCTACCAGGTGGGTACTGTGGAGTTTGTGTTGGGGAGGGTGTGAGGGGAGGTGCTGGTGACTATGGTCAGTGCTGTGAGTCCTCCTTCCCACCCAGCCAGCCAGATATCCCACCATGGAACGTGCTTGCATTGCAGGGAGTGTAAGTTGTCTCTCAGGATGTCAGTCAGTGGTGTCCTGCTGTTTGTTGGTGCACAGTTGGCAGCAGCGCCTTGTGCTCCCCACAGCAGTAGCCAGTGTCAGCCATCTTGTGAGTCCTTCTCCACTCTCTGTGATGTGCGCATGGTTCATGGTGGTGTTGATGGGACAGTTTTGGGGCGGGCAATATGTGTGACTGCGACTCCCATGATGCTATTGGCTACACTGACTTGGCCAGCATACACAGAATTCCTTCCTTTGAGTGGTCTTCACTGTGTGTTGGTGTTGTTGTGGTGGCTACATGTGTGGATGTGTTTGTTAGTTCTATTTGTGCCACTGCCTAGCTGTAGTTGTGGTTGTGTTTGTACATGTGTTGGCACAGTTGGATGTGACTTTTTTGATGGCATGTGTTGTGTTTCTCTGACTGACATACACATTTTGGGATGATTCTGTTCTGGTTGCTGTGTGATTGCTATGAGTGCATGGTTAGACTCTCCCCTTGACAGTGATGTGTGTGTGTTTTGTGGCAGTATATTGTGTACATTTGTTGTGTACTCACCAGGCTCTGGGATGTCCTCTAGTCCATATACGCTCACTGGCGGAAGGATGGCCCGCACCTTCTCCTCCCAGGGCCTGAGGTATATTGGCTTGGCAGGAGGGCCACTGCCGGTGTGTTGGCTGTTGATGTAGTCTTTCTTCAGCATGTCCCGTACCCTCCTGCGCACGTCATACCACCTGTTCTGGATGTCCGTCTTTGTGCGCCGACATGGTGATTGGGCGTTCACCCTGTTGATGATCCTCTCCCACATCTTGGTTTTCTGCGACATGGGGGTCTGTTGGACCAGTGTGCCAAACAGCTGTGGCTCCACCCTGAGGATCTCGTCTACCATGACTTCCAATTCACTATCTAGGAACTTGGGATTCTTCTTGGGGGGCATGGTGATGGGTGGTGATGGTGGGTGATGTGTGTGTTGGTGTGCAGGTGAGGGTGTGTGAGTGTGTGTTTTGCTGGGTGTATGTGAGGTAGGTATTTGTTGGTGTGCTGCTGGTGTGTGGCTTGTGTGAGGGATGAGCTGTGGGTGTGTGGGTGCTTTCTCTTGGGTGCTGGCAGTGGAATGGCATTTGCAAAGGCTCATGGTAGTGATTTGTGTCCTTTATATAGGTGGAGTTGTGGGTGTGTCTTTGTTCTCTGTCCCCACCCCACCCCAGTATTTATTGGCTTGGTAATTGCTTGTTTGGCCTTTTTTTGGGTGATTTTTCCTTTGTGTTGTTTGTGTATGTTGGAAACGTTCTTGTGACCGAGTCGGACCCTGCATTGGTCTCGTACGGTGTTTTCCGTTTCGTTCACGCTGTGTTTGTGCAGTTTTCTATGCTGCGTACGCGTCGGTCGCGGTGTATTGTGTTGCTTCGGCTCGGTTTTGTATGCGTGTCGGTCGTACGGCTTGTCCTCCGTCCGACTCGGTCGTGTTTTTCGCGCCTTGCATCGTACTTTGCGGTTTGGAGTTGGCGGGTACGTTTCGGTCGGATTTGTTCCGGGTGCGTGTCGGTCGGTTGGATTCGCGTGTTTTTCCGGCCGGATTGCTATTTTCCGTGCGGCTCGGTCGGTCGGCTTGGTTTCCTTACGTGTCGGTCGGATTTATCGCGGCTTGCATCGTACTTGGCGTGTCGGGCGCCACTGGTACGTGTCGGTCGGTAATTTTTCCGGCTCCGAGTCGGTCGGTGCTTTTTCCGGCCCGAATCGGAATCGACCCCTATGTGTTAATGCATGTTAAAGTTTAAAAAAGCCCCCAAAAAATGCAAAAATACAACACGTCCCATACAAATCCATCGTTCCGAAATCCAAATTACGTAAACCCTCAAAAACCCGAAAAAGATACAAAAATATAAAAAACGCTCCAGGAAATACCGAAAACTAAAAGAAACTGTGATAATAATATTAGTTTAACAAACTAATACACAGTTCTTTTATTTTAAAAACGCGTCTCTGTCTCCAACGTAAACTCGATTAAAATGAATCTGCAAAAAGATTAAAAGCATACCCACCCACACAAATACACCCAAATACATTGATTAAATACAATAAAATGAATTTATAGCAACAAAACAACACATATTTACTCATATTAATGTCCGTCTACACTACACCGCAAACATTAACTCACGTCATCTCACTAAAATATAACTAACAACTACAGCACACCAAAAACGTAATAACCTAACTATAAATACAATATATAGGTCCTAACTACACTAAAACATAAGTATTAACTTAGAAAAATAAGTAAAATTTCCTTTACCTTGCTCGACGCGACGCAGCTTCCAACCGCGAGCTTCTCCGACCCTCAATGACCGAAAATAACAGTACGCGGTTACAAAATAGTCCCTGTAAACTTAAAATGGCTGCCTACATAAAGTTTAAAAAAGGAATAATGTAAAGAAAAATCATTATAGCAAAGTATAAATTTCACATATATTTTTCTTATCTTGTACACAATTTTCTGTATATTTAAAAATTACTATATAATGTATTATACTTTGTAAACTTATAATAATAATTAATATAAAAATATATTTATTATTATTATATTTGTATATGTTTTTTTATAATGATATAAATTATAAAAAATACATATTAATTATGTAAAATTGTTAAATAAAACTTACCTGTTTAAAACAAAAATTCATTAATTACAACAATGTGATAATTAATATTATTAATATTTTATATACTAATAATATTAATTAAAAATATATTTACATGTAATAAAGTGCCAATTATTTGTAAATGATAAACAATATTTACTACAACATTATAATGTTACAATATTAATTAATAAATAAACATACAATGCTTTACTTTCTGTATATATATACCAAAAATGGTTATATAATTTGTATACATATATTACAATGTTACAAATGTTGTAAAATAAAGACATAACATTTTTTTTCCCTTAAAAAATTGTATTAACGAATAAATGTATGTAAAATAATTTATGTTCCTTCAATAAAAATTGACAAATGTTATGTATATTTAATAATGTCTATTGCATTGTATAAATAAAAAAAAATTGTTTCTCTTTCTATCTACTTATACAAAAATAAAAAAAATTGAAAATAAAAAGTCTCATTTATTTTTATATGTATATCTTATTATTAAATATTTTACTTAAATATATTAATTTGATAAATGTACCTTTTTAATTAACATTTGTTTTTTTACTAGAAAATTATAAACTATACATCACTTACACAAGACAAATTAATTTTCACTACACATAATAAAATACATTTATATTCCTTCACATATAAAAACACATACAGTAAGTTTCCTACAACTCTTTATATAAAATAAATAGATACATATCAAATAACATATTTGTTATATAAATATTTAATACTAATTATAAATAATTATAAAAATATATTTCTACATAAACAAACCACCAACTATTCCCAATACATTTAAATAATATTCATTAAATGTGGTAAACTTAAACAATATATAATTTACTCTTCCCACTACACTTAAAATTTAGTAATAAAACATACAAAACATTAACCATATATAATTTACTATTCCCAATACAGTATACATTAAATAATAAATACTACTTTACATTGAACAAATTAAAATTACTATTCCCACTGCACTAATTAGTAATTCAGAGAAGTTGCTGGACACTAAACATATAACAATTACTATTCCCACTGCAGTAACTATTAATTCAGGTAAGATGCTGGACACTAAACATATAAAATTACTATTCCTACTCCAATAAAAATTAAATCAGGGAAGGTGCTGGACACTAAACATATAAAATTACTATTCCCACTACAATAAAAATTAAGTCAGGGAAGGTGCTGGACATTAAACATATATAAATTACTATTCCCAGTCCAGTAAGTATTAACTCAAGGAAGGTGCTGGACAGTAAACATATATAAATTACTATTCCCACTCCAGTAAATATTAACTCAGGGAAGGTGCTGGACACTAAACATATAAAATTACTATTCCCACTTCAGTGAAAATTAAGTCAGGGAAGGTGCTGGACATTAAACATATAAAAATTACTATTCCCACTACAGTAAGTATTAACTCAAGGAAGGTGCTGGACATTAAACATATATAAATTACTATTCCCACTACAGTAAGTATTAACTCAAGGAAGGTGCTGGACATTAAACATATATAAATTACTATTCCCACTCCAGTAAATATTAACTCAGGGAAGGTGCTGGACACTAAACATATAACATTAATATTCCCACTCCAGTCAAAATTAAGTCAGGGAATATGCTGGACACTAAACATATAAAATTACTATTCCCACTTCAGTCAAAATTAAGTCAGGGAAGGTGCTGGACATTAAACATATATAAATTAGTATTCCCACTGCAGTTAGTATTAACTCAAGTAAGGTGCTGGACATTAAACATATAAAATTACTATTCCCACTTCAGTCAAAATTAAGTCAGGGAAGGTGCTGGACATTAAACATATATAAATTACTATTCCCACTTCAGTAAGTATTAACTCAAGGAAAGTGCTGGACATTAAACATATATAAATTACTATTCCCACTCCAGTAAATATTAACTGAGGTAAGTTGCTGGACACTAAACATATAAAATTACTATTCCCACTTCAGTAAAAATTAATTCAGGGAAGGTGCTGGACATTAAACATATATAAATTACTATTCCCAGTCCAGTAAGTATTAACTCAAGGAAGGTGCTGGACAGTAAACATATATAAATTACTATTCCCACTGCAGTAAATATTAACTCAGGGAAGGTGCTGGACACAATGGGGTCGATTCCGATTCGGGCCGGAAAAAGCACCGACCGACTCGGAGCCGGAAAAATTACCGACCGACACGTACCCTTGGCGCCCGACACGCCAAGTACGATGCAAGCCGCGATAAATCCGACCGACACGTAAGGAAACCAAGTCGACCGACCGAGCCGCACGGAAAATAGCAATCCGGCCGGAAAAACACGCGAATCCAACCGACCGACACGCACCCGGAACAAATCCGACCGAAACGTACACGCTAACTCCAAACCGCAAAGTACGATGCAAGGCGCGAAAACCACGACCGAGTCGGATGGAGGACAAGCCGTACGACCGACACGCATACAAAACCGAGCCGAAGCAACACAATACACCGCGACCGACGCGTACGCAGCATAGAAAACTGCACAAACACAGCGTGAACGAAACGGAAAACACCATACGAGACCAATGCAGGGTCCGACTCGGTTACAAGAACGTTTCCAACATACACAAACAACACAAAGGAAAAATCACCCAAAAAAAGGCCAAACAAGCAATTACCAAGCCAATAAATACTGGGGGGTGGGGACAGAGAACAAAGACACACCCACAACTCCACCTATATAAAGGACACAAATCACTACCATGAGCCTTTGCAAATGCCATTCCACTGCCAGCACCCAAGAGAAAGCAACCACACACCCACAGCTCATCCCTCACGCAAGCCACACACCAGCAGCACACCAACAAATACCTACCTTACATACACCCAGCAAAACACACACTCACACACCCTCACCTGCACACCAACACACACATCACTCACCATCACCACCCATCACCATGCCCCCCAAGAAGAATCACAAGTTCCTAGATTGTGAATTGGAAGTCCTGGTAGACGAGATCCTCAGGGTAGAGCCACAGCTGTTTGGCACATTGGTCCAACAGACCCCCATGTCGCAGAAAACCAAGATGTGGGAGAGGATCATCAACAGGGTGAACGCCCAATCACCATGTCTGCGCACAAAGACCGACATCCAGAACAGGTGGTATGACGTGCGCAGGAGGGTCCGTGAGCTGCTCAAGAAAGACTACCTCATCAGCCAATACACCGGCAGTGGCCCTCCTGCCAAGCCAGTATACCTCAGGCCCTGGGAGGAGAAGGTGCGGGCCATCCTTCCGCCAGTGAGCGTATATGGACTAGAGAACATCCCAGAGCCTGGTGAGTACACAACAAATGTACACAATATACTGCCACAAAACACACACACATCACTGTCAAGGGGAGAGTCAAACCATGCACTCATAGCAATCACACAGCAACCAGAACAGAATCATCCCAAAATGTGTATGTCAGTCAGAGAAACACAACACATGCCATCAAAAAAGTCACATCCAACTGTGCCAACACATGTACAAACACAACCACAACTACAGCTAGGCAGTGGCACAAATAGAACTAACAAACACATCCACACATGTAGCCACCACAACAACACCAACACACAGTGAAGACCACTCAAAGGAAGGAATTCTGTGTATGCTGGCCAAGTCAGTGTAGCCAATAGCATCATGGGAGTCGCAGTCACACATATTGCCCGCACCAAAACTGTCCCATCAACACCACCATGAACCATGCGCACATCACAGGGAGTGGAGAAGGACTCACAAGATGGCTGACACTGGCTACTGCTGTGGGGAGCACAAGGCCCTGCTGCCAACTGTGCACCAACAAACAGCAGGACACCACTGACTGACATCCTGAGAGACAACTTACACTCCCTGCAATGCAAGCACGTTCCATGGTGGGATATCTGGCTGGCTGGGTGGGAAGGAGGACTCACAGCACTGACCATAGTCACAAGCACCTCCCCTCACACCCTCCCCAACACAAACTCCACAGTACCCACCTGGTAGAATGCAATGCCCTCCATCCTAACACAAGATCCCACAAAGCACCACCACCCTGGGTTATGTTGTGTGAAGCACAGGGACACTCTTGGGACTCTTAGCCAAACAACTGCCAGGACAACACTCCCAGCCATCCTGTCAGCACAGCCAGCCCACCCCACAGGGAAGCAGAGTCAAAAGGAAGGAAGCATGGGCATGCTGGGAAGGGGGTGGAGGCAATAGCATGATGGGAGTCGTAGTCACAGACATTGCTCAGCCTCACAACTGTCCCATCAACACCACCCTGAACCATGCTCACATCACAGGGAGTGGAGAAGGACTCACAAGATGGCTGACACTGGCTACTGCTGTGGGGAGCACAAGGCCCTGCTGCCAACTGTGCACCAACAAACAGCAGGACACCACTGACTGACATCCTGAGAGACAACTTACACTCCCTGCAATGCAAGCACGTTCCATGGTGGGATATCTGGCTGGCTGGGTGGGAAGGAGGACTCGCAGCACTGACCATAGTCACAAGCACCTCCCCTCACACCCTCCCCAACACAAACTCCACAGTACCCACCTGGTAGAATGCAATGCCCTCCATCCTAACACAAGATCCCACAAAGCACCACCACCCTGGGTTATGTTGTGTGAAGCACAGGGACACTCTTGGGACTCTTAGCCAAACAACTGCCAGGACAACACTCCCAGCCATCCTGTCAGCACAGCCAGCCCACCCCACAGGGAAGCAGAGTCAAAAGGAAGGAAGCATGGGCATGCTGGGAAAGGGGGAGGAGGCAATAGCATGATGGGAGTCGTACTCACAGCCCTACATCCCCCACCACATGGCCCAGCAAGCTCACACTCACGCATGCACATCCCACAGAGAGTGGAAAGGCCCATCAAAGATGTCTGGCACTGTTGCTGTGTCGTGGGGAGCACAAGGGCATGCTGGGTACTGCACACCAACCAACAGCCGGACACCACTGTCAGCCATCTTGCCATTGCCCTCACACCCACACCCACTGAACTCCACACAAAAGCAAGTAAGTATGGGAATGCTGGCAAGTGGGGTGGAGGCAATGGCATGATGGGAGTCGTAGTCACAGACATAGCTCACCCCCACAACTGTCCCATCAACACCACCCTGAACCATGCTCACATCACAGGGAGTGGAGAAGGACTCACAAGATGGCTGACACTGGCTACTGCTGTGGGGAGCACAAGGCCCTGCTGCCAACTGTGCACCAACAAACAGCAGGACACCACTGACTGACATCCTGAGAGACAACTTCCACTCCCTGCAATGCAAGCACGTTCCATGGTGAGATATCTGGCTGGCTGGGTGGGAAGGGGGACTTGCAGCACTGACTATAGTCACCAGCACCTCCCCTCACACCCTCCCCAACACAAACTCCACAGTACCCACCTGGTAGAATGCAATGCCCTCCATCCTAACACAAGATCCCCCAAAGCACCACCACCCTGGGTTATGTTGTGTGAAGCACAGGGACACTCTTGGGACTCTTAGCCAAACAACTGCCAGGACAACACTCCCAGCCATCCTGTCAGCACAGCCAGCCCACCCCACAGGGAAGCAGAGTCAAAAGGAAGGAAGCATGGGCATGCTGGGAAGGGGGTGGAGGCAATAGCATGATGGGAGTCGTAGTCACAGACATTGCTCAGCCTCACAACTGTCCCATCAACACCACCCTGAACCATGCTCACATCACAGGGAGTGGAGAAGGACTCACAAGATGGCTGACACTGGCTACTGCTGTGGGGAGCACAAGGCCCTGCTGCCAACTGTGCACCAACAAACAGCAGGACACCACTGACTGACATCCTGAGAGACAACTTACACTCCCTGCAATGCAAGCACGTTCCATGGTGGGATAACTGTCTGGCTGGCTGGGTGGGAAGGAGGTCTGGCTGTCAACCAAACACAAGCAATGCAGACCATGTTCACACCCCAGAAAATACATAGAAATGCCCAAATAATGCAGGACAATGTGCCACACCAATATCAACCCCTGACTGTGACGACTTAGGACAATGCAATGTACAGGCCCGCACCCAGAGGCACAGTCACAACTGTCAGGTGTGTGAACCACTGATGCCTGCAGAAACATGACATACATTGTTTGTGTCTCCCAAAAACAGGTGATGATGGGGACACAGCAGCAGACGCTGAGGAGTCCCAGTCCCAGGCTCAAGAGGATGCCGAGCTCACTGGCGTCGTACAGCCTCTGTCCTCCTCGGACGATGAACAACCTGGCACATCCGGTGCAAGTCAACATGCAGCACCAGCAGGACCACCAGCTGCAGCACCAGCAGGACCACCAGCTGCACTCCCTGCACCCACCCCTACAACGACTGTCACCACGAATACCATCCCTGCCGACATGGACAGAATAAGGAGCAACACCAGCGCAGTGACCCTGGACCAACCTGGGGCCATGGACACCACCACCACCAACCCCCAAGGTGGACCAGGGTTATCTGTGCGTGCAACTGCACACACTGCACATGTCAGCAGGGGTGGTGGGAGGGGTGGGAGACAGAGGTCGCTGCTTGCAGACGTTGCTGGTGTGCATGAAGACCCACAACTGGTACGCATAGCTGATGCGTACCAGTCCAGCACCGGAGAGCTCAGCCAGGTAGTGGGGCTCCTCAGAGACATCAAACAGCAGCAGGCTGCCCATCATGCCCGCTTGGACTCCCACATGTCCCACGTGGAGTCACACATGTCCCGTGTGGACTCACACATGTCCCGCGTGGAGTCCAAGTGGGATGTACTGCATGAGATGACGGCGGTGCACAGGGACATTTTACAATGCCTCCGCCAGATGAACAGCAACCAGTCCACACCTCCCTGTGTGCCAACAACATCTGGTACCGAACAAACTGCAACTGCCACAGGGAGGGAGGAGGACTCTGGCGGAGAGTCCCCTGCACCGCAGCAGCCTGCACTTGAGGGCCCCCCCCCAAGAAGAGGGGTCGTCCGAGGAGGGGAAAGTGAGAGGCTGATGGCCAAGCGCAACTCCCAGGAAGCCTGAACCTGTTCTGGATTTTCGCCTTTGTGCACAGACTGTTCACCCTGTTGACGGCAACACTACTCCCACACATTGCATGGGGAGTACAAGTTGGACCAATGTGTCAGACAACTGTGGCCCCGATACTGGGGATCCTGTCTACCTGGACTTTCAATTCACCTAGGAACTTGGGATTGCAAGATTCATGTACAGCACAACCCATCCTATGCACTATTAACACAAATGTATCACAATAAACACACTAATACACCATACTTGCCTCTGTCGTGATTCCAACGTGGGTGCTGTTATGGGGATGATGAACTGCAAAATTACACTGTGTATGCGAACTGCAACAGCAAGGACAACACAGGCATGTGAGTACAGGCAACGTGACACATATGAGGGAGACACACCACCAGGGCTACACAACACATACACACCTAGGCCATCTGACTCATTGCCTACACTGATGTTGCCAGGGAAGACGGTGCAATGCACAGACACCACACCCATTCCCAGTTGTAGTCAAGTAGCCCACAGGTGCAGTAAGCAAATGGCAGTCAAATGTGTGACCACAGACAACGCACATCACTAAGTGAAGCACAGGTTTATTACACAGTAGCAACATGCCGTAACCACTACAGATGCAAGGTAACCCCACCTGGTAGCGGGCACACAGTCAACAACTGTAGACGGAAGGAAGTCCATAGGTGTGGCGCACATCACCTGTAGGGACACAACAGCTACCAGCCTGGATGTGCAATCACGTCGTCGGTGGACACAGTTGACCAAACGAATCTGAAAGTACCCTGTGAAGGACAGAAATGACACACAGTCAAAAGCAATGCAGTACAGGACAGAACAGCAAAACTCATGCACAATACATGTTACAAGATACCCACCCAGAACCAAGTTAGCATGTCAACACTGTTGGGGAGTACAGCCCACCTGTAACCACACATCGCAACACACATCCAGTCAAGTAGCCCATGGACACACTCCAACAGCGCCAGAGCCCCACCCACACATCATGCCAACTCACATCATTCACATGACACCTCAGGATACTCACATTCAGCTAAAGAAGTTGGTGATGAGCTGTGTGCGGACATCACCATCACCATCATCATCATCATCGTCACTGGCATCGTGGTCCAGGCCAGGATCCTCCACAGGTGGCGGATGTTGGTCATCGTCATCCTGGATGAGAGGCAACTCCTTCCGCACTGCCAGGTTGTGTAGCATGCAGCAGACGATGATAATCTTGCACACTTTCGCAGGGGCATATGGGAGGGACCCTCCGGTCTTGTCCAGGCAGCGGAAGCGGCTCTTCAGGAGACCAAAGGTCCGCTCAATCACTCTCCTGGTCCGACCATGTGCCTCATTGTAGCGCATCTGGGCAGGTGTCACAGGGTTCCTGAGGGGTGTCAGCAACCACGGCATGTTGGGGTATCCCGAGTCACCTACGGACAGACAAGTGCACATCAGCTGACTTGGAAAAGTGGGCGGAATACTACAGATCAGATCACACACAATGGCACAAAGTCAGTACACACCGACAAGCCAGGCACGCTGGTTCTGCATCTGTGCCATCATCCTGGGGATGCGACTACTCCTCATCACAAAGGCATCGTGTGCTGAACCAGGGAAACGGGCACACACGTGTGTGATGGTCATGTCTGCAAGACACACCACCAGTGCATTGACCGAGTGGTAGTGCTTGCGGTTCCTGTAGGCCTGCTCCTGGGCCTGTGGTGGTACCAAAGCCACATGTGTCCCATCAATGGAGCCAATGACATGCGGCATCCTCCCCAGGGCATAAAAGTCACTCTTCACGTCAGTGAGTCGTCGCAGTCTAGGGAAATAGATGTACCGGTTCAGGAAGAGCAACATTGCCGCCAAAACATCGCGGAGCACACGGCTGAACATGGTCTGTGACATCCCACCAGCAGACGCCACAGTATGTTGGAAGGTACCGGTGGCAAAGAAGTGTAGGGCTACCATCACCTTCACCTTGGGGGTCAGCGCTGTAGGATACGGCCGGCCAGGCTGCAAATGTGGGGACAACTGCACTGCCAAATCCTCAATCAGCTGCCTGGTGAAGCGGTACCGTCGGATGCTGTCCCGTTCCACCATCGTTGCCAGGTCTGGGAATGGCCGATGGACAGCAGGAGCCCTGCAGTGCAGAGGAGAAGTAAGCAAGATCGTCAGTCACCCCACATATGCGGCATTGAACACACTCAAGATCCCAACATACATCATCATGAGGCACAACTACATGAAGTGTGCAGTACCGGAAGGACATGTATGGTACATACATGGCCAACATCTGTCAACACGGTCCTACAGGTGGCATCAATTTGTCCCAGGTTGGCCCATTGGATATCATGATGCCGTGTCACAGTCACCCCCCACAGTGACATGTGAGGACAGATGTGCCCCAGGCACCACAGCTCAACGACAGGCACATTCCCAGGGACCCTGTAATGCCACATGGACACTGGCATCACCTGGAGTATCATGTGTACACCACAGCAAAACAAACATGACCCCCACAGGTAGTGGCCACACTTGCCATGGCAGGACAGACATGGACGTCTGTGACACACACGCACAACATCAGAGTCCATGCACACACAACGTGGATGTGGAGACTGTCTCCCATTGTGCACATGAAATCAGAGACATTGTAAACACTACATGCACAAAGACTGTGGAGGGCCATCACTATTGTGCCACTGGGACACCCTGGCTCAAACATACCGTCCCACATGGGACTCACGGGGTATGTGACATGACATACACAAACACCACTGTGAAATGTGACCATGACACATGCACAGATATGAACAGTTGCACATCACAGTGGTCACGTACACGTAACACCCAGGATCCTGTCCCCATGAACACGTGCACAGCCTGGGGGTGGCTGCCCACAGGTGACACCCACAGGACAACATGTACACCAACATACACACAATAGGAAATGCAGCCTTACATGCCTTATGATAAGGTTTGGACAGGCTGTCGTGATGTAGGTGTGCCCCTCACTCCCTGGGAGCTATCTGTGGCTGGCATATGTCCATCTGAGACAGGCATGCTGACCTATGCCAGTCACATGTACAGTGATGCGTTGAACCGCAATGGACCGATCGGTGCCTCCGGCCGGCCCATTGCCTTCAATGTGTGCGGGTACGCGTTGTACCCCTGTGCGCGTTGTACCGCAATGGACCGATCGGTGCCTCCGGCCGGCCCATTGCCTTCAATGTGTGCGGGTACGCGTTGTACCCCTGTGCGCGTTGTACCGCAATGGACCGATCGGTGCCTCCGGCCGGCCCATTGCCTTCAATGTGTGCGGGTACGCGTTGTACCCCTGTGCGCGTTGTACCGCAATGGACCGATCGGTGCCTCCAGCCGGCCCATTGCCTTCAATGTGTGCGGGTACGCGTTGTACCCCTGTGCGCGTTGAACCGCAATGGACCGATCGGTGCCTCCGGCCGGCCCATTGCCTTCAATGTGTGCGGGTATGCGTTGTACCCCTGTGCGCGTTGTACCGCAATGGACCGATCGGTGCCTCCGGCCGGCCCATTGCCTTCAATGTGTGCGGGTACGCGTTGTACCCCTGTGCGCGTTGTACCGCAATGGACCGATCGGTGCCTCCGGCCGGCCCATTGCCTTCAATGTGTGCGGGTACGCGTTGTACCCCTGTGCGCGTTGAACCGCAATGGACCGATCGGTGCCTCCGGCCGGCCCATTGCCTTCAATGTGTGCGGGTACGCGTTGTACCCCTGTGCGCGTTAGTACCGCAATGGACCGATCGGTGCCTCCGGCCGGCCCATTCCCTTCAATGTGTGCGGGTACGCGTTGTACCCCTGTGCGCGTTGTACCGCAATGGACCGATCGGTGCCTCCGGCCGGCCCATTGCCTTCAATGTGTGCGGTGCAGCGTTGTACCCCTGTGCGCGTTGAACCGCAATGGACCGATCGGTGCCTCCGGCCGGCCCATTGCCTTCAATGTGTGCGGGTACGCGTTGTACCCCTGTGCGCGTTGAACCGCAATGGACCGATCGGTGCCTCCGGCCGGCCCATTGCCTTCAATGTGTGCGGGTACGCGTTGTACCCCTGTGCGCGTTGTACCGCAATGGACCGATCGGTGCGCACCCATTGACAATGGGCTTGCCTGTCAACGGACGCGTTTTCGAATTTCGAACGAGTCGGTTGCTGGGAATTCAGTTGGTCACCCACAACAAAGTTGCAAAATCATGTATGTCATGAAGTTGAAGTTTTGAAGGATGCTGTGGGCGTGTTTTGGTACTGCTATTCCATGGATTGGCCAGATTCAGAAGATGCAAACGACTTGGACCTATCACTTTGGACACAAGGGACAGGATCTGCCTCTCCAGCACATATATATTGCTGGCTGTTCCCCTGAGAGCCCACTTGCCTGCACTACATGCTCCAGGACGACATCTGCCACTGCACTGCTGCTGTCTCTGCCCCTCTGGACCCTGCAATGGCACGTACTGTGGAGAGAGCCCCAGCCTTCAGCCTTGAGGAGAACCAGGCCCTGCTGGACAGCCTACTTCCACAGTACAGCAAGCTGTATGGGACACCAGGGGAGCAGGTGAGTGTCCTGTGCACTGCCTTTCTGAATGTGCATTTTGTCTGACTAGCAAGGCTGAGAGTCTGCACGCCACTGGCTAGCAGGCTCACTGAGTAGTTGTCACCCCCATAGTGTGTAGTGACTTGCACTGGACAGGTATGGTGCAGTGACAGTGCTTCTGAACAGGGTTTTACTCCCCATGCAATGATACCATGTAGTGACTTCTGGAAAACTGTCCATGGGCAGCCGTGCACTGCCTGTGTACACCATGTGCCCCTGTGATTGCGACATGTATATGCAACTGTGTCATGCACGGATATGTTGCATGTGTAGTAATGGCCTTATCACTTTGTCATCCTGACAGGCTTCTGCCCATCGGAAGCAGGAGATATGGAAGGACATCGTCCGGGCTGTCCGGTCCGTGGGGGTCTACAAGCGCCGGATCCGCAACTGCCAAAAGAGGTGGCAGGACCTTCGGGGCTGGACCCGGAGGATTGCACGGGTCCAGCTGAAGCTGTCGCCTCCTCGCAGGAGGGGCGGAACACGGACCCTGACCCCCACATGCTCAGGATCCTGGCGGTGGTCTTTCCAGACCTGGATGGGCAGCTGAAGGCCAGAGAGCAGCAAGGAGGGGGTGAGTCAAAGACTGCACTGTGTACTCTGTCTAACATGCTATGTGCCCTCCTCGGGCCTGGTTAAACTGCCACAGTACAGCAGTCATGTTGTCCAGGAGCCATGTCCCTCTATTGTGCACTGCCCACTCCTCATCTGATACCCAGGTGTGGCCCTTACATGCAGGGAATTCTGTCACTTAGGACTGTGTCCTTGCAGTTTGCTTGACTCAAGGTGGGAGACAGCATCTGTTTCCCTGACTCTGTGGTGGGCATCATGGGTGGGTCCATTGCTTACACAATGCCTGTATTCTGACATGTATTCAGCGTGTTACTTTGATCTGTGGTCCAATTGCTGAGCTGATCCACCACATGTGGCTGGGGTATCTGGCACACACCCATGCTGCGGGTGGGAACAATGTTTGGGCCCCAGGAGTATGTATATGACGTGTGTCACACATACTTAGCCAGCTGCCTACAGTCCAGGGTTCAGCCCTCATTCATGTGGGGCTGGACAGTCATGCCTACTCCAGGCCATACAATACACTCTGTACTCCCACTCCCGTGTATCAGCTGACACATTGTGCGCAGTGATTTGACCCCTCAGGTGTCTGCCTCTGTGTCAGTGTGCTGTGGATTAGTCGCCAGGACTGCTGTGGAGTTTCTTGGTAGGGGCTCAGCATGCCACTGGAGATGTGACCATAGGAGACGATACTTGTGTGACACATAGGTGTCTGATCAGCTGCCCATGCAGACTGGGGCATGTGAATGTGAAGTTCAGGCAGCTGTTCCCCATGCACAGCAGAGTGTGAGGGGCTCAGGTTCAGAGGGTAGTGTCACAGGTCTACCATATGTCCAATAGGTATGACCTGGACAGATGAGGGTTAAGAGGATGTGTTGTGGGGGGATGTACATGTGCACTTGTGCAGCTCCAGGACTTGCATTCCCCATGACCTACTATTGTGACACAGTGCAGAGTGTTGTTGTCTGGCTGCAAAGTCATACATCACTGAGACAGTGATGTATGACTTTGCAGTCATGCCTCCGCCATGGCATGTGTCTACTGATTGGTGAGCCTGCAGGGGAGTGACATGTGCTACATGCACACCATAGTGGCGCTGGCTATCAGGACATGGGTGCATCATGGTGTCTGTCGCTGGTATGCATCACATGCATTTCCTATTTGACTCTGGGCATCCCTTTCATCCGGACACCTGTACTGACTCACTGGCAAGAGTTGTGATGTGTGCATGTCCACATGCCACACCGTGTCCTCTGCACTGTCCAACTACTGTGTACTTGGTGCATGTGTCAACACTGGGGTGTTGCAATCCAACAGACACCAGACAGATGGGTGCAAGGCCATGTGGGATGTGAGTGCCATGCTTGGCATCAGACTGACAATTGACTTCTCCTGTTCAATTAGGGCACTTTTAGCAATGTACAACTGATGATGCCAGGGCTTGCTCTGTGATGTGCTGTGCTCACAGTGGTGTGTGCGTTATGTGCAGGTGACTGATGTCTGTCTGTATCCCCATTGTTTGCAGATACATCCACGGCCACGGAAGGGGACAGCTCCACGGACCAGGAGGAGCCAGAGAGCCAGACTGGGTCAGCAGCCGAGGAGTGGTCGGAGGGACCCAGTGGCACGGAGGGCGAGGGGAGCCACACCGAGGAGTCCTCAGCAGCATCCACCTCAGCTGAGGACCAGAGCAACTCGGAGGATGACTCCCTTGTGGAGGCGGGTGTCAGCAGCCACCACACCCCAGCTAGTGTTGCTGTCCCCGCCACCACCAGCACCACCACCGCCCTCCCATCGGCTCCCATTCCCCAGGTCCGTGGAGGCTCTCATGTCCGGGAGCGTGTTTCCTTTGGGCCAGGCACCGCACCCCCTGCCCCTGTGTCCCCTGCTGCCCTGAGTGAGGAGTCTGTGTACCTCCTTCACCAGCTCCATGTAGGGCAGACAGCCATGCTGAGTGTCCTCCATGCGCACACCGCGCTGTTGACTCAGCTGGTGTCGTTCATGGAGGGCATCTCATCGGGCATGTCTGACCTACAGAGGGGCAATAGGTCCATGGACTCCTCCCTGACGGCAGCAGTGTCCCTCCTCAAATGGTCCCTCACCCCTCCTGCCTCTGCTCCATCCACACTCCCCAGCACCTTACCCGTCCCAAGCACACACACACCGGCACAGGCACACACCAGCACACACACATCCAGCACACTGACACACACGCCAATGACAAAACGCACACACACGCACATTCAGGGGACTGAAGCCAGACTCACAGGGGATGGGGCCCTGGAACACACACACGCATCCACATGCACTGCGCAGTCCTCAGTTCCCTCTCCCTCCAAAGCACCCTCCCTTGCCTCACATGCAACCCCAAAGTCACAGCAGCTCTTCCTCTGTGACCTCGGCCTCTTCCCCACCGATGAAGCTGCTCCAGCATCCCGGGGGAAGAGGAAGCCCACCCACACGGAGCAGAGTGCCCCTCGCCCCCGGACACCCTCCCCCAGGCGCAGACGGACTGAGGCCCCCACCCGCAAGTCCCCCGGAGTCCTAAGAGCAAGACCCCGCCACCGCCCTGCAGCTCAGGCACAAGGTCTCCGTCCTCCATCCCTCAGGCCCCCACTGCACAGGTGCCCCCACCACACCCTGCCCCAGGTTCCCCCACCCACAGATATACCATCCCCAAGAGGATCAGGCCTTCTCCCCTGCCACTTGCTCTCCCAGCACCACACCCCCCGCTGCGCTTGTCTGTGCCACTGATGTGGTGAGGGTGTCCTCCCCCTCTGTCCAACCCACCTTGCCTGTTCCCCATTCTCCTCCCCTGGAGGTAGGCACTGCAGTGGAGTCCACTACCGCCCTGTCTGACTTGGGCACTGCAGTGGCGGACCTGTCCACTCCATCTGCAGGGTCCACTGCAGTTGTGCCGGCACCCACGACATCTGAGTCATGCCCCCCAGTTGTGCCGGCACACACCATGTCAGACACCTCCACTGCAGTTGTCAGTGGCTCTCCAGCACCCACCACCCCTTCCCTGACTCCCCCTGGTGAGCCCTGATCCTGTCCCTGCGGTGCCTGGCCTGCCCCCCGGTTGCCCCTCCTAGTGGATTGTCCCTGGTTTTGTGCAGGCATGCGTAGGGTGACATCTGCCAGTGTCACCCTGTTTGAACTTTGACAATGGACTGGCCATTGGCCTTTGCTCTATTTTTTCTGGACGTCGTTTTCAATCAACACATATGCTGAATAAAGCAACTTTCTTTTCTCTAGTGCTCATGCTTCAGATGTACATGTTGTTGGTGCTGCTAACCATGCCCTTGCTGCAGTGATGGTGATATCTGGTCTCATGATTATGAAGTGTTACTGTGCAGGAACCCATGTGGTCCAGGGGGAATGTGTCCTATCATGTGGTGTATCCATGTCATCAATAGCAGCATCTGAGGGTGTCATGTGTTCAGTATTTGGCAATGGGTTTCCTACTTACATTGGCAATTTCATATCTGTGGCTTCCACCCCTGCACATCTGTTGTGCCTGCCATCGTTGCATTTGTCTACTTCCCTGACCGTGTTGCCATCTCCAGTGGACATGCAGGTTTGGGCATCAATGGGGAAGGACTCATCCGTGTAGTCAGTGCAACATTGCTATACAAGTGTGTTGGATCTGTGCTGATGATTCCGTTGGCACATCCATGACCAGGCTGATGTGATGGGAGCCCTCATTTGGTGCTAATTGTTGATTGTGTGACCAAGTGCTCAGCTGACATGATGGGGCCCTACTGAGGCAACATATGGCACAGCTTTCCTCACACAGGAGTGGAGTCCCCTCATGGCAGTGTGTACACGTGTGACATTGCCTGCGCCCAAGGTGTGTGTTGTGTGTGCATGTCTGTGTGTGTTCACTTCCATTTATCTGCGCATGCTGTGATCCCTAGTGTTGTACCTGTTTGTGATGCTTGCTGACTTGAGCTATGTTCCCCCAAAGTCTTCTCCCTGTGTTCTCTGTGATGTGGGTGCATGGCACATTACTGGTCATCAGGGTGTCACCCATAGGTGTGTTTTCTGTCAGGGCTGAGTTTGTGTGCAGACGCAGATGGGTCACAGTCAGGTTTCCCCTTGGCACTTGTTGTTTGCCCCTGTCATGTGATTTTCAGTTCGTGTTATCTTTCAGTGATTGTGACACGTTGTGTGTGTGACTGCTGGCACTCCTCAGGGTCCGGGCTGCAATGTTGGTTGTTGTCTATGTGTGTTCTTTGTGGGTGACCTTGGCTTCTTCATTGGTGTGTGACTGTGGCTGGGATCCCATTGGTTGGTGTGGTATCGCCGTCATGTCCATGTACAGCGTAGTGTGCAGTGTGTCAGACATTCAGGAGTCTTGTTGAGTGGCCATGTGTGATGTGTTTCTGCACCTTGGTTCCCACCCACCACCCTGGAATAGTCATGGGTGCATGTGCAATGTCACCAGTGCATGTGTACTTCACTGCTGCACATTGTTAGAGGTCGAGGGGTGTGGTCTTGAGTGTGTGCAGATGGGAGTTGTTGCCCAGCTAGTCCCCTGCCTCCATGTTGGCCTTGGCTTACTGGCCATGCTGATTGATTTGTGCTTGTGTAGGTGTGATGGTAGTTTGTTGCTCAGGACACCTGACTGTGGTTCACAGTGTGAACGACATTTAGCTTTGTCATCACAGTGGTATTTTTATTCAGCTCAGGGTCACCACATTGTGGGGGCCCTGGGGGTGGTGCTGTGGTGTGTCTGTGTCTTGCTGTGTCAGTTGTTGTTCCTACGTGCCTGTGTGACATGTGTGTTTTGTGCTCCCTCTCATCTGACAATGCCTGCTTGCCCACATAGGGGATTTGGATCCATGAGTTACCTTAGTGTGGCAGTGTATGCACATCTGTATGATTGGTATTCAGCTCTCCTCATGTGTTGTGTGGTTGCCTGGGGACACTGGCACCCCCACCCCTCACCTGCTGTGTATGATGACAGTGTTGGTCTGCCTGTTTGTGTTTGTGCATCTGCACCACTGCATTGGCATATCTTGGGTGTGCCATTGGCTGTATGTTGTTTGGTGTGTTTCCCCTGCTGTCCCTGGGACTCCTAGGTCATCGGTCAGCACAGTGATCATGGTTTGTGTGTCCCATTGCTGCCATGGTATGGTATCTGTTCACCTCACATCTGCTGTCTCCACAGGATATCTGCATTTGTGTGCCCATTGGTGCAAATATGTGGTTCTGCATTCTGATGGTCACTTCTGTCATTGTGTCATTGATGACTGTTGACGGTCTCAGCCCCCATGGGTGTTGTTTGTCTGCACATGGCCAAAGGAATGTTTCATTTGCACTGCAGTATTTGGCTCCCCCAATTTATGTTGCAATGGGACACATACACTACTTTGCCACAGATGAGTTTTTGGTTCTGTGACCAGGAATGATCCATGCAGTTTGGCAGTTGCAGCTCTTTCTTTGTCAACAATTACCTTTTGGTCACTGTGATGATGGGGGTTTAGACCCCATTGCCACAATGGTCAAAATGTGCTTCAGCTATGGACCCCACTCTTGCCTTTTGGTCACTGTGATGATGGGGGTTTAGACCCCATTGCCACAATGGTCAAAATGTGCTTCGACTATGGACCCCACACTTACCTTTTGGTCACTGTGATGATGGGGGTTTAGGCCCCATTGCCACAATGGTCATGGGCTGCTTGCATTGTGGGTGCCACACACATATATGTGTGGCACATGTGCTAGGGGGTCACATTGTATGTTCAAAGTCATGTTCGGTGTTGTAGGCATTTGACACAGCCTACACACGCTTGTCATGGTGGTGGGGGGATGTCTTAATCTTGCATTCCCTAGGTTGTGGTGTGCTTGTTGTGTCATGCATTGTCCATCCTATGAGTGGGGGTGGTAGTAGTGGTAGGCATCCAGCCCCCTGGCTAAGGGTGGTAGTAGTGGTAGGCATCCTGCCCCCCTGGGTGAGGGTGGTAGTAGTGGTGGGCATCCTGCCCCCTGGCTAAGGGTGGTAGTAGTGGTAGGCATCCTGCCCCCTGGGTGAGGGTGGTTGTGTTGGTGGGCATCATGCCACCCCTGGCTAAGGGTGGTAGTAGTGGTAGGCATCCTGCCCCCTGGGTGAGGGTGGTAGTAGTGGTGGGCATCCTGCCCCCTGGGTGAGGGTGGTAGTAGTGGTGGGCATCCTGCCCCCTGGGTGAGGGTGGTAGTAGTGGTAGGCATCCTGCCCCCCTGGGTGAGGGTGGTAGTAGTGGTGGGCATCCTGCCCCCTGGGTGAGGGTGGTAGTAGTGGTAGGCATCCAGCCCCCCTGGCTAAGGGTGGTAGTAGTGGTAGGCATCCTGCCCCCCTGGGTGAGGGTGGTAGTAGTGGTGGGCATCCTGCCCCCTGGGTGAGGGTGGTAGTAGTGGTAGGCATCCAGCCCCCCTGGCTAAGGGTGGTAGTAGTGGTAGGCATCCTGCCCCCCTGGGTGAGGGTGGTAGTAGTGGTGGGCATCCTGCCCCCTGGGTGAGGGTGGTAGTAGTGGTAGGCATCCAGCCCCCTGGCTAAGGGTGGTAGTAGTGGTAGGCATCCTGCCCCCCTGGGTGAGGGTGGTAGTAGTGGTGGGCATCCTGCCCCCTGGGTGAGGGTGGTAGTAGTGGTAGGCATCCTGCCCCCTGGGTGAGGGTGGTAGTAGTGGTAGGCATCCTGCCGCCCTGGGTGAGGGTGGTAGTAGTGGTGGGCATCCTGCCCCCCTGGGTGAGGGTGGTAGTAGTGGTGGGCATCCTGCCCCCTGGGTGAGGGTGGTAGTAGTGGTAGGCATCCAGCCCCCCTGGCTAAGGGTGGTAGTAGTGGTAGGCATCCTGCCCCCTGGGTGAGGGTGGTAGTAGTGGTGGGCATCCTGCCCCCTGGGTGAGGGTGGTAGTAGTGGTGGGCATCCTGCCCCCTGGGTGAGGGTGGTAGTAGTGGTAGGCATCCAGCCCCCTGGCTAAGGGTGGTAGTAGTGGTAGGCATCCTGCCCCCCCTGGGTGAGGGTGGTAGTAGTGGTGGGCATCCTGCCCCCCTGGCTAAGGGTGGTAGTAGTGGTAGGCCTCCTGCCCCCCCTGGGTGAGGTTGGTTGTGGTGGTGGGCATCATGCCACCCCTGGCTAAGGGTGGTAGTAGTGGTAGGCATCCTGCCCCCCTGGGTGAGGGTGGTAGTAGTGGTGGGCATCCTGCCCCCTGGGTGAGGGTGGTAGTAGTGGTGGGCATCCTGCCCCCTGGGTGAGGGTGGTAGTAGTGGTAGGCATCCTGCCCCCCTGGGTGAGGGTGGTAGTAGTGGTGGGCATCCTGCCCCCCTGGGTGAGGGTGGTAGTAGTGGTGGGCATCCTGCCCCCTGGGTGAGGTGGTAGTAGTGGTAGGCATCCAGCCCCCTGGCTAAGGGTGGTAGTAGTGGTAGGCATCCTGCCCCCCTGGGTGAGGGTGGTAGTAGTGGTGGGCATCCTGCCCCCTGGGTGAGGGTGGTAGTAGTGGTAGGCATCCAGCCCCCCTGGCTAAGGGTGGTAGTAGTGGTAGGCATCCTGCCCCCCTGGGTGAGGGTGGTAGTAGTGGTGGGCATCCTGCCCCCTGGGTGAGGGTGGTAGTAGTGGTAGGCATCCAGCCCCCTGGCTAAGGGTGGTAGTAGTGGTAGGCATCCTGCCCCCTGGGTGAGGGTGGTAGTAGTGGTGGGCATCCTGCCCCCTGGGTGAGGGTGGTAGTAGTGGTAGGCATCCTGCCCCCTGGGTGAGGGTGGTAGTAGTGGTGGGCATCCTGCCCCCCTGGGTGAGGGTGGTAGTAGTGGTGGGCATCCTGCCCCCTGGGTGAGGGTGGTAGTAGTGGTAGGCATCCAGCCCCCCTGGCTAAGGGTGGTAGTAGTGGTAGGCATCCTGCCCCCCTGGGTGAGGGTGGTAGTAGTGGTGGGCATCCTGCCCCCTGGGTGAGGGTGGTAGTAGTGGTGGGCATCCTGCCCCCTGGGTGAGGGTGGTAGTAGTGGTAGGCATCCAGCCCCCCTGGCTAAGGGTGGTAGTAGTGGTAGGCATCCTGCCCCCCTGGGTGAGGGTGGTAGTAGTGGTGGGCATCCTGCCCCCTGGGTGAGGGTGGTAGTAGTGGTGGGCATCCTGCCCCCTGGGTGAGGGTGGTAGTAGTGGTAGGCATCCAGCCCCCTGGGTGAGGGTGGTAGTAGTGGTAGGCA
Organism: Calotriton arnoldi; assembly: GCA_963921515.1. Taxonomy (NCBI): domain Eukaryota; kingdom Metazoa; phylum Chordata; class Amphibia; order Caudata; family Salamandridae; genus Calotriton; species Calotriton arnoldi. The sequence goes on along the minus strand of CAWUFW010014223.1, from coordinate 66,924 downwards.
TCCAGCCCCCCCTGGGTGAGGGTGGTTGTGGTGGTGGGCATCATGCCACCCCTGGCTAAGGGTGGTAGTAGTGGTAGGCATCCTGCCCCCTGGGTGAGGGTGGTAGTAGTGGTGGGCATCCTGCCCCCTGGGTGAGGGTGGTAGTAGTGGTAGGCATCCTGCCACCCCTGGGTGAGGGTGGTTGTGGTGGTGGGCATCATGCCACCCCTGGCTAAGGGTGGTAGTAGTGGTAGGCATCATGCACCCCCTGGGTGTGGGTGGTAGTAGTGGTAGGCATCCAGCCCCCCTGGGTAGGGGTGGTGGTGCGCATTCAGGCCCCTGTGTGCATATGTGGCATTGGTGATGGGCATCCCGCCCCTATGGTGCTGCTGTTGCTGGTGTAAGTATATTCAGAATCCCCGTGTATGTGTGTGATGTGTCGTGTACGTGTTGTATGTGTTTTGTGGTTGGTGTCTGGCTTACCTTCTGCGCCGTACGCGTCCGTGCCTGTTCCGGTAGTAGATGTAGAATATTGGTATGATCGGGACGAAGGGATTCATGGTTGGTTCGTGTCGTTCGTCCTTCTCGTTGCTTCGCGTCGTCCTCGTCGCTTCGCTTCGTCCTCGTCGCTTCGCGTCGTCCTCGTGGGTGCCGTGTTCGTCTCGTAGCCGTGGATCGTGTTGTGGCGCGATTCGGAGCTTATGTGCGCCTCTCCCGGATGCTTTAACGTGCCGTGCGTAGCGACGGGTTCGGCGCGTACGGGAAGCGCATCGTACTTGTCCGGCCGGACGGGGCTGCATTTTTCCTTCCGTGCGACTCGATTCGGCGTTTCCGGATTCGCCTCGGTCGGAGAACAGGACCTGGTTTGGGTGAGTACGGCTCGGCCGGAATTTTTGCTGTTGTGCGCATCGTACTTGCTCGTTCGGTGTGCTGTACGGATCGGTCGGGAAACAGGCTTTCGCATGGCTTTTTCCCGACCGAATGGTATTGGTGCGCCTCCGACCGAGATCGGAATCGGCCCCTAAACATATAAAATTACTATTCCCACTTCAGTCAAAATTAAGTCAGGGAAGGTGCTGGACATTAAACATATATAAATTACTATTCCCACTCCAGTAAGTATTAACTCAAGGAAGGTGCTGGACATTAAACATATATAAATTACTATTCCCACTCCAGTAAGTATTAACTCAAGGAAGGTGCTGGACATTAAACATATATAAATTACTATTCCCACTGCAGTAAATATTAACTCAGGGAAGGTGCTGGACACTAAACATATAAAATTAATATTCCCACTCCAGTCAAAATTAAGTCAGGGAATATGCTGGACACTAAACATATAAAATTACTATTCCCACTTCAGTCAAAATTAAGTCAGGGAAGGTGCTGGACATTAAACATATATAAATTAGTATTCCCACTGCAGTTAGTATTAACTCAAGTAAGGTGCTGGACATTAAACATATAAAATTACTATTCCCACTTCAGTCAAAATTAAGTCAGGGAAGGTGCTGGACATTAAACATATATAAATTAGTATTCCCACTGCAGTTAGTATTAACTCAAGTAAGGTGCTGGACATTAAACATATATAAATTACTATTCCCACTCCAGTAAATATTAACTCAGGGAAGGTGCTGGACATTAAACACATAAAAATTACTATTCCCACTACAGTAATTATGAAGTCAAGAACACGCTGGACACTAAATATATATGTTTTACAATATTAACAACTTTACCATTTTCCCCTAATAACCCAACATCCCACTACTAAAACAAAAAATATATTTTTATTTTTTTATATAAATTTCGTTTATTAAAATAATTTCGAATTTCTAAAATTTTTAAATTAATATCTAAATTTATACTGATATTTTTCAAATACTCCCCACCCTTATCCCCTAATAACCCAACATCCCGCTCCTAAAAGAAAACATATATTTTACATATTTAATATAAATTTCATTTTTTAAATTAATTTCGAATTTCTAAATTTTTTTAATTAATATCTAAATTTACACTAATATTTTTTAAATACTACCCACCCTTATAGCCTAATAACCCAACATCCCACTACTAAATGAAAAAATATCTTTTAGATTTCTAATATAAATTTCGTTTTTTGAATTAATTTCGAATTTCAAAAAATTTCAATTTAAATATAAATTTACACTAATATTTTTAATTTACTCCCCACCCTTATCCCCTAATAACCCAACATCCCGCTCCTAAAAATAAACATATATTTTACACTTTTAATATAAATTTCTTTTTTAAATTAATTTCTAATTTCTAAAAATTTAAAATTAATATCTAAATTTACACTAATATTTTTAAAATACTCCCCACCCTTTACCCCTAATAACTAAACATCCCGCTCCTAAAACATATGTTACAATTTTTTTTATATACATTTTCACACTAATATTAAAACATTTTTTATAATACAAAATTAATAACAATACATAATATTTAATTATTGACTAATAATTAATATTTTACAGTTTCTATATTTTTTTCTCGATATTTTTTACAATACTAACAATTCGATATTATCTACTTACGATATTACTTATTCGATATTTTGTACTTCGATATTTTTTAAAGAAATAAAATAACGATATTTTTGATTGCGATATTCATGTATTCGACATTATCTAACATTCGATATTAAAACTTCGATATTACTACAATTCGATATTTATTATTCGATATAATGTCTATTCACCGCCCAAGTACCACTGACTGGAGAGGTTCGCCAAAGCCTCCAGTGGTGGTTGGATCCAGCAAATCTGGACAGGGGTTTTTCATTAACATCCCTTTCTCTGGTGGTGCTGTCTACAGATGCCAGCAAACTGGGTTGGGAGGAGGTTCTCAGAGATCACAAAACTCAGGGCAGGTGGATATCCTTAAAAAAGGAAATTCCTCTAACTGAAGGAGTTGTCCATGGTATAAAAGCCTCTCTCACACTTTCTCCCTCTGATACGGGGTCAAGCGGTCTGCATACAGAGAGACAATCAGGTAGTTAGATTGAATATAAACCGTTGGGGTGTATGCACCCCTTGCTCTTTGTTCAGTAAGAAAAATTGGTGAGCTGTGAGCCCTTCTTTCTTCTCTTCCCTTTCTAAGATTTCTTCCAGACAAAGTTGCACTGTGTGTAGGCTTACAGCTTCTTCCCAAGAACCCGTCTTTGTTTCACTGCTCAGAGGACATTGTGCTACCAGATGTTTGTCCTAGTCCCTCTTCAGATGAGGAAGGTAGGTTGCATCATATATTATATGTCCACAGAGCTCTTCTTATATACCTGGTGATATAGGGTCAGGGTATATAAGGAGAGCTCACCCCCAAACTTTGGTCACCCCAAGCCTTTTTCACCTTTTATCCTCCGCTTTTTGACAAATTTGCTTTTGTTGGCCTTATGACTCTGTGCACTTTACCGCTGCTAACCAGTGCTAAAGGGCCTGTGCTCTCTCTTTTAAACCTGGTTTAATTGGTTTATACCCAATTGACATATTTAATTTACCTAAAAGTCCCTTGTAGCTTGGTATACCATATACCCAGGGCCTGTAAATTAAATGCTAACAGTGGGCTTGCAGCACTTATTGTGCCACCCACTTATGTAGCACCTCAAAACATGTCCAAGGCCTGCCATATTGACTTGGCATTTAAACCCCATTGCCAAACTTTAAACTCATCTTTTATTACATATGTCACCCCTTAGGTAGGCCCAAGGTGGCCCACAGGGCAGGCTGCTGTGTAATTAAAAGGTTGGACATGTACTTTTAAGTTTTACATGTCCTGCTCGTGAAAAACTCATAAATCAGTTTTTCACTACTGTGAGGCCTACCCTCCCATAGGATAACATTGGGGAGTCCTTATTACATTTAATAAGCTGTGATTTCCAATTGGTAGGAGGTTGCTATATCATGTCTGGTGTCTTTGGAATTATAGTGAAATACCTGATTTAATGATAAAGTTGGGTTTTTAATAACAATTTTAAAAATGCCACTTTTAGAAAGTTAACTGTAAAAAAAATCACAGGGTTAGGCCCATAATCAGTAAGGCTAGGCCCTATTTAAACTTGAAAAACAACACAAGTGCTCTTTTATCCACTGATTTGATTTTCCAATTCAACCTTTTTTTTATATATATTTGTTTATTGGCATTTTTTGCACATACAATAACAATATACATATTGATCAATGTCAGTAGATGGCATACATATGATACAACTTTGCAACAACATAACAACCAACTTACAGGACAGCAAGTTGAAAAGAAGATCAAGCCAGCGAATCTTATTACACTTTACATTGTGCATGTCTATAGGATTATATTTTACACTTTTAGCTTTATGTAACTACCTCGTCAAAAGCAACATACATGTGGTATACTGATTTGCATATGGCTATGTTGAACTGGGGTGGCGTGGTGAAGCAAAATAACGATGGATTAAACCCAGATCTGTGACTGGGGGTGAATGTTTGCCAATGTGCAGCATTCTGTCCATCATCTTGTGTGTTTTGCATTTCGCCCTATGTGGGAAGGGTATGCCCAGACGTGGGTCCCGTGCTCACTACGCCACTGGAGTCAAGCTATCCTGGCTGATGAAGGCTGATAGCCTGAAACCGGTCCTAGGATGCTTGATTCCGGTCCAGGGAAGACATGGCTTGGCAGTTCGGTCTGGACTGTTCCCATGAGGCACAGGGTCAAGACTGATTTGCATATGGCTATGTCTGAACTGGGGTGGCGTGGTGAAGCAAAATAACGATGGATTAAACCCAGATCTGTGACTGGGGGTGAATGTTTGCCAATGTGCAGCATTCCGTCCATCATCTTGTGTGTTTTGTATACCATTTAGAACCTTTTGTGTACAGTGATATTGAGTTAGGTACTTAATTCCACCATATCAGGACTAGTAATATCTGCGTCTACAGTTTGTTTTGTGTGTATCCATTCCAAAATTTGGCCCCATATATCTTTTGGCCTTGAGGCAGAGGGCATAAGTTCCCAATATAGAACTAGTTGGGTCTGGCAGTAGGCAATGTCCTGCAGCCAGGCTTTGATCAATGGCACTATGGTCTTTCCCCAGTGCATAGCCACTCGTCTCCTTGCCAGGAGTAGGAGCATTGCATGTAGTTTCCGTGTGCTCGCCGGGGTATCTTTCACGTAACCCAGTAAGCCTGTCATAGGTGTGGGGTCCACTGGAGTCCCCAGTGCCTCCCCAATTATGCCAAAGATATCAGTATTTTGCTACGGGAGGGCAGCTCCAGGCCAGATGTAGAAAAGTTGCCGGCTCAGCCCTGCATCTCCAACAGCAAGCGTCAGGCCTAAGTCCCATGCGGTTTAGCTGTATCGGGGTTCTATAGAATCTATGCAGAAACTTAAAATGTATTAGCTTCAGCCAATAATTGGGAAAAAGCACACGCAACTGTGAGCAGCAGAACCTCCATTGCTCTTCCGATATTGGAGGATTAATTTTGGTGTTCCATTCCATCAGTGATTTTGGGATCAGCACCGGGGCAGTGTTTTGCATGGTGCTATATAATCTAGTGATGAGTCTGCGTGGAGGTGGGCCAGTCAGCAAATGTTCAAGTGCATGTAGCATGGGTGGTGGCCTAGGGAAAGTGGTGTGTGCTTGTCCGCAAGCCGCTATTATTTGATGATATAGAAACATCTCAGAGAAAGTTGGTGTTTTCCCTTCTTGTTCTGCCGGAAAGGAGTGAAAGGTATTCTCTGGATATAGATCTGCAAATGTGTTTATCCATAGCCCTCGTGCCAGCGTCACACTTCCCCCGTCTTCCATGGGGGAATACATGGGTTATGTGCCACCGGTATAGAGGGTGCATATAGGACCTCTAATTTGGCTCTGTTTCTCAAACCTTCCCAGCCCCATCTTAGTGACTCTACTGTGCCAATCTCATTGCGCGGTCTCTTATATGGTTGGTATATAGCAAACTGTGGTGGTATGGGTGCAGCTCTTTCTTGCTCAACTGCATCATGCGGCTGAAACGGTATAGGGTGTATCCAATAATGGAGAAACTGAGCTTGAGCGCAATATGCATATAACGGAATGTCTGGTGCTCCCAGCCCTCCCTGTGCCAGGGAAGCGTCAGTAGCTCCCATGAGATCCGCGCTTGTTTTCCAGCCCAGATCAGTGATGTTAATAGGGCCCTAAGTGTCTTGAAGAAGGCCTGTGTTAATGGAAGTGGAATATTTATGAATACATATAAAAATTTAGGCAAAATGACCATTTTAGCTATTGCTATACGGCCAGCCAGAGACAAAGGTAGTCTGTTCCAGGTCCCTATCTTGCCCTCTAGCCATGCCACTGCCCTACCATAGTTCGTGTCCCACAGTTCTTGAATATCACTGCTCAACCATATCCCCAAATATCGACGGGTCCTTCAGCCCATTTCAAAGGATACTCCATTTGACAGGGTTTAGTGTTTGTCGTGAGTGGAAATAGAACCAACTTTGTCCAATTTATTTGTATACCCGATAGCCCACCGAATTTTATGATTTCCCGCAGCACAGGGTTTAAGTTGTCTGCCGGGTCAGTAATATACAACGTGATATCATCTGCGTATAATGATACAATGAGTCCCCTGGTGGAGAAACCTAGTCCCCTGTCCGCGTGGTGCTGCCGTAATCTCGCAGCTAGTGGCTCCATAGCTATGGCAAACAACAGGCGAGACAAAGGGCAGCCCTGTCTTGTACCTCGGGTTATTGGTAGCTGTGAACAAACCAATCCATTTAATCTGAGTCTGGCAGAGGGGCTTGTATACAACAATTTGATTTGGTTAATGTATGTTTGGCTAAATCCTAATCTCGCTAGTATAGTAAAAAAGTATTGCCACTCTAGCGAGTCGAATGCCTTTGTGGCATCTAAAAGCGCTGCCAAGGCTTGTGTTTGGGGATTCAAATAATGCAATACAGCAAAAAAGGTGCGTAAATTATGTGCGGTAGATCTGCCTGGGATGAAGCCCTATTGATCGGGTCTAGCGATCAAGGGAAGCAGGGCTGCATTCTGTTTGCCAATAGTTTGGCATAAATCTTAGTATCAGTATTTATTAAAGATAGAGGGCGATATGAGTCTTTTTCGTTGGGCGGCTTCCCTGGCTTGAGTAGTGATAATATAATTGCTTCTCTCATTGTGGGGGGTAAAATCCCAGTTTCGTGGGCTTCTCCGTACAGTGGCAGGAGCTGGGGGGCCAGCAAGTCCGCGTAGCTTTTATAGAATGCAGCTGTGAGGCTGTCCGACCCAAGCTTTATACGAGGGCAGGCTGTTTATTACTTGTTTTATATCTTCTTCAGTAAAGGGTTCGTCCAGGTATGCCTGGTGTCCTTCGCTCAGCCATAACAATTCAATAGAATCTAGATAGGTCTGCACCTTCATGGGTATTGTGCGTGAGGAGGAGGAATATAATGTGGTGTAGAATTTAGTAAATTGGTCTAAATTTTCTTGCGGGCCACTGACCTCAACTTGATTGTCATCCAGTATCTCGGATATGTACGTGGCATTACCTGGTGTGCGTAGCATGTGAGCTAAATTTCTACTGGGTCTGTCTCCCTCTCCGTATTGTCTGGCCTGTGCATATTTCCCCAAAAATGTCACCTCTCTGAGTGCCTCCTCTTTGTATTCAAAAAGTAGTTCCCTGATTTCTCCCAGGAGTTTTAGATCAACCATTCTATAATATTGTAGTTCCAGGGTTCTTATTTTAGATGCTGATTTTTGGAGGGTCAGCCTAATTGATTTCAATATCCCAGCCTGTCTGGAGATGCACTGCCCCCGTATAACCATTTTGAAGGCCTCCCATAAAGTAGCTTGGGATTGTACCGTGCCTGTGTTTGTGGCAAAGTAATTTTCTATATCTCCTCTGACTTCTTCCCTGAAGACTGTGTCAGTTAGGGCTTGTGAGGGTAATCTCCAATTAATAACCTTAGGGGGCCCCTCAGGCGTGGCCCATCGCAGCAAGACAGGGGCATGATCCGACAATGTTCTGTATAGGTGCCTGACCTCTGTCGTCCAGGTCGCTATGTCTGGTGACACTAACCAGTAGTCCAATCGTGACCATTCATTGTGGTGTGCTGATCTACATGGGCCCTCGGATGTATCCGGGTGCCTGCTTCTCCAAATATCCGATAAGTGACCCTTTGTTATTATGGCATTTAGTGTCTCATTAGATCTTGGGTGCAGTCTGCGAGTCCCCCCCCCCTCCTGTCCACACGGTCATCCATCAGAGCGTTAAAGTCTCCACCCCATATAACTGTGTCATTTCCCATTGAGTTAATTTTAGCCCACACAGTTTGAAAGAATTCTGGCGAGTTGACATTTGGGCCGTATACAGCCGCTAGTGTAACTTTTGTCACGCCTAACTTCCCGCCTAGAACCATATACCTGCCCTCTGGGTCTATATGTGTCATGGTGTCCGTTCAACCTATGCCGCGTCTGATCAATATGGACACCCCTCTAGCAAAGTTAAAATAGAGAGCAGAATAGATCGGGCATCAGTGCTTGTTATTTAGCTTAGCTTGCGTATTGCTGCATAAATGCGTTTCTTGCATCAAACATATATCTATGTTGTGCCTTGTCAAATAAGCGTGTACAAGTCTGATCTTTTGGTGGTTATTCAGTCCTCTGATATTCCAAGTCAGTAGATTAAAGGTCATCATGTATGTGTTGCTTTAGCATTAGGTGACGAATCAAGTGTGTCTATTGTTTCTGGGTCGTTACAATAGCGATTTGTTTGGATGTAGCCAAGTGGTGTTTGAAGTGGTAAACCTAGTGTAAAAGCTAAGCTTGTGATTATCCTGTGATGGAATCCTTCTATATATTGAAGTAGCATTTTTCCTACTGTCCTGTATAACTTTATTAACATTCCCACCCCACCCCCCACCCACACCAACTCCCCAATCAGGTTGAGTTTACGTTCCCCCGGTCTGTCAAACTAAATGAAGCTCCTCAGTCAAAAGCCCTGGGAACTTCAATGGGAGTTCTCCCTGGGGGGCATAGCTGCACCGGCATACAACCCCGCAATGCAGCAGAGTGGCCGCACAGCCGTTGAGAGCCAGCCTGGGCTTTAACAACGTAAAATGTAAATGGCAGTACTGGCTAGTGGCCAACTAAACATTATTCTAACATTTTAAAGGATATTTGAGGCTGAGCAGTAGTAATACATAAAATTATAGCAAGTCAGTGACAATTTAGCAATACCTGGCGGCGCCAGGCATTCCGATTCAGCCATTATCACTGAGTCTGGCTTCAGTTGATGCAGCCTCGGCTGCTCTGGCCACCTTCCTCTGGCCCCCAATGTGTTTTGGGTACTTCATGGCCGATTTTGCATCCGTAAAATAGTGCACGGACCCCTCGTGCGTTATTTTTAGTTTAGCCGGGTACAGTAGAGCATAAGGTATCTCTGCTTCGTTCAGGAGGCGCTTAACAGCTACGAATTCCCTTCTGGCTGCCTGCACCGCCGGGGTGAAGTCCGGGAACATGGAGATTTTGTTACTTTTGTAATCAATGGTGCTTCGTTCTCTGGCTAGGTGCAGAATGGTGTCTCGGTCTCTGTAGTTTAACAACCGCGCCAGAATTGGTCTTGGTGTGGCACCAACCGGTGGTCTAGGTCCTAGTGTCCTATGGGCTCTCTCCACTATAAACATTACGGAGAGCTCTGTGCCGAATAGGTCTCGTAGTAGCTCTTCAACAAATGTTTCCATCTTGGAAATCGCCGTGGTTTCCGGAATACATTATTCGTAGATTGTTTCGGCGGGATCTCGCTTCAAGGTCATCATTCTTTGCTCTGATTACATTAAGTAGTTTGTCCATGTGAAGCAGCTGTTCTTTAGTTTCAAGTTGGAATTCGTGCACTTCTGTTGTACGATTGTCCAATAGGTCTAGTTGGGTCTCATGGGTCGCTACTTGTTTCTTGACTTGATCCATCTGTGTAGTAAGTAGATCTATTTTATTTTCTATTGTCTTTAGGCTGGATTTCATGTCTAGCTATAGGGATCTAAGGTCGTCGTTACCACCAATCGCCCCATCCTGAGCGCCCTGTTCAGTTTCCGCCTCAGTATCTACATCCAACTGGCGAGTGAGTCTTTTATTTTCAAAGGTTAACTTCGTTTGCTTAGTATCACGTTTTCCCATGGCGTCAGGATTTTGTAATTTAAGTCCACAGTTAGCAAGATCGAAGGAGGAGGCAGGCCAATGAGAGAACTCAGCTCCAGGGCTATCTAGCATATACCATTGTCTAACATGCTGTGTTCACATTAGTACAGAGTTTACAGTGCTCCCATATGCTCCCTTCTTGCTGATTTTTGCGTGGGGGTAGGATATTGTCCTCGCTTGCTCACCCAGGAATTGCCTTGTGTTAGGTCTTACCGGACTTCTCGGCTGGCCGCCTCGGGCTGAACGCGTCGTGTCTCTCAGTTCAGTCTTATCCCCAGCCTAGTACTAATGAGTATTGCCTTTACTGACCCACTTCAGACAGGACTTGATTTAGGGCCCTCCACAACCCTTCATCACGTATTTCTGGGTTAGCAGTTCTTGATATTTATATCCCGCTTTGGGCCTGCAAGGTGTGTCCTGGTCTCAGCCCCAGCCTCCACTTTCGTATCTTCACACTTCACGCAGAGGGGGGGAGCACTCGAGCAGCCCTCTCCGCTCTCTCAATCAGCGTCTCTACAATCAAATAGAGCCATTCTTCCCGTGGGAGGGCCACATCCGCAACCCCCAGTAGCGGAATCAGCCTCTTGCCCGGGCTCCGGCAAATGCGCAGCTCGGCAGCAGTCAGTGGCGGCGGTCGCCGCAAATGCGCCTCATTCGATGGAACTCTGCTCCAGGACCACACAGGCGCTTACGACAGTTCCTTACCGGGCAGCCGATATCATCTGCATTCGCTGTAGCGCTCCCAGGTAGGTGCCCGGGTCTTTTCACCATTCAGCGATATGAGGCCGTCTCCTCCAGAACACCTCGCAGCAATTTTCGGGCATCCACGAGTCGGCCGCACACCACCCCCGGCCTCCGGCGGGGCCGGTCAGAGGTTTAGCGGTCTTATTTTTTAGCAGCCGCCGCAGCCCTCACGGGTGTTCACTCGCCTGCGTCCTTCCGGTCGCCCCACCACAGGGTATTCATGCCCAGCTGCTGCGTTGCGACAGCGACTCCTCAGCCTATTTCCTCCATTTCCATAGGCAGACCGGGGGTCAGCCTCGATTTCAGCCGCTTCTGCAGATGCTCAGCAGTTTCCCACACCACAGCAGATTCCTGCCATTGTTGCGGATATATGTCTGTCGTTCCGCACAGTTTTAGGCTCCCAGTTTAATAGGATTATTAAGGATTGATTTTGTGGCTGGCAGAGCCTCTCAGAGAGCAGCCATCTTGCTGCTCAGCTGGCCACGGCCCCGCACTTTACCCCAATTCAACCTTAATATAAGTTCAGATAATCATCCAACGATTCAGTTCCAATGTGGGAATCCTTCCTCAAATCCAAATTTTCTCAAAAAGCCAATCCAATCTATTTATTGAAGGACACCTTCAATGTTATCTTGCTTAGGGCGTACGTCCACAACGTATTTGTTTCCATAGATGCCTGCCACATGCGTATGTTTTGAGCTTCAGTATTATCACATTTACAATGCACTTGTTTGGTAGATGAAAAACAGTCGATGCGTTTCGAATGTATGTTTTTATGGGTTCTCCTCAGGACTCAGAACACTAGAACGCTCTTTTATCCACTGATTTTGATTTTCCAATTCAACCTTAATATAAGTTCAGATAATCAACCAATGATCCTGAAATAATGAAGATCAAAGTTGATAAATCAGAATAACTTTATTCAGCATGGGACATCCATCACCCACAGTTAGGCACCGGGAGTGCACCGTAGAACCTTCACAACATTCTATGGAATGCACAACTACAACGGTGAGGGGGTAAAGGAAGAGACCAAAAGAAAACTAACAATAGGAATAAAGAGGCAAAATACAACACATCTCCTTTCCCAGGGAAATAACATAGGGAGGAGAAGAGGAGGAAGGGGACATACAGAAAGGATGAAAAAATACTCCTTTTTAGTACATATTGTAATCTTTGTGCCACTGAGGTTTATAATGAACATTTCTCAAAGACTCCCTTCCAAGTTGATTGACATGTTTGTTATTTGCATTTGCTATGTGTGCAGAAGAGGTATTAAGTACACCTTCACTGTTATCCTTGACAATTCTATCAGTGCTCCACGATTGCCCATCATCCAGTAGTACCACATTTTTAAAACATTTACGTATTTCCTTTCTGCCTGAGAACTTCGAGCAACCTGAGTATACAGACCTCGGTAATTTTACTCTTACAACATCTCCTTCCTTCCAGTCTTTTACCATTCTTTGGATCTTACCATTGTACTTGTCTACATACTTCCTTTGATGTTCATGAACTCTTTCCATAATTTTCCCTCGATCAACCTCCTCCACATTGTTCCCAACCAACCACAAAGGACTTAGTATCGTGCCTGGTTCCCTACCTTTAAGGGACTTGAACGGTGATACACGAGTGATGGAGTGAGGGGTAACAAGGTAAGACCAGATCATTTCATCTAGAGCTTTCTTTACATTGGTTCCTCTGCTTACATTGAGTTGAATGCAATCTTTGATCAATCGGTTGACACGTTCAACTAGTCCATTTGCCCTTGGGCAATATAATGCAGTTTGCAAATGGGCAACAGAAAATTTGTGTAAAAATTCTTTCATTAGTGAGGAAGTGAATTGGACACTATTGTCCGTAACTAAAATTTGAGGAACCCCTTCACTACGGAATACCTCTTGTAGGAATGTTATAACTGTGCTAGTAATGACGTTATCCACTATCTTAATGACTGCCCATTTAGAATGATAGTCTACTAAGGTGAGTATGAATCTTCTTCCTAGTCCTTTTACGTTAACAGGGCCAATGATGTCCATAGTTAACTTATTCCAAGGAACAGGAGGAATGTCTACGGCAGAGATGATGCCCTTGCTAACTTGTTTGCTCTTGTCACTGAATGAACAATTTAAACATTGTCTTATATTCCTCTCAACCATGGTGTCCATGCTCGGCCACCAATAATGGAGACGGATTTTATTCTTTGTTAAACTGCATCCTAAATGGCCTTCATGTGCCAGACTTACAATTTTCTCTTGTAGACTTTCTGGGGGTACCAACTTGTTTCCTCTATATAGGTTTTGATCACGAATGTACAATTCGCTTCTTACCTCCCAAAACCCTTTCTCATCACTCTTCAGATCTGAGCACTTATTAGGCCAACCATTCAGTATAAGTTCCTTCACCTTCTGAACAACAAGATCACTTTTCATACTCTCGTCCCATTCTTGTTTATTTATGCCTTCTGTAACAGCTGCCACCACAAACTCTTCTACAACATTGCTCTCTAATTCTTTATTTTCTAAGGGAAGTCTAGACAGACAATCAGCTGCCTGATTTTGTTCTCCAGGTATGCACACAATCTTAAAGTTAAACCCTTCAAGACCAAGGAACCACCTTGAGATCCTTGGTGTAGTTCGTTCTATATTTTTACTGAGAATGCACTTACTAAGGGCTTGTGATTTGTCCTTATGGTGAAAGGAATTCCCCAAATAAACACACAAAAATGTTTCACTGCCCAGAAGCATGCTAGTGCTTCCCTTTCAACAACGGAGTATCGAGATTCTGCTTCTGTCAAGGCTCTTGACGCAAAAGCTACAATTCTTTCCTCTCCTTCTACTACTTGGCTAAGGGTGGCCCCAATACCTTTTGTGCTAGCGTCAGTGGTGATTATAGTATGCTTCTCTGTGTCAAATTGTCCTAAGAAGGGTGCATTTACAATGAGGTACTTTAATTTATCAAAAGCTTCAGTACATTCCTTACTCCAATCAAATTTTGCTCCTTTTTTCAACAAACTCCTTAAAGGTTAGGTAATGTCAGCAATTTTTTTTATAAATTTTGAATAATATTCTGACAACCCAAGGAAAGACTTCACTTCCTCTTTAGTATTGGGTTTAGGAGCAAATTTAATGGCATCAACTAAATCCAGTTTAGGCTTAATTCCTTCTCTGGATATAACATGTCCTAGGTAGGTGACCGAACGAACTCCAATTTGCCATTTTTCTCTTTTCAACGTTAATCCAGCATCCCTTAACCTGGTCAATACTCTGTGGAAAGTTTTATTGTGCTCATCCTCATCTTTTCCAAAGACTAACAAATCATCTTGAAAGCACAATACGTGGTCAATTCCTTCCAAAATGTTTTGCATAGCTCTTTGGAAAACCGCGGCAGCGGAGGCTAAGCCGAAAGGCATCCTGCAAAATCTAAAAGCACCAAAAGGTGTGATAAAAGATGTTAATGCTCTGCTTGTTGGGTGGAGCCTCACCTGATGGTAAGCTGAAGATAAGTCAATCACTGAGAAAAATTCTGCTTTACTAACCTGACTTAGCATTTCATTAATGTTAGGTAACGGATGCCTGTCAATCCAAATATTAATGTTTAATTCTCTTAAGTCAATGCATAGCCTAATATTCTTAGTATTAGGTTTGGAAGTGATGACTACGGGTGCGACCCACTCAGCACATTCTACTGGCTCAATAACTTCCTGACTTAACAACTTATCTAGTTCCTGTCTGAGAGGTTCTCTCATCATTAGTGGTATATTTCTGCATTTATGTGCCACTGGTTTTGCACCATCTTTCAACTTGATTCTGTGTTGAAATTCTCTCAAACAACCAAGTTTATCAGTAAAGACCTCTGGGAACTCTTCAATCAACTCCAAACCACAAGCAGATCTTTCAACAAGCATGACGGGGACCTCAGCTGTGGGATCAAGTTTCATTCCTAAATCTTTTTGATGCGCCCATCCCAAAAAATTAGAACCATTTTTAGCTATGTACACCTTACCAACTGTACTCCTATCTTTAAATGTGATCTTCATTATAGCAACACCTTCTAAAGGTATGGGGTCTTTATTATACCCAACAGGGATCACATCTGGTTTTTCTAGAGAAAACTCATCATTACTAAAATTAGCATGGTAGGTTTCGCTATTGATAAACTTAAAGGGTGAGCATGAGTCAGTATAGACTTCCAGTTTATGCCCATCCAAACCAATCTCACACTTAGGTAGATCAAACATATTTACTTCTATTTTCTTCACTTGCATCAATGGCATTCACTGTTTTATCTGACATGTCTTTGCAAGCACATGCAAAATGACCCTTAAGGTTGCATTTCCTGCACGTGGCCGTTCTTGCTAAGCAACTCACATTATTGGCTAAATGCCCCGTACTTCCGCATCTAAAGCATTTAAGTCTGTTTTCAGAATATACTCTTTCCTTAGTATACTCTTTTGACATTTCATTTTTCTTTACACTCTTAATTGCGCAAACATTTTAAAATTCTTCGCAAATCTCATTTACTCTTCCATCAACAGTTACATTCATTTCTTTAATACATTCTGCTGTGCGTTCTACACTTTTCGCGATGTCAATTGCGTTCTTTAAATCTGGATTACCCACTAATCATTTTTCCTGTATTTTCTTATTATTAGTACATCGTACTAACTGATCACGAATCAATGAATCTGTTAGCTCGTTAAATTCACAAATATTTGCTAGACCTCTCAATATAGCAATGTAATTTCCTACTTTCTCATTTTTTCCTTGAACTCTAATAAAAAACTTGTGTCTCTCTAAAACAACATTTATTTTGTCAGCAAATTGTAATTCTAACTTTTTAATGCTGTAATCATAAACATCTCTTTCTTCAATTCCTACTTCATCTCCTTCTAAATCAGGGAGGCTGTCGAAAACTTTTCTACCCTCTGCTTCTAGGTTATGTAAAAGTATATGTTGCCTCCTTATAGCTGAGAATCCGCTTGGACCTATAGCAATTAGATACTTTTCAAAAACTTTTCTCCAGTTTTTCCAAGGTTCAATAGGTTCCCCAGCATCTGATAGAAAGGGTGGGGGTTGATTCATACTGGCCGCTGCCATCTTGATATAAAAATTAACTATAGAACAATTTAATTTAAAATAGATTTGTAATCAGGAAATCCTGTTGAAAGAAAAATGGTTAGTAGCCTGTTAATTAACTAAATGGATATATACTTTTACGTTTTCCTTAAATATATTAATGTTCAAATTAGTTCACATCAATTGGCTGGAACACAATGGTCACTGAATACGGGGGGTGATATAAGGAAAGTACTCAATAAAGTTGGGGAGATTAAGTTAGTTACTTAAAATGGCGGTATTCCAACTTTCCATAGCTGATCACAGCCCCAAAAGAAATTCGTGAAGAGAGATACCAATGCCAGAAAGGTTTCGTCAGAAACGATGGATATGGCTCTATTTATTAGGCAGGAAATCACAAGTCTGAACTTGACAGGATACACGCAGTAGAAAATATTCCAACTGAAAAAAATGTCATCAGGAACGGTGCATGTGGTTCTATATAGACAGGTATTCCAAAGTCTGAACTTGTCAGAAATCACGCACTTGAAGGAAAACAAACCCTTCTCACTGAAAGTTAGCCACCAACTCTTCGTAGAAACCCTCGTAGTAAATCATTTCTCACTCACCAAGATGAATTTAACCGCAACGTCCTCAAGGCAAGTCGAGGTATCTGGGATACGGTTCAAAACTCAGGTGATAGATGAACCGGCAATGACCCAGCTAAAAACTACTTCCTGAGGTAAAATTGTGTCACAGATCGTTGCGGCTCCCTACCAGAATAACCAGTGGGCCGTTAATGACACGTTTCCTCAGGAGAGGGAAAACGTTTCCTCAGCGCATGAGCAAACTTAGTAGCTCCGCCCAAAGCAAAGGAGCTTAAAGTGGAAATCTGAACGGAGTCCAGACGCCGACTGTCAGCTCCTCCCCGGGACTTGCGAGCAAAGAGCACGAAAGGTATTCCTAAGCTGCACAGACGGGGACAAACACTCATTGAAGGTAAAAAGGTATTTTCTCATTATTCCTCACGTAGAAATTATTCCTTCCACACAAATCTTCTGCAAAAGGCTGTACATGTGTACTTGCCAACTCCGCTAGTGTACGGTGATGATAAGGTACTTCTTCACCTGAAGCTTATCACAGCTCTGCTGGGTAATGCTCGGAGGGGATGTCGGTAACGTTGTCCTCTGCCAAACCAACTCGTCGCCAGTGAAATAATGAAGATCAAAGTTGATAAATCAGAATAACTTTATTCAGCATGGGTTTTCAGCAACGACATCCATCACCCACAGAATAAAAACGGTTAGGCACCAGGAGTGCACCATAGAACCTTCACAACATTCTATGGAATGCACAACTATAACGGTGAGGGAGGGGGGAAAGGAAGAGACTAAAAGAAAACTAACAATAGGAATAAAGAGGCAAAATACAACAGATCCAAATTTTCTCAAAAAGCCAATCCAATCTATTTGTTGAAGGACATCTTCAATATTATCTTGGGAAGGGCGTACGTCCACAATGATTTTGGTTTCATAGATACCTGCCATATACGTATGTTCATCTTTCAAAACATGTTAATGTTGTACCTAAAAAGGTCTTTTTTGAAAAAAATGAATAAATAAATTGTGATCATGTCAACTGAGGTGTGTGATCATGGCTTTGAATGATAGTGTGGAGTTACATCAGTATTGGCACTTGTGTTGTTTTTCCCCAAAAACTTTTAGAAAGTTGGCATTTTTCTACTATCAGTCCTTTGGTGCCTGTAGCCTGGCCTGGGTCACATGACTGGGTGTAACTGACAGACTTTGTGAATTCCTCCCAGATAGTCACACAATCGAGGGATTAGGTGTGCCTAAATGGGCCATCTTCTGGCAGGATGGGGGCGACGCAGAGCATAGCCCCACTTGCAACTGAATATCCTGGTCTCTGCCTTCACACAAAGGGCCTAACAACCTCACATTGTCACAGCAGCCAGCTTGGAGCCAGGAAAGGGGGAGTCAGGGCATTCCTTGCACTTCAAAGCCACTGTCTAGAAGCTTCTCCCATCTTCCAGGGTATAAAACTAGGACCTCAAACACCAACTCTTCAGTTCACTCCTGGACCTGCGCAAGGACACTCAGAGGACTGTCTGCTGCTGTGACCTGCTGTGACCTGCTGTGCACTCTGCAACAGTGGTACTGCACCTGAAAGGACTGCATTGCTGTTGGGTCGGCCCATATCCTAGACGGCTGACCCCCGGGGGGGGGAGGGGGTGCAATCGCTCCCCAGGGGGGAAAAATCAACTTTTTAATTAAAAAAATTATGTTCGAGGAAGGCCTCGTTTGAAAGTGGAGATTCTCCCCTTTCAAACAATCTTCTCTGAAATGTAGGGTGGCTTTTTTGGGCCTTTCTTTCCCCACTAGAGTGGAGAGCGGGTTTACCTGCTCCTTCCTCGGCTCCGGTGGGGAAAACCGTGATGTCTGCGTACCTCACACATGGGCAGGTGGGGGTCAGGGAGAGACGCAGAAGCAATTTCACATCTCCCCCATCATTTGCTTTAAAAATGGAATCCTCTGGTGCTTACTCCGGCGGATCCGTTTAAACCCTCACCGGTGTACTCCAATGGCCGATAGATGCATCGAGGAGGGTGTGCATGTGTCGGCCATTGTCTGACACACACACATGCAAGGGGTTAAGAATGTTATCATGAAAGTAGTCTTTTATGATATTGCACCATTCCCTCGATTCATATTAGTTGTTTTTCTGGGTGCCTGTATCTTCTTTAGTTTTTAGGATTATAAAAATATCTTTGGGAACATTCTTATCAGTATAAATTTTTTTCTATTAGCTCTTCTTTCTATCACGGATTGTTCTCCTGTATTTTTTCTTAGATTATATAGAGATTGCTGATTGTCAGCAGGCTTATCTTTTTGCCAACTATGTTCCATTGTTCTCACTCCTTTTTAGTTCCTATAATTATAGGGTAAACCAACTGTTATGTTTAGGTCCTCTTCATGTCTGCCCATTTTAATGGGAGCTACATGGTCTACGGTTTGAGTCTTGTAATATTTGACTATTACTTCAAATCAATTATCCTTAACCTTTGAAGGATAAAGCTCAGGGAATTCCTGCATTGTACTTACATTAACCTTTTTATGTTATCGGCATTCCACCATTAGTGTATGGAAGAGTTAGCCTTGCTACAGTGAAAAACGACTTTAGAAGTTTATCACTATGATGACATGTAAAACTTAAGTACACATGTCCTACATTTTAAATACCATGCACCCTGCCCTATGAGCCTTTAGGACCTAACTTAGGGGAACCTATAAGTATTAAAAAGGATTGTTTAGGCTTGGCAAATGGTTTTCTAGCCAGGTCAACATGGTAGTTTAAAACTGCACTATAGGCTGCAGTGGAAGGCCTGAGACATGTTTTACAGAGCTACTTTAGTGGGCGGCAAAATGAGAGCTGCAGCCCACTAGTAGCATTTAATTTACAGTCCCTGTGTCCATCCATGTAGTACCATTTACTAGGAACTAAGAAGTAAATTAAGAAATCCAATAAGGTTTATACCAATTTTATTATGTTTAGAAGTGAGAGAGCAAGCACTTTACCGCTGGTTAGCAGGAGTAAAGTGTGCAGACTATTAAAAGCCAACAAAAACGGGTTCAGCAAAGTAAGACAAAAATCTGGGGTTACCATGCAGAAAAGGCCATGTCATACACTTCCCTTTTCTTTATTTATTTCCCAGGGCCAAAAGAGGCCAAAAAGGCACTCGTGTAGACATTGTGTACCTCCACAGCCACTTTCTGTCCCTGTCTCATAAAGATTATGCTTCATCACCCCCAGGCACCTTGGCGTGAGCGTGGAGATGAAGTTCCTGGCTTTGCAGCATGAATGAGAGCAGAAAGGAAAACAATTCTCTTCCTGTGGGCCCAGATGTAAGATTAGCCCTTGAGTGGCCCTGATCCTGACAGAAAAACGGTGATAAAGCTTACTAGCAGTACAGAGAAAATACAGCAATGTTAATCAAATCCATATGTGTAGCAAGAGCACAATTTAAGTGCAGCATAACTGCTTGAAGTAAAAGTTACTTACCTTCGGTAACGCTATATCTGGTAGAGACACAGTATAGCAGCAGATTCCTTAACTTTGAATTCTCCCCAGGTGCCAGTCTGGATCCGGAAATTTTTTCAGCAGTATCTCTGTGCGCCGGGGGAAGGCGTCGTATCGCTCTGCGGTGACGTTGTCTCCGGATATGACATCAGTGGAGCCATATAAGTCCCCTCGGGCGCGCGGACGTAAGTTTTTTCTGTGAAACCTTCCGCGCCAGAACACAGAACCACTACAGAAACTGGCTGTGGAAACAGTGTTCCAAAAAGATGAAAAATCTTTGAAACATTAAAAAAGAAGAAACATTAAATGGTATATTAATACCAGGCATAGATTTTAAAGAAAACCCCCAATAAAATCAACGAAACACAGGGCTACATGAAACACCACGCCCTGGTGAATAACTCCCATATGAGGTAAGAGACCATACACTCTATAGACCATTCATCAATGGTAACGAATGGTATGACAATAGCCAAGCAGAACCTACAACCACAACACCAGGTTGTTTGTTAAATCACACCATTACGTGATATATTGACAGTACCAATGTCAAGGTGCGATGATACAAAGAAGACTTTCATAGAAAGAACAAATAAAATAACACTGCTTACTGGTGTGTCATCCAGAGTGAAAAAGAAAACACATCCTCAGTCTACGAACCACACACATTTGGAAATGGATTTTATTGCAACATTTAAACAAAAGCTAAGTGGCCAGGTCAAGCGATTTGTTCAGCCCCAACATAGATTGAGATAGCGATCACTGGTATATCAACTCAGCACTGAAAGGGCATAACCCCTACCTCCGATTCGCAGAGAGGGGAGGATGGACAGGGCGTTAAGCAATCTGCGGCTTGACTGTGTCTCTACCAGATATAGCGTTACTGAAGGTAAGTAACTTTTACATGTGATAGAGACATCTAGCAGCAGATTCCTTAACTTTGAATTAAATACCAAAGCTATACCCCACTGGAGGAGGGTCTGCAAATTAATCCTACAACAGTTCTCAAAGAGAACTAGCCGGTGAAAACTAACAACCAACCGAATGTATGCAGGAATAGCAGAACAAGAGCTAGGCTCTTAATAGAATCCATGATTAATGTCACAGAACATATAAACAAAAAACAACCTTACAGGTCCAAGAGAATCGGCCCTTGAAGGAAAAAGGGTTGAAAACCCCTGAAGAACCATCTATCGGATGACAGACATTAACCCCTGTCCCCCATACGGGTAAGAAACCTCAATGACCAAAAAGGGCATGATAAAAGTGATGTGACCTGCGTTGTTCATGACAATAAAGAATCAGAAAAGGAACTGTCCTGATAAAGTCCCAAAACAGGACTTTCAGAACTCATTTCCCGAAGGGAAAGATGAACGACAACACCTCCTTGGTATAAATAATTTAGTTTGGACAAAATAAATATTCATATGCATCCTATGTACCAATTGTACAACATCTTGCCATCAAGATTCATACATAGACATAAATATATATACAAACATAAATGTGTCACCAGATACTCCGATTGACTCTGCAATTCACAGGAGTCCACTGGCCAATAACTAATGCCAGTACGCAAGAGTGTATGAAGCTTGCCTCCGTACAGCCTTTAATGCTGTAGTCCGACAGACTATACCCAATTTCGAGCTCTGAATAAGCTCAAACACCATGGCAAGCATGAAAAAAGAATCAACCGCGTCTTTGATTAAAACCTTTTTCTTTTGTCATGTATACACTGTATACATAAGAACTAACTAGTACTGAGAAACCAGTTCCAAAACGCGCTTTTCAATAATATTGAAAAAGGTAACACACCTAACAGTGCAGTTCTAAAATATGTTCTAAAATAAATCCTTGTCGACAAAACACAGCAGCACAACCCAGAGAGAAAAGGGGTACTATGTCACATTACAAACCATAGGTAACTTGCCATAAGCAACTGCTGTCTGTGAAATGGTGGCCTAAAGAATTGACACCAGAAGAAAAAACAGTCATGATTCCTCACAAGATGAGAAATGCTGAAAGTAATAAGTACGTCTTCTCCAGAAGACAGGAAATGTAGCTCAGACAGAACCACGTATATCAAGAGCAACATAGAAAAAAAAAGCCCATTATAAAATAGTCTCCAAAACTTTCATAGATGATTGCCAACCAAATATACGTTTGTCTTGAGATAAGTTGAACCAACTCGTGCATCACCAACCTTTTGCTGCCAATTTACCACATCACAGAGTGGAGCAAGGATAAGGATTGCCTGCATTTGAGGAAATATACATGTCTACATTACACACTGTTCCTTTACCCTAAAGGAAGAACTCACAAGCAAATAGAATCCAAAAGAATGCAAAGTATATACTCTGAAGTATAGCAACGCTCCAACTTTCTTAAACTCTTCAAAGAATTGAAGCACTCATAATAAATACGTAGTCCGCTCAAGAAGAGAAAACAAACTGCACTGAATACACTGGTTAAGAAAAAAACACAGAAGCATGTAAAGGTAACAGAACTCCCCAAGAGGGTATCACAAGAGGAAAAGAGCGGCTATTAGCTCACTACCATAGTCCTTAAGAGGTTATAAAACGAAGTCCAAGAAGGACTAAACTATATTATCAGAGAGATCTATAGTATAGAAATAGACTACAAAGTTGTATTTCGGAATAGCTATAAAATAACAAACCAATACTCCACGTAGAGTAAGTACCATACCCAATAAGGGGTATAACCTCTTCATCAGAGTAAAAATGAAAGAATAAACCAGCTACACACTACAGAACATAGCAGAGGGAGGAGATAAACCTTCAACATAAGATCAACAGACATGGATATATAAGACATAAACAAAAGACCTGATAAGGTCAAATGATAGATGGCCAGCAATGATGCGCTGTACAGCAGAATAAGCATGGCTGTCAAACAAACAGTCTCCATCAAAGGGCAAGTTTTTCAAACTCCCCCGAACATTATCAGAAATCTCGACTCACGCAACCAAGCGTGTCTACGGAGAGCAATTGATCGAGCCATAGCTCTGCCAACAGAATCGGTTCTGTCCATTGCCAATTTAATATTAAACTTTGTCATCTCACGGCCATCCTGCACAAGCTGAGAGAGTTCAGCCCTACCCCTTCAGGAAGGGAAGGAAGGAGGTTGTGGACAGAATCCCACAAAGCATAGGAAGCCCTTCCTAAGACACAAGATGTGTTCAACGACCTCAAGGCCGAACTAGTCGACGCGAAGATATTCTGGCCACACATCTCCAACCACTTAGACTCTCTACCTCGCGGGAGCAAAGGAGAAACTTCCAAACTTGACGAAGCAGTAGCAGTTTGCACAACAAACCCTTTAGAAGTAGGGTGTTGAGAAATACAAGCAGAGCCGTCGGAGCAGGACGATGACTATGCGAAATGGCACGATCAACAGAGATACCTGACATCGGCCTTGCCCAAGTACCAGGAGAATGTCGTACAGAGACTCTCAATACGGTAGTAAAGGTTCAACACCTGTGACACCCTGATGAAGTAGATCCAATAATGGATCAGATGACAATGTCACCAACGGAAGCTGCAATTTTAGTATTCCAGCAGCTCTCTTAATAGCTTCAGTGAAAGCTGCACAAGCCTCTGTCGCCATTTGTTGTGGAGAAGGCAGATCATAATTAGGAGATGGTTGAAGACTACTATCTCCACCAAATGTTGCCAAAGAACCTCCTACCTGAGGCTGACTAAAACCAACCAAGCGGTTGACGTCACCAGTTTCTGCAGAGGCTTCTTGCAATACTGGAGAAATATCAACATAACCAGCTTCCTCCTCAATTTATAAAGGAGAAGGTGCAGAAACTGCAGTGTCTATAAACGGCATCTCCGGCACCGATCGACGTCGGGGTGCCTTGAACGGCCCAATGCAGGAACATCAGAGCGAGAAGGAGATCGACATCACCTGGACTCCGATCGGGAGAGCTGCGCCATCAGCAACTTTATTCTCCTTTCCCGCAAGGACTTAGGCTTCAGCCTCTTACAGGCGTCGCACTCCTCGGAGTCGTGGTCTTCTCCTAAGGCCCACATACAGATGGACTGCGGATCCATAGCCATCATCTGTCGAGTACAGATCTCGCATGTCTTAAAACCCAAAGGCATAGGTACACTGTTCCCAAACGCAAAAAGGGCGTCGAAGTATGCCAAAAACAGAAGGCCCGAGGAACCGCTTCTCCGGATCCGCCTTGCAGCACGGAAAAGAAGAAACTAACACATGCGTGCTGGAGGGGATTTATATGGCTCCACTGACGTCATATCCGGAGACTCCGTCACCGCAGAGCCGTACGACGTCGTCCCCCGGTGCACAGAGGTACTGCTGAAAACCTTTCCGGATCCAGACTGGCGCCTGTGGAGAAATCAAAGTTAAGGACGCTGCGGATAGATGTTTCTATCAGATTTGTATATAAAATGTTAAAATAACAAATAGGCAAATGAAAAGAAAGAGAACATAATCTTTTTCTGTAACACAGGTGGTAGTTCAAGTCTACATGGCCCGTATGCGGGCCATTTTTCTCACAAGAATGCTTCAGTCAGCATGTCATTACTTGTGTGTCCCTTGGAGTATGCTGGGAGATGCAGTTCCCAGACTTGAAGTGTAAGTGGGAGCAGAAAGGAAAACAACTCTCTCTCTGCGGCCCAGATCTTAGGTCAGCCTGGACTGGCCGTGACCCAAGTGAGAAAGGTGGAAAGCTTTGCAGCAGTGCAGGGTAGATTCAATAATGTACGAGTACAATTTCAGTACAAGGGATTTGTTAGAAATATATAAAAACAACTCTCTCAAAACAACTAGTGTAAAAACAGTGCAGAGTCTATAACCATAAGCAGTTAAACTGTTCAATACTCATTTAAATCCACATAACAAACTGGCCCTTGATAGATGCTTCCAATGAAGTCTGTTACCCATAGAAACAGTTGGTCATGTGGGAGGATTGCATGCCGTTGCTGCCTTTTGTAATTATAGTCACTTTTAAGATTATATGATCTGCTGTCTTGCCCTTCCAGCGCTTGGTTAGGGAGATCGCCCAGGTCTTCAAGACTGACTAATTTGGACCTCGTAGCTTGGACATTTGCCACACAAGGTCCAAGCTACCATCTCCCTTGTTCTGTCCAAACTCGATCACGCCAATAGCCTCTACCACGGATCACCTTTAACGACTAAGAAAAGACTACAACGGATTCAGAATTCGGCTGCCAGACTACTCTTGCATATCAAACCGCGAGACCACATCTCCCCTGCCTTGAAAGCCATGCATTGGTTACCGGTTGCCAGAAGATCCACGTTCAAGCTGCTTTGAATCACCCACAAAACGATACATGGAATGGGACCGCTCTTCATCAGGAATAAAATCACCAAACACATTCATCATAGGAACCTCCGCTCTAGAGTGGCACCTCGCCTCAAAATCCCAAGATACAAGAAAAAAACCATGGGTGGCACATCCTTCTCTGTTTAAGCAGCCAAAATATGGAACTCTTTACCCCCAACATAAGATCCACTGACAACCACCTTATCTTCAGAAAACTACTCAATAATTGGCTCTTCCCCACATAAGCACCATACGCAAACAGAAATATACAGCATATCCCTCTGTATATAAGCATTTATTTCTACTATAGATAGGTACCTATATATGTGTATTGCTCTGTATAATCATGCCGAAAAACTATGTTAAAAAAAAAAAGAATAAATAAATAAATTTTTAAGTACAACACTTGAAAACCAGAGTTTATCAAATGCATCTTTAATCTACTTATACTTCCGTCCTTTATGCATCTATATACCTTCCATGTACTTGGATCTATGTATTTATTACTTTCCTCCCCAAAAAAAACATATTCAATGCACTACCCTATTTCTCACCCTATACCTCTATCAATATCTTTAATCTACATCTACTTACTTCCTTTATGCATCTATAAACTTTCCATGTACTTATGGATCTATATATTTATTACTTTCTTCTAATTCAGCATATCCAATGCACTACCCTATTTCTCACCCTATACCTCTCTCAATATATCTTCTACATCAACTCTCTGACTCATCTCAAACCTCTTTCTACTACTCTTTCCAATGCACATACCATATTTCTCACCCCATACCTCTATCAATATATCCTCTACATCCATTCTCTTATTCATCTCAAACCCCATACCACTACTATGACCCCCAAAATAGCCCTTTCTAGACTTTCCCCTACTCTACCCCTCCTTGCGCCATCTGGCACCTCTTTTTACTATACTGATCCCCCAAAACAAGCCTTTCTAAATTCTTCCCTCTGACTGTTCCCCTCGACATCCCTTTTTACTCCTCCCAAGCCTCCCACTACTGCTATGATGTAAAAAAAAAAAAATCTAAATCGTTCACTCTTCTATCCCTCCACTATCGTTTTCAATCAAAATAACAGACTAACATTTCCACTTATCAAATTTCATATGTCACTATACTAATTCACCAATAATCCTTTATGTGTTCCGAGTAGCTTGCTACTCACCGAAAAAAGCGCTTCAACACCTCATTAGGGGTAGCAAGCACTATATAAATGCAACCCCTTTTCCCTCTTCTATCCCTCCGCTATCCTTCTCTATCCAAATAACTGACTAAAATCCACCTCTCAAATTACTTTCATATTTCACTATACTAATTCACCACTAATTCTTTATGGGTTTCGGAGTAGCGTGCTACTCGCCGAAAAAGTGCTTCAACACCCCATCAGGGGTAACAAGCGCTATATATATATATATGCAAACCTCTGTCCCTCTTCTATCCCTCTGCTACCCTCTCAATCCAAATAACCGACTAACATATCATCCACCACTCAAATTATTTTCATATTTCACTATACTAGTTCAACACTAATCTTTAATGGGTTCCGGAGTAGCGTGCTACTCGACAAAAAAGCACTTCAACACCCCAACAGGGGTAACAAGTGCTATATAAATGCAAACCTTTTTCCCTCCTCTATCCCTCCGCTATCCTTCTCAATCCAAATAACTGATTAATATCCACCAATCAAATTACTTTCATATTTCACTATACTAATTCACCACTAATCCTTATGGGTTCCGGAGTAGCTTGCTACTCACCAAGAAAGTGCTTCAACACCCCATTAGGGGTAACAAGCGCAATATAAATGCAAACCTTTTTTCCCTCTTCTATCCCTCCGCTATCCTTCTCAATCCAAATAACTGACTAATATCCACCACTCAAATTACTTTCATATTTCACTATACTAATTCACCACTAATCCTTTATGGGTTTCGGAGTAGCGTGCTACTCACCAAAAAAGCGCTTCAACACCCCATCAGGGGTAACAAGCGCTACATATATATATATATGCAAACCTCTGTCCCTCTTCTATCCCTCTGCTACCCTCTCAATCCAAATAACCGACTAACATATCATTCACCACTCAAATTACTTTCATATTTCACTATACTAGTTCAACACTAATCTTTAATGGGTTCCGAAGTAGCATGCTACCCGCCAAAAAAGCACTTCAACACCCCAACAGGGGTAACAAGTGCTATATAAATGCAAACCTTTTTCCCTCCTCTATCCCTCCACTATCCTTCTCAATCCAAGTAGCTGATTAATATCCACCACTCAAATTACTTTCATATTTCACTATACTAATTCACCACTAATCCTTATGGGTTCCGGAGTAGCTTGCTACTCACCAAGAAAGTGCTTCAACACCCCATTACGGGTAACAAGCGCCATATAAATGCAAACCTCTTTTCCCTCTTCTATCCCTCCGCTATCCTTCTCAATCCAAATAACTGACTAATATCCACCACTCAAATTACTTTCATATTTCACTATACTAATTCAACACTAATCCTTCTTGGGTTCAGGAGTAGCGTGCTACTCGCTGAAAAGCGCTTCAAATCCTCATCAGGGGTAGTAAGCGTTATATAAATGCAATTACAATACAATTACAACACCCAGGATCCCACTTTGTAACAAGCTATTTTGATTGCAAGAGGAATTTAGAATGCGCTATGAAGCAACAACAAAGGTGGTAAGAACATAGACTTGTACTGTGTATTCTTGATACTTTAAAACTGCTGTCTTTTTTCTATCTGTGACTGCTTAAATTGAACTCTTTATTTCTATGCAATATGTACTTTTAAAACTGCTGTTTTTTTTACCTGTGACTGTTGAATTTCTCTCCTAGTTTTCCCTGCACTGTGCTCAGACCAGCAGGGGCAACCTCCCAGTCGCCCCCCCCGTTTGTGCAATTAAAAGTTAAGAAAAGCAGAGCAGAGTGTGTTTAAGAGACTCTTTAATCTGCTTTATTGTTTAAACTATGTTTGAGAAGTGTATTTAGCACTCGCTTTTGGTTAGAAAAAGTGATTTAAGTACGAGAAAAGCAGTATTTTCAGTGTTTTTAGATTTAGATTTGGGCCTTATCTGCTGGCTAAAACAGGACCTGAAAAGTGTGGATTGAGCATGTCTGTATCCAAGGAGATTCTGACTTCAGGATCAGCTCTTCCTGCTCCCTGCCCATCCGCCGGTGCTTACCTGATTGGCCATCTAGCTCCCAAAGGACCCTGAGCCCTCCTCCTCCTACACCTGCAGGCCCATAAGGTCTGTATAGGGAACCCCAAGACAGCCACCTCCATCTTGTAGCCCAGCCTCTCTGTGCCCTAAACAGCCCAGTGAGCAAACAACAGCAAAGGTGGGTAGAACATAGGCTTGTACTGTGTATTCTTGATACTTTAAAACTGATGTCTTTTTTCTATCCGGGACTGCTTAAGTTGAACTCTTTGTTTCTGGGCAATCTGAACTTTTAAAACTGCTGGTTTTTCTACCAGTGACTGTTGAATTTCTCTCCTAGTTTTTCCTGCACTGTGCTTAGACCAGCAGGGGCAACCCCCCCCCCAGTTCCCCCTTTGCGAATTTAAAAGTTAAGAAAAGGCAAACTATACTCTCATAGGCTAAGCAGAGTGTGTTTAATAGACTGCTTAATCTGCTTTATGGTTTATACCGTGTTTAGAAAGTATATGTAGCACTCGTTTTTGAGTAGAAAAAGTGATTTGTTTAAGTCAGACCCTCCAGGATATTACGGCATGGATTAGCAAATTTTGCGGCACAAATATGGAAATTTCCTAAATATGGAAATTTAGCAGCACAAATATGGGACTTTTGTAGCATTTTTGCAGCATTTTTTTTATTTTTTTCAGCATCAAATGCAGAGATTTTAGGGCCGATTCACAGAACTAATCTGAGATAAAATCCTAAACTTACTACTCTTGGTTAGGACTCCTAACTTTACTACTACTAAATGCCTTTTGTGAATACCGAAAGGCGAAAAGTTAGGATTTTGTCTCAGTTTAGTAGTAGTAAAGTTAGGAGTTCCTAACTTTACTACTACTAAATGCCTTCTGTGAATACCAAAAGTAGTAAGTTTAGGATTTTATCTCAGATTAGTTCTGTGAATCGGCCCCCTTATTTTTTATGAGGTATTTTACAACAAGAAAGTTTACACCACAGCACTGTGCAGTGTACAGTATTTATGATTCCAGATTTATCTACTGTGTGTATCATGCAGTGTTTATGTTCACATTACTTTCAGTTTGAGCACTGTACCCTCATTACTTATGGAGTTGTATACATTTTTTGGGACAATACGATAGTCATTCTTTCAAATGGAAGGCCTATGTTTATTTTGTTTATTTACAATGTAGACAATTTGTTTTGGGTACAGGGCTACATATACGCCATAAACCTGTTAATGAATAAGGCCTACGGAACCTCTATGCTTGGCCCCTAGGTTTTAATCTTGGCTATGTATGTGCAATTCTTCCGAGTAGTCCCAAATCTAGCCCAATATTGTGCTGCTGATTAAAATGCAAAAACAATAATGCCCAGATGGACTGTTCTGAGAGGGACAGTCGTTTTACTGACTCAATCATTTTGTGAATGCTGTTGCTCCTTTCAGCATCTGCAGAACTGGTCACACATTTCTTGTACAAAGCTGCAAGCTGTGAAAGGACTGGAATGCGGTCAGTCATCCCATGCCAAAAGAGGTCAGTGTCGATCACCCCTGAAACTGATGCCTGTACTGCTTCTGGGCCTACATGTTTAAAGTAGAGGCAAAGCTCCTGATTAGGAACTTCGCTCAAACCAAGGATGGTTGAATATGCACTCTTGTCCTTCGGTAGGATGCAGAGTCGTGCAGGATTGAAAAGGCGCACTTGTTTGAAGAATCCAATGCCTGGTTGGGAGTCCCTCATGTACTTGTCCACCTTTTCCTGAGAATTTTCAAATGCTTCATTAAGCTGGACTGTTATCTTTTTTTCTGTGCCAGAGTTTAGCCCCTACAGTGGTCTCTAAAAATGGCTGCAGGGACTCCAGAGTGAGGACTGAAGTGTTTGTGAGATTCATGTGGAGGTCCTCTAGATAATCATGCACCTTCATTGCCAATGGTGTCTGACTCTGGAATAAGTCCATCAGATTTAAAATGTTTTGGCATTTTTCTGCCACTGTTCAGAATCCTTTGCATATTTTCAAGGCACTCTGGGGGAGACTTGCTGAGTTGCATCTCAGACTCAACAAACCCAGCATAGGCATCAAAGTGCTTGCAGTGGTACTGGACAGCAGCAACCAAGAACTACAACGGGTACTGCAAGGGTCAGGGGCCATCTATGGTTTCATCCCATTGTTCTCAGCAAGGTAGTGCAGGTACCTTTGCTTTCTGCTATTGGCCATGTAAAAGATTTGTGAGAAGTACAGAAGGAAAGCATTTAGCTCCACAAAAGGCTTCCTAAATGACTCTCCAAAAAGGTTCATGATGTGTGCCAAGCAGGTGATATGTATGGAGGTTTTATAAAGATTTCTCAACACAGTGTTGTATGCCTCAAACATGTATGCCGCATTGTCTGTATTAAAGGAAATAGCGTACTGAAATGCTATGTAGTACTCTGTGAGCACCCTCACAACTGCTTGCACTACAGTCCCATGGTTGCATTATGTCTACTAGGCGGATGTGGATTTGACGGCCACCCTGTGCAGAGATCACTGCAAATAAAACAATCAACACACATCGCCCTTCGACATCAGGTATTTCCTCAAATATAACACTGATCTTTAGATCTTGCAATCGTTCCTTCAGATCGTTCTTGGCTCCTATATATCTCTCTGGAAGATACAGTTTTTTAAGCTGATGGCTTCCAGGTATTTCTCCAGCATTCCGTACTCGCTTGTGGAGAAACTTGCACAACACAGGGTGGTCAGTTTTACTCAGCGGAATGTTCAGCACTGTGCAGACATTGACCCACTCACTTATTATTTCCTGGTTTGAGACACTGGCAGCTGTACTCTTTGTGAAAAGTGAGTTCACAGTCATCTGACTGGCACGTTTTGGTAAAGAGTGAGGGTCTGGAGCATCCGCATAGCGCTTCAAGTGTTTTTGGGACCGCACAGCATATCGACTGTGTCTTTCCAGATGTGGTCCATCACCACATTGCACACACTGCAAAACAGCACTCCACCATCGGCACGCATCACCTCACTGTACTTTCAGGCCTCATCTGCTGCTGTTATCTGGGTAGGTAGATGAGATCGGTGCTTCCCAGCCTTCCCAGGCTCCATAAACTTCTCCACCCTGCTTTCGGTGTGATGGCTTGTTGCTCCATTGGAATCTAAAAGATCTTTGGGGGTTGTAGCGCAGTCACGCAACTCACCTGCAAATATATTTGATTTTACTGGATGTGTTCCAAAGGCAAAAAAAAGGCCACACAATTGTTGAACGGAAAGTTAAGAAAATGTAGGGAAGCAGTGATTAAAAAATGCACTTAACTCTGAAGTACTTGCAAATGGCAAAAAATGGAAAACCTGTATAAAACAAAACCACAATGGAAAATGGCACTCCCCAAATAGAGTTGAGCAAACAGTTTTAAAATAGCATGGTCAGTTGCAAAGTAAGGGAACGTCAAACCTTTTGAAGCGACGATGCATACATAGAGTGTAAATACATACAGGATGGCAGAAGTCCTTTGTAGTGAAATGGCACACTTGTTGGTTCCTTTAGGCAAGTCTAAGTCATCTTTATGGGGGTGTGGTGCAGTCATTGAACTGGCCTGAAAAAAAGGCATTGCAATTGTCACACAGAAAGTGTAGAAAATTTAGGGATGCAGCGATTAAAAAATGCACTGGCACTAAACTCTGAAGCATGTGCAAATCAAAGGGAAAAAAGGAAAACTTGTTGAAACAAAACCACAATGGAAAACGGCAGTCCTCAAATGGAGTTCAGCACACACAATTTTCAAATGAGGTTGCATGGATGACGCAAAAAGGACAGAAAAGGGCAGGATGAGCCACCTGCAAACAAAGGGAAACCTAAAACCATCCAAAACAAATTTGTACATGCGTATTTTGAATATAGGAGCACATAAGCCAGGCTTTTGCACACGGGGGGGGGGCGTGGAAAATAAGAGCAGGCAACAGTGCTTAAAGTGTCTGTATGGAAAATCCAAAAGTTGCTCCAAACCACCCAAAAAAAAAAATAATAATAATCCTGAAACCCATGCGCAATGGAATGACGGTGTCTCCAAGGAATGAAAAACATAAAAACAAAAGAAAAAAGAAAGGCAGTTTAAACAGGTATGCAGTGGATGCATCCCAACTCAAGATGCAAAAAGGATGGAACATGAATGCATGGGCTCAAAATCACAACTCCCCTCGAGCCCCCAAAACAAGCCAATTACAAAAACAATTGTATATGGGATGCCTTTTGGCCAAAGGCTATAAATCATGCATACCCAAAAGCCCACAAAGACTGCATTAATTTGTAAAGCATAAATAAATACATACATAACTACACATTAAAAAAACCACAAGAATACACAGAATTCCACCGCAAAACCATGAGTTGATGTTGGGCTACTTCTGTGAAAAGACATGATGCAAACTGTGTGGGGCCACCCACAGTCCACCCACCCATTGCAAGTAGGACTTCACAAATATCGATGGAGACCTCAAGGTTCTGCACTTTAGTATATGCATTATTTATCTCCCCAGAAGTGTACAGAACCCAGAACCCAAAACTTACCTGCGCTGTGCAGCAGCAAGCATATATTGTAGTTGTAAGACCGCCCAATGGCTTTTGAACCAGCAGATTCTTTCCTCTGAGACTCTACAAAAGAACAAAAAAGAGTTAGAGCACACTTGGCTAGCCCTTTTCCATGTCAGCTTACCCCACAACACTGCCACTTATCCCACCACACCACCCTCAAAAACCACAGCCTCCCCCACATGCCCCCCTGGGCCTGCCACGTGCCCCATATGCGGCAGGCCCAAAACAAGCATTCTAAAAAAAAATGGCCTCCCTAGGCCCGCCGCATGCCCCGTGTGCGGCGCGGCCAAATGCAAAAAAAATTAAATGACCCCAGGCCTGCCGCGCAAGAGGGCACGCGGTGAGCCCAAAGTAAAAAAAACACACTTGCCATACATTCAGAGACGTTTTAAGGCATGAGCAAAGTGGGCTCTGGCCAAGGGCCCCATCCTTTTAGGGGGCACACTAATACAGCCAGCTCTGTTCTGCAGAGAGGCTTGCCCTGATGACCTTCAATAATTCTTAAACAGATTGTTTTAACTACCATTTTCCTTTAAATTGTTTTTAACATGAGTGATGTGTGAGAGTCTATCACATCCATAAAAAGTTTCTTTTAGATCAAAACAGGACCACATATATGAGAAATGGGAGGGTGTCACAGAGATTATTTTCAGTCATATTAGTGAGCTGCTGCTGTGTTACAATATTAAAACACGTCACTATCCCTGAATATTTGATGTAAACATATTTAGAATTTTAGAATTTGGACCAGTGTGCCTGTGCACTGCCAGTGACCTGACCAAAGAGGGCATGAAAGAGCTTAAATTTGATCATAAATTCAAAGCATTTCCAAACATGGACCCCCAAAATATGCTTGGCCCAGGGCCCCCAAAATCCTTAAGATGTCCCTGCATACACCCTGGGCCTGCTGTGTGCCCCTGGGCCTGCCACACAGGGGGCATGCGGCAGACCCAAAGTAAAAAAAAGCATGCCATACTCCATGGGACCGCTGCGTGCCCCGTTTGAGGTGGCCCCAACTTATAACAAAAACTGATGCCATCCTGGGCCTGCTGCGTGCCCCGTGTGCGGTGGTCCCAAATTAAAAAACAAAATAAAATGCCCCTGGACCCACTGCACAGAGGGCATGCGGCGGGCCCGAAGTAAAAAATAAATGCATGCCATACACCTTGGGCCCGCTCCTTGCCCCATGTGCGGCGGGCCCCAAATAATAACATATAAATTATGCCACCCTGGGATAGCCAATGCCCAGTGTGTGGCGGAACCAAATTAAAAAACAGAATAAAATGCCCCCTGGGCCCACCGCACATAGGGCACACTGCGGGCATAAAACATTAAGAAAATAATGCCACCCTGGGACCAACGCGTGCCCCATGTATGGCAGGCCCAAATGCAAAAAAATTAAATGCCCCTGGGCACGCCGCACAGGGGTCTAATGGTGGGCCCAAATAAAAAAAAAACATGAAATACACTCTGGGCCCACTGCGTGCCCTGGGTGTGACGGGCCCAAATTAAAAAAAAATTGTAAATGCCGCCTGTGACAGCTGCACATGGGATATGCAGGGGGCCAAATGGAAAAAAAATGGAATGCACCCTGGGCCCGCCGCTTGCCCGTGTGCGGTAGCCCCCCCAAAAAATGCCCCCAGGTGCATAGAAGGCCAGGACAGACATAACCTACCTGGTGTCCTCCCGGTCTCCAACAGCACCACGGTGAGGTGATGTCAGGTGCAGCTCCAGGCAGTCGGGCTACTGCAGGCAAATGGGCTCCTCCAGGCAGACAAAGGAATGAACAGCAGGGCAGGTGAGAAGGTAATCACTACCTCGCCTGCTGACTGTGAGGACCCTGCATCTATTGGCCCAGTGGCGAGAGCCACTGGACCAATAAAAGTGAGGGTCCGTATTCCTTCAATTTCACAGGCACTTTTGAAAAAAGCGCAGTCTTATTGCAAAAGTGCAGATTTCACGATTTTATCGCAAATTGCTAAATAGTTAAATCCCTTAGGGTCTGTTAAGTGCGCGAAAAGCAATATTTTCAGTGGTTTTAGATTTAGGTTGGGCCTTACCTGATGGCTAAAACAGGGCATGAAAAGTGTGGATTGAGCCTGTATGTATCCAAGGGGATTCTGACTTCAGGAGCAGCTCCCCTGCCCCCTGGCCAACAGCCTATGCTTGAGGTCATACGCTACTTAAATAAGTTTGCTATTGGAAATTACATCTTTGCTCTGGTGGAATGCTGTATCTGGTGTTTCTATAGGGCTTAGGGTTAGTGTTCTGATTGGCTGATAGGTCTAGGGTTCTGATTGGTCCCCGGGTTAGTGATTCTATTGGACGTAGGGCTGATTGGCGGATAGCTCTAGGTTTTTTATTGGTTCCAGGGGGTAAGGGATTTTATTGGGCCTAGGGCTTTGGGTTTTTTTTTCGTATTGGCTGCAAGGACTAGGGCTGTAATTGGCTGTAAGGGTCTCCTATTGGTCCTAGGGCTTAGGGCTAGTGGTGTGACTGGTTAGGGCTAGGGTTCCCATTGGCCAAAGTGGTCACCTGATCACTAGGGCTATTTAAGGTAAAGGTTCAGGGGGTCTCAGCTAAGGGCGGAAAGGACAAGGGCAGCTGCCTGTTTGGGACTGATCAGGCCTAGGGCCAGAAATGCTGCCCATTTCCCATTCACCAGCACCCACCCTACCCCATCCACATCCATAGCCAGATTAACACACTCACAGCAAATGTACTCTACTCATTTATTTCAAACAAACCCTACACACATTTCAATGTCTCAGCACCCACTACAAAACCCCACAAACCACACCTTTACACCCTTCTACCTCAACTACCACACATTTGTACCTTCACTCACACACAAAAGACCACTCTTATACCACTCACCAATCTACTCATCACAAACACAACCCAAATCCACTCCATACGTAACTATATCCCATCCAGACACAAACTCCCTGCTCTAATTACTCCCAATAGACCCCTTTCTGTCACCAACAAACCTATACTCAGCCTTCCATCTTTTCATCCACCAACACCCTCCTCTTCTTTTTACCAAAAATACACAATTATACAACCCTTTCAATCCACTCCACCACATATATTACCTCTTTTAGCAATCAAATCTAGCACAAACACTCAATACTCTTGTCCATCCCCTCTCACACACCTCATACACTCTTTTGCAAAACACATCACCTCCTCCTTTACCTTACAGCTTCCACTCACCAACAATACTTTACGTACAAATACTTCTCAGAAAACAAATACATCATCACCTTCTCGCACTACTTCTCAAAAACAAAACATAACACACATACCAGCACAACAAAATCTCACACACAGCACCTCATAATACTTTCTTTCACAAACTAGAAACATACACCCACTCCCACCTTCCAGACTACACAAATAATACACACCCTAAATCAACTTCACTGCCAAGCTTTCTCTCCTTCACCACACCTAACACATATACAGCAAAACAACAACTCTTTTTTAACCTCCTCTCATCCGTTAAACTATTTAGAACCTTACAACATGACCCACATGCTGCACCACCACCCCTAATTCATACGCCTTCCACCCTAAACAGACGCAAACAAAATAAGCAATATGACACTCTTCACAACTTTGCATCTCTATGTCTACTGCACAACAAGGATGCTCTACAAAAACAACACAGCTCACCAACTCACTCTCAACCACCATCTCCACCACCTACACACGCACACCAAACAAAAAGCCTTCTTAGCCTGCTGGACGAGGAACACGATACAGAACAGCTACACTATTGCTATCCTCATACAGCTAATACCAGCACTAAGGACACACCTGCTAAAAGCCAACAGAACACTACTCACTCTTGTACAAAACAAAGCCACGCCATCACCAAAGCACATTCTTTAAACTGCCTACTAATAAATGCTCGATCACTCTCAAAAAACAAGCATCACATCTCAGACCTTCTCACTGACACACAACCGGACTTACTCCTCATAACTGAATCATTGTTGGGAGATGACATGACTCCAGTGTTGCATGAAGCTATTCCCCATGGCTACCAAACTATCACACAAAATAGTATAGGCAAAAGAGGAGCTGGTCTAGCTGTTGTATTCAAGCAAACATTAAATATCACGAAAGCTGACAACATCTCCATACAAGGTTGTGAGGCCCTCTTCACCAGATGCAACCCTACACCATCTTCCTCCTCTAACTTCATACTACTTTGGAAACCTCCAGCTAGCAATTCAACATTCCCAGATGCACTTCTAGACACAGTTTCAAACTTTATAACACTACACTCCAACCTATGCATTTTTGGTGACCTAAACATTTGGTTTGACAAACCCAATATTCCCCATCCAAAAACAATCATCACTGGCCTAAACTCACTGAATCTACATCAGATTGTCGACAAACTAACACACATTACTGGACACATCCTAGATGTCATTTTTGCAAATACAGAACTAGTTACCTTTCAAACAATTACTCCAGTCACATAGTCAGACCACAATTTGCTTGTTTTCCAATATAAACCAACACAAAGCAGCACACCTAAAACTACCTTACATGGCTCTACCTATAGATCGTGGAACAAACTCAATTTTGAATACTTAGAAACACAACTAACATCCAGAACATAACTAGACACAATAAATTCCGTTCAAAAACTATATGAGTGGCTACAGGAAGCTTTTGATATCCTAATATCACTAAGAACAACACAACAGAACAAAAGAAAACAGGAACCTTGTAGAAATACAGAGCTAAAAGAGATAAAAGCAGGTGCGGCCGGCACAGGTAAAAGCGGTGGGGTGGTGCGGGGTGGGGCAAGGCAGAAGTTGACATATTAAAAAATAAATAAAACCACTTACCTTGCGCTTGCCGCGTTGGCGATGCGGCGAGCACACGGTAAGTGGTTTTATTTATTTTTTATTTAATTTTACCTAACCTGTAATCTGTCGACTTCCCCCCCCGCCCTGCCTAGCCCCCACCCCACTGCTCTTACCTGTGCCAGCCGCGCCTGGATAAAACAGCAAATTAGAAAGCTTGAAGGTGCCTAGCTCAAAAAAAAACACCAATCAAGACAAACTTCACCTACAGAAACTTAACACATTATACAAGTCAGCAATCAAAAAAGCTAAAACAAAATACTACTCAGACAGAATTCAAAATGCTAAATGTGCAAATAAAGAATGCTATAAAATTCTCACTGAATTTCGTAAACCAAATTGCCTCAAAGGAGCTCATCCCATTACTCAAGAATTCACAGACAAACTGGCAAATCATTACAACACCAAAGCAGACACGTTGGACTCCTATTTAAAACAAAGAAAAACCACCTGTACCAAGCCTGTTCTAAAAAAAACCTCCAAGTGTAGGCTAACCCAGTCTCTGCATTCCTTCCAACAAATATCACATAATGAATTTATGGACCTGGACAAAGCAAGAAGGCCTGCCGGCTGACCTCCTGACCCATGTACAACACAAACCTTCAAGAAAATTCTTCTAACAACCTCTGCTGCCACACCAGTAAGAAGAATCATCAACAATTCCTTAACTACAGGAATATTTCCAGAAGATCTAAAAAAGTCATACATACGCCCATTACTAAAGAAAACAAACCTGGACCCATTTAACCTCGACAACTACAGGCTGATTATAAAATCGACCTTTCCTGGGCAAACTGATAGAAAGAGCAGCATTCACCCAGATGTCACAATTCATTGAAGATAATTCCATACTTTCAAACTTCCAAACAGGATTCCATCCAGGAAGAGGTACAGAATCTGCCCTCATTGTCATCTGCGATTACCCTAATAAAACAGTTGACTGGAACGGGGTTGGTGCACTACTTCTCTTGGACCTCTCAGCTGCCTTTGACATGGTTGACCATGACACTCTAATACAAA
Source organism: Calotriton arnoldi (assembly GCA_963921515.1). NCBI lineage: Eukaryota > Metazoa > Chordata > Amphibia > Caudata > Salamandridae > Calotriton > Calotriton arnoldi. The sequence continues at coordinate 27,846 of CAWUFW010014223.1, read as the reverse complement.
GACTCTGGAAGCCGGCATAGGGTGGATTGCTCTCTACTGGATCCTACCTTCAAAACAGAACTAATGTCATTCATTCCCCCCCTTTCTCGTCCAAACCGTACTTCACAAAAGCAGGGGTCTCTCAAGGCTCTATCATCTCATCCATGCTTTTCAACATCTACATAAAGTCATTACCGGCACTGATCAATCAATTTCACCTCACATGCTATAACTATGCAGATGACACACAAATACTCCTTAAACTGGAAAGCCCCAAAGACATTGGAAACACACAAATTTTCAGTTGACTCAGAACCGTTGATCAGGGGATAACATGGAGCCATCTCAAATTGAATGCTTCCAAAACAGAAATACTTACGTGTGGCAATTGGGAAAATTATGACCCACTCGCCGCCTGGCCTGATGACCTGGGAACACCCCCTAAAGTATCAAAGGAAGTAAGAAACCTCGGAATTGCCATGGACTCCAAGCTTTCAATGAATGCCCAAGTGGACAAACTAGCAAGATCAAGCTTTGTTATTATAAAAACTCTGACACGCATCTTCCCCTACCTGGGATTTCCACACAAGTTCCAGGCTACTATATCTCTTGTTCAGTCTAAACTTGTTTTTCTACAATAGCCTCTACACGGATCATCTTTAACAACTATGAAAAGATTACAGTGGATTTAGAACTCTGCTGCCAGACTACTCTTACATGTAAAGTCACAACCCCACATCTCCCCTGCCTTGAAGGCCCTACATTGGTTACCGGCTGCCAGTAGATCCACATTCAAGCTGCTTTGTATCACTTGCAGCTCTTCATCAGTAATAAAATCACCAAATACATTCAACAAAGGAACCTCCGCTCTAGATTAGCACTGCGCCTCAAAATCCCACCATACAAGAAAAAGGCATAGGTGGCACATCCATCTCTGTTCAAGCAGCCAAACTATGGAACTCTTTACCCCCAAACATAAGATCCACAGATAACTACCTTATATTCAGAAGACTACTCAAGAGTTGCCTCTTCCCTAATAACCACCATACTCAAACATAAATATACAGCATATCCCTGTGTATATACACATTTATTTAGACTATACATGTGTACCTACATATGTGTATTGCTTTGTATAAATGTGTATAATAATTATGTCTATAAATAGATAGATATTCATTAGTTCTGCTTAACAAATGTACACATTACTTATGGTTATATTAATGTATGTTTAACATGTATATAGGTGACTGCATAAATAAGTAAATCTTTATCCTAACTATTTATCTACAATTTCTTCACTATTGAATTACAAAGTATATATGTATATATATATATATATATATATATATATATATATACACACAAATAAATTAGCTTAAAGTACAGCAACACTTGAAAGCCTGAGTTTATCAAATGCCACTGAAATCTACATATATTACCTTCCTTATACATATATACCTTCCATGTACTTATGTATCTTTATATTCCTTTCTTTACTTCTAATTCAGCATCTCCACTGCACTACCCTATTTCTGACCCTTTACCTCTCTCAATATATCCTCTACCTCCACTCTCTGACTCACCCCAACCATCATTCTACTACTATAATCCCCAAAATAACCCTTTCTAGACTCGTCCCTCCTCTACCCCTCCTTGCATCATCTCATACCTCTTTTGCTATTCAGATCTCCCAAACAAGCCTTTCTAAACTTTTCCTCTGACTCTTCCCCCCTCCACCTCCCCTTTACCCATCCCAAACCTCCTCCTACTGCTATGAGCTCCAAAAAACCCACTTTCTACACTCTTCCCTACTCTACTCCTCCACTATCTTTTTTAATCCAACTAACAGACTAACATGCCCACCACTCAAATTAATTTCATATTTCCCTATACTAAATCCCCACTAATCCTGTTTGGATTCTGGAGTAGCGTGCTACCCGCCAAAAAGCACTTCTACACCTTATCAGGGGTAGCAAGCGCTATATAAATGCAAACCCTCCCCTCTTCTATCCCTCCACTATCCCTCTTTGGGTTCCGGAGTAGCATGCTACTCACCGAAAAAGCGCTTCAAAGCCTCGTCAGGGGTAGTAAGCACTATATAAATGCAATTACAATTACAATTACATTCAGGATGTTCCTTTCTGAAAATCAAGAAACTCGGTTCTGTAAAAAATAGCAATTCATTGGAATGTTGCATGTGTGGCAGTAGGACAATTCTCAGTCATGTTCTGTTGCTACACAATTTTGCAGCAGATTCAAAAGGAAATTATGCTTGTGTATGCAAGGGATTTGTAGGAAGCAGGTCAGTGAATGTGTTTGACAAGTGTCGTAATCAGTTAGTTGAAGAAAACTCTGACCAGGGTGCTGGGACTTCAGTTATTGATTCCGGCCATATTTGGGGCAATGACAAAAAGGAATGAGGGCGGCATGCTGCATTTGCATGAAAACAGTCTAGCCAGACCACCCTGTACCATCAAAATTAATGTTATATCTGTTAAGTTGATGGTAGTCTCTGGTTCATTATGCACTTTGACTGGTGGACAAGAGTGGGCAAATTTGAGAATGTAAAATTAAAGGATACAAAAGTTAAACTCATGGTTTAAAGAAAGTTTCTTTAGACATGTTGGGATAGTTTGATGGTACTTTAGAAACACTAATATGGCTACTGTATATGTGGCTAAGGGTGGGTCATGTTTGGTAATTACGATGGTGAGAATAAAAGTTGTAAATAGTTTTAGATCCAAATTATCCTGAACACGTTTTACTTAGGTGAGCTATGATGCTTGTCTGCAGTGTCAATGGGTAGCTGTGGAAATGAGGTTTCCTGAGTTTTTTTTGGGGTGCGGGGGTTAAATGTAATAAAGTAAATTGCCTTGACTTGAGATCTTCACAGCTCTGGCTCACCCACTCTAGAGGGGGAGTGGCAATATGATTTCTCTGCTCACTCTATTCATTAGGCAGCAGTGCCACTGCAGCTGGGAGTGTTATAGAGAGTATTCTCATGAGATTTGAAAAACCTGTCACATTTCCTTACTACAGAAGTGACAAGAAATTGTGCAAAACTATCAGTACTCGGTGACTGCAGGAGAGTGTGCATCGCTTTCATGAGTGCACAATGGAGGGCAAGAAAAGGGCTAATAAAATATTGCACATGACCTCCTGATTCATCTGCTTGAGCCAGGAGGGTTCTACTCTTCCCTCTTCCAATTTGCTAAATCGATCAGGCTGTAGCTGCTTCTGCAAATGCTTGCTGTCCTCCTCCCTGCATCATCTTAGAGGGAGTAAGCACCAAGATTCTAATCAGGACCAAGCTGTGGACAATTATGACTAATGGGGCAAATGTGTACAAGGAGACTTGTCAGAGGTCATGCAACATATCAGAAATAACTTTACTAAATCTGATCCTCCATCAGTAGGTTTTCTTTCAACAGTATCACAAAGAAAGAACCTGATACCATCCTTTTTCATGGAGCTGTCTGCAAGGTGTTATCCATGGATTGGAAACAGTGATGGAGCAAGAACTCACAATGAGACTTGCTCGTAAGCAATCTTCTCACAGTATTAATTATTAATCTTTGTAATGACTGTACTAACAAATGCACACATAAATACAATCCTAGAGAAGCTTGCCTATGTGTTTAAACTAACAATTAACGCTTGTCTAATCCAAAATGGCTGCTAAAGCGCGGGAACCTCAATGCGCATGTGTCCACCATATCACATGGTATGACGTCTTTCTTTGCTTGGAGGGAAATCCTTGCTTCTGCGCAGTGTGTAATAAAATGGCTGCTTAATGTTTTCACGTGCTACAGCTTGCACACATGCTGCAATTAAAACTGTGGTATTCTAATGCTATTAACGCGGGATAGTTTTATAATTAAATGGGAATAGAGTAGATAGAGTGGGTATACAGTGAAACCATTTATTTGTGATTTTAATATTTTCTTCTTTGACTTTTATTAGTTCGTAAATGGGACTGGGTTGGCTGAACTGTAGCTCAAAAGACATTGGTTCTGCACATGCGCCCTGAAAGGCTGACCAGAGGAAAAGATGAAGTCAACTTGGAAGCCCTCCAAGGTCGCAAAGCCTGGTTCACAAGTTCATCTGAAATGTATCCGAAGATGATACAAATGTATACGAAATGTATTGTGGAATCAATGGGAAACGGGTGGGAAATAAAGCAAATGTATTAATTGTGATGGGCGGTATTTTAAAAACAATGGGCTTAAAGAAATTGAACTAAATTGACATGGTGTGAGGATCAACCCCCTGCCCCTGTCCAATCAGAAGTAGTGGGCCCATAATTTTGCAACATTAAGGGGAGGTACATGGGCATAGAGGGGTATAATAGATATAGAATTAGCCAATTAGTTAGTTCGAGATCGGATTTTTGGTGCTCGACGAGCTGATCAATTGCAGACTGAACCGCTGTCCAGAGAGGTCCTGAGGTGGGGGCGGCGGACTCCATTAGAAGGAAGACACGGGAGAAATCGAGGAGAAGCGAAGTATCAGAGAGGGGAACAACGCTGGCGTCATTGATAGAGAGGTCACCTGTCCTGTTCTGAACCTGGTCCGGAGGTCTTTGCCCTTCATCCTTCCTGGGACCTATCTTTCCAACTCCTTGGCCAAGGGGTTTGGTTTCTCGCACCTTTAGGTAAATATAAATGCAACCTTTAGCTGTGCTGCTGTCTCTATCTTCTTCTTTCTGGGAACTGTCATTGATCGATAGTTGATTATTAATATGCTTCATCCTTGATATACGATTAAGTATCATGTGGTTCTGTACTTTACTCTGCTAAAACTTTAGATAAACATTTTAAAACTTCTTGACTCAGTCATTATTTAGAATTTATGATTTGTAATAAATGTCACTCATTTTAAACTTCCCAATTATCAACGGGTCCATTGGTAAGTCATTACTCTTCAATCAGAAAAGTAATTGGTAGCAGGGATTTGATAAAGAGTACAACTGACCCCCCAGCGGCAATTGCTAGCGTAGTATGAATGTATGGGCCCAGGTGAGTATTCTGTGTATGAATGCTTGTTGCTAGTAACCCGCTGGATCAGTTTTCTGGTTATCAGAGAATGGTTGTACTTTGTTAATTGGGTAATGAGAATTTTATTTTAGAAACTAACATCCGTTTGTTCAAAGGTTTGTTTTATGTTGTCCAGAATTCCCCGGGGAAAATTGAATAGCGGATGGTAAGTGGAAGCCATACTGCAGTGAGGTAATCTGTCAGGTAGAAATAGTACTGAAAAGTTAGGTAGGGCTATCAGTACTTGTTAGGGACTCTATGCGTGTGAGTAATAGCAAAGGAATACGCTGGTAAAAATTTGATGTTATATCACCTAGAAAGGGTAACATTGAAGAAGTAGCAGGTATTTCCAAAGCTTATGTGGAGAGCAAACGGAAGGGTTTTACTCGTAGTGTATGTTTAGTAAACGGAAAGGTTTTACTAAGTGTGAACGAAACTATCTTTTCCAATTTAGAGAAACTGGCACGATAGCGAATGTTTTATGTTGTTACTGAATTTTAATAAGAAGCGTAAAGAAAATAAAGTTTTGCGTACGCTTTTGTAAAGGGAGGGTCAGTTGCCGGAGAGGAAACTGACGTCACAAAACGCCGCGCTGGGATTGGTTGAAACAGCGGGTGTGGAACGACTCTTATAAAGGAGGGGTAAATAGTCAGGAGTAATACTGACGTCACAAGTGTCGCGCTGGTATTGGTTGAAACAGCGAGGGACAGAAAAGCGCAGATTGTAAAGGAGGGGTCGTCAGAGTAGACGTCACTGAAAGGTCGCGGTAGGATTGGTTCAGAGACAAATGTTAGCTGGAATTTATTTGGTGGTCAGCATAGAAGTCGAAATCTTAGTGGATAGTGGAAATTGTATGTGGAAACGCGATCCGACTTTAACAGGAACTCGTCCAGATAGGAGATTCCTAGGTTTTGTAGAATATAATTTTATACACAGATATTTACCCAAAATGTATGGAGAAAAGAGAAAATGTCATTTCTACAAAGGTTAAGAATTATTTTAAAAAGGATAAACCCATCAAAACTAGAGAGGGAATTATCATTCCACCAGCAAAAACGCCTGCTTCATTCATGATGATGGAGAGAGGTTATCATACTTGCGTATGGTTAGAAAATTGGATAGAATATACCAAAAATGATGGGATATTAGCATTCCCAGAGAATGGTACTTTCAATGGGAGAATTCTTCAAAATTTAAGATTAAGGATGAATGACTTAGAACCCAGACCAAGATTAACCCAATATGAAGCCCTAGAAGAGTGGGAAACCGAGGCATTCGAACGTGACTGATCCAGAAGTAGTAGGGGTTATCGGGGATTTTTCCCTAGATATCAAAATGAGTCAAGGGACGGTCAGATGAAACAGTGGAGAAGAGCGATGCTTACAGAGGGTCTGTATCCAATATTAATGGCAGAAGAATCGTTAGGGAGCAAATGCACAGAAAAGACAAAACATTTGACAGGATTTGGAGATTCTGAAGATGAAATTATGGAAGAAATATTAAAGAACCCGCCACCATATCAGGAAGGGGCAAGTGGATGCACCCCAAACGCACCACTGTTAAGAACACCATTGGTACCGCAAGTATTGCATAATCCCCCAGTTAATAGGGTACTTCAGGATAAGGAAAAGGAAGCTATAGATAAAAACAGAGCAGAATTGATACAGAAAATAACACAGTTGAATGCACATCCTGATTCACTGACCATACCTGTAACAATTTGTCCAGTGGTTCCCTTATATGGTGACAAGGTAAATTATCCGAAACCGTTAACGATGCCTACACCTGTAGAAATCCCAAAACCTGAACCTGTAATAATTGATGATCAAATCAGTGACTGTGAATCTATGATATCCTTAATGGATTTACCTATTCGAGGATCTATAAATAGTACTCCTAGAAGAATAACACCTGGTTGCTCCAAAGATGTGACTATAGTAACCTCATCTGGAACCAAAAGTGCCACAGCAGTAACGCCAGAAGACTTAGAAAGGTGGGCACAAGGATCAGACAAACAGAGTTCACCTCCAAAGATCATGGACATCTACAAATTAAAAGTCGAGTTAGAAGAAATGATAGCAGGAAATGTAGGGGTAGATCATTTAAATACTTATGATGAAGAAGAACTATTGTTTGTATGCAGAAGTATCACAAGAAATGTAAAGATATTCCATGAGAAATTATCAGATTTGGCTCTACAGATGGGAATTGAAATAGGGAAGTCAAAAGTATTACAAAAACCCTATAGAGCAGACTTTTCTGACAAAGACTTAGAAAACATGAATGCCTCTGGAAGAAAACTACAAGTGAAAGAATTGATGTCAGTTTTGCAGAAATGGGGAGATTTAGATAAATGGAAAGTTAGATGGACAAAGAAAAAGGAAGAGGCACGATACAGTAGAACGACTTCTGAATATTTATTGAAGGAAACAGGGAAAGCAGACCAGATGTACCCGATGCCAGAAGTACCTGGAGGAGGTTATGTTCATGTCCCATGGAGTAGACAGGATATTTTGTCATTTACGAATGATTTTCCAAAGTTGAGAGAAAAGCCAATTGAATGGTACAAGCAGGTTGAGAGGTTTGTAAAAGTGTCAAAGGTATTGTTGAAGGACTTAGATGGTTTGTTCGACATAGTAGTACCTGCCGATTTGTGGACAGATTGTAAAATTACAGTTGACTGGCCGAGTGAAGAGTATCCTAGAGATGCAAAAACAGGTGCTCCATCATGTGATGTAATGAAAAAATATCAGCAGATAATAACTTACTTGAAAGGGAAAATACCACCGAAAGAAACAGATTGGGTGAAAATAGACAGGACTACCCAAGAAGCCAATGAATCGGTACATGCCTATTATGAACGTTTATTGCAGGTATTCAAATAGTATAGTGGATTTGAGGACATCGGAGATAAAAACATGAGTCAGTTTGTCTACCGATTTGTTTATGGTTTAAAACCAGAGATTTGTCAAATGATCAAGCAGCACATGTTGTGCTGGCAGGGGAAACCCATAGATGAAATTTTGAAATATGCCAAATATTGTGGAGACGATATTGAGGATAGGCACAAGAAACTGCAAGAGAAAGTGATGTGGGATCAGGTGAAAATGGCTGAGTGACAGGGAATTAATTTGGATAATCCAAATGATAATCAGGGAAAAGATTCTGGAACGAATGGTGTCGCAGGAAATGGTGGTAAAGTGAGAGGACGAATGAGCAGAGAAGAGGCTAAACAGAAAATTCCTTGTCATGGATGCGGAAAATTGGGACATTGGAAGAACGAATGTAAAAAGATTCAAAATAATAATGGCCCAAATCATAATTTAAATCCACAGACGCAGAATGACTCACAGCAGGGTGTAAATCCTCAGAGTCAGTTACCACCTGCACCTATACAGGGTAATGTAAGCAGAGCAAAGCACGGTACAGACGTCGGATATCAAGGAGGAAGTGGTAAGAATGATTATGTAACTTCACAATTTCTTTTACAGGATGACTTTTGTCCATATAATCAATGACGGTGCCTAAGAGAGGGGGAGAAGGAGTGCGTACTTGGCGCATCCTTGCCGGTAGACCAGTCAGGTCCATATGTTGAAGGGAAAGTAAGAGGTAATGATATCACTTTCCTTTTGGACACTGGTGCTACCAGGTCTACTGTGAGAACAGCAGACATCCCAGACCTTCCTCTCTCTGGAGAAGCTATTCAAGTTGTGGGTGTGGCTAATCGTAAAATTAGAACACCTCTTACTGAACCAATGGAAGTGAAAATTGGAAATTTTAGAGAAATGCATCAGTTTGTAGTGTGTGATTCCAGTCCAGTAAACTTACTGGGCCGAGATTTGTTGTGCAAAATGAATTGCACAATTTTCTGCACAGATGAAGACCATGTATATAAAATTATGATTGCAAAGAAAGGTACAGAAGTAGATGAGATGTTCTCTTTGATAACAAAAGACAAGTTGCCTGAAGAATTAAAAACTACAGTAAATTCCATAGTATGGGATTTCACCGGGAAAGAAGTAGGACTTATGGCCAAAATAGACCCAGTTAAAATCACTGTAAAAGAAGGTGCAATTTTCCCAAATACCAGACAGTACAAAATGAGTGCAGAAGTAAAAACAGGAGTTATTGAGGAAATTAACAGAATGATAAAACAAGGCATATTAAAAGAAGTAATGAGTAGCCCTTGTAATTCACCAATCATGGGTTTGAAGAAACCGAGTGGAAAGTATAGGATTGTTCAAGATCTACGCAAAATAAATAAGATTGTTGAACCTTGTTGTCCTATAGTGCCAAATCCTGCAGTAATCCTATACCAGATTCCTTGGAGTGCAGGATGGTTTACTGTGATTGATTTATGTCAAGCATTCTTTTCCATACCATTTCACCCAGATAGCCAGTATCTTTTTTCATTTAAATTTGAGAACAAAGTCTATGTATGGAATCGTGTTCCTCAAGGGTACACAGAGAGTCCTTCCATCTTTAATCAAATATTGAAAAAGTGCTTAGAGAAACTTCGTGATGCCAGGAAGTTCAGTCTTAGTGCAGTATATAGATGATCTGCTAGTGGCATCTAACACTAGAGAGGACTGTGTTGTCGACTCCATTGCACTATTAAATCACTTGGCTGAAGAAGGGCATAAAGTCTCGCCTGAAAAACTACAGTTTTGTACAACAGCAGTTAAATATTTAGGACATCAAATTGAGAGAGGAAAAAGAAGGATAACCTCTGAAAGAGTAAAATTAATCAAAAAGATGCAAATGCCTGTAACACAAAGAGAAGTGAGAATGTTCCTTGGAATAGTGGGATATTGTCGACAGTGGATAGTAGGGTTTTCTCTGCTAGCAAAACCATTGATTCAAATGACGAAAAAGAAGGCAAAGGACCCAGTTGAATGGGATGATGAAAGCGTAGGAGCTTTTGTAAAATTGAGAAGTGCTTTATGTGAAGCACCTGCCCTAGGTATGCCTGACTATACAAGAGGATTCGCATTATTCTGTCATGAAAGAGAAAATTGTGCACTTTCAGTCCTAACTCAGAGACATGGTTTAGACAGGCGTCCTATAGCATATTTTTCTGCTACGTTGGATCCAGTGACAGCAGCGTTGCCAGGCTGCTTAAAAGCAGTAGCTGCTACATGTTTGAGCATTGAACAAAGTGAATCAATTGTAATGGGACATCCTGTAAAAGTGTTTGTTCCACACTCAGGGGCCGATTCTGATCTCGGTCGGAGGCGCACCCAATACCATTCGGTCGGGAAAAAAGCCATGCGAATGCCTGTTTCCCGACCGATCCGTACATCATACCGAACGAGTAAGTACGATGCGCACAACAGCACAGAATCCGGCCGAGTCGTACTCACCCAATCCAGGTCCTGTTCTCCGACCGAGGCGAATCCGGAAACGCAGAATCGAGTCGCATGGAAGGGAAAATGCAGCCCCGTCCGGCCGAACAAGTACGATGCGCTTTCCGTACGTGCCGAACCCGTCGCTACGTCCGGCACGTCAAAGCTTCCGGGAGAGGCGCACATAAGCTCCGATTCGCGCCACAACACGATCCAAGGCTACGAGGCGAACACGCCAGCGACGAGGACGACGCGAAGCAACGAGAAAGACGAACGAGACGAACCAACCATGAATCCCTTCGTCCCGATCCTACCAATATTCTACATTTACTACCGGAACAGGCACGGACGCGTACGGCGCAGAAGGTAAGTCAGACACCAACCACAAAAACATACAACACGTACACGACACATCACACACACACAGAGGGATGCAGAATTTACTTACACCAGCAACAGCAGCACCATAGGGGCGGGATGCCCATCACCAATGCCACATATGCACACAGGGGCCTGGATGCCCACCACCACTACCACCCCTACCCAGGGGGGGCTGGATGCCTACCACTACTATCACCCTAAGCCAGGGGGCTGGATGCCTACCACTACTACCACCCTTAGCCATGGGGGTGCCAGATGCCCACCACCACTACCACCCTTACCCAGGGGGCTGGATGTCCACCACTACTACCACCCTTAGCCAGGGGGTGCCAGATGCCTACCACTACTACCACCCTTACCCAGGGGGGCTGGATAACTACCACCCTTAGCCAGGGGGTGCCAGATGCCCACCACTACTACCACCCTTACCCAGGGGGCTGGATGCCTACCACAACTACCACCCTTACCCAGGGGGGCTGGATGCCTACCACTACTACCACCCTTAGCCAGGGGGTGCCAGATGCCCACCACCACTACCACCCTTACCCAGGGGGGCTGGAGGCCTACCACTACTATCACCCTAAGCCAGGGGGCTGGATGCCTACCACTACTACCACCCTTAGCCATGGGGGTGCCAGATGCCCACCACCACCACCACCCTTACCCAGGGGGCTGGATGCCTACCACTACTATCACCCTAAGCCAGGGGGCTGGATGCCTACCACTACTACCACCCTTAGCCATGGGGGTGCCAGATGGCCACCACTACTACCACCCTTACCCAGGGGGCTGGATGCCTACCACAACTACCACCCTTAGCCATGGGGGTGCCAGATGCCTACCACCACTACCACCCTTAGCCAGGGGGCTGGATGCCTACCACTACTACCACCCTTACCCAGGGGGCTGGATGCCTACCACTACTATCACCCTAAGACAGGGGGCTGGATGCCCACCACTACTACCACCCTTACCCAGGGGGGCTGGATGCCTACCACTACTACCACCCTTACCCAGGGGGGGCTGGATGCCTACCACTACTATCACCCTAAGCCAGGGGGGCTGGATGCCCACCACTACTACCACCCTTACCCAGGGGGGCTGGATGCCTACCACAACTACCACCCTTACCCAGGGGGGGCTGGATGCCTACCACTACTACCACCCTTAGCCAGGGGGGTGCCAGATGCCCACCACCACTACCACCCTTACCCAGGGGGGGCTGGATGCCTACCACTACTATCACCCTAAGCCAGGGGGGCTGGATGCCTACCACTACTACCACCCTTAGCCCTGGGGTGCCAGATGCCTACCACCACTACCACCATTAGCCAGGGGGGGCTGGATGCCTACCACTACTACCACCCTTAGCCAGGGGGGTGCCAGATGCCCACCACTACTACCACCCTTACCCAGGGGGGCTGGATGCCTACCACAACTACCACCCTTACCCAGGGGGGCTGGATGCCTACCACTACTACCACCCTTAGCCAGGGGGTGCCAGATGCCCACCACTACTACCACCCTTACCCAAGGGGCTGGATGCCTACCACAACTACCACCCTTACCCAGGGGGCTGGATGCCTACCACTACTACCACCCTTAGCCAGGGGGTGCCAGATGCCCACCACCACTACCACCCTTACCCTGGGGGGCTGGATGCCTACCACTACTATCACCCTAAGCCAGGGGGCTGGATGCCTACCACTACTACCACCCTTAGCCATGGGGGTGCCAGATGCCCACCACTACTACCACCCTTCTCCAGGGGGGGCTGGATGCCTACCACTACTACCACCCTTAGCCATGGGGGTGCCAGATGCCTACCACCACTACCACCCTTAGCCAGGGGGGCTGGATGCCTACCACTACTACCACCTCTACCCAGGGGGCTGGATGCCTACCACCACTACCACCCTTACCCAGGGGGCTGGATGCCTGTCACTACTACCACCTCTACCCATGGGGGGCTGGATGCCTACCACCAACACCACCCCCACTCATAGGATGGACAATGCATGACACAACCAGCACACCACAACCTAGGGAATGCAAGAAAAAGACATCCCCCAACACCATGACAAGCGTGTGTAGACTGTGTCAAATGCCTACAACACTGAACATGACTTTGAACATACAATGTGACCCCCTATCACATGTGCCACACATATATGTGTGTGGCCCCCACAATGCAAGCAGGCCATGACCATTGTGGCAATGGGGTCCAAACCCCCATCATCACAGTGACCAAAAGGTAAGTGTGGGGTCCATAGCTGAAGCACATTTTGAACATTGTGGCAATGGGGTCCAAACCCCCATCATCACAGTGACCAAAATGTAAGTGTGGGGTCCATAGCTGAAGCACATTTTGAACAGTGTGGCAATGGGGTCCAAACCCCCATCATCACAGTGACCAAAATGTAAGTGTGGGGTCCATAGCTGAAGCACATTTTGAACAGTGTGGCAATGGGGTCCAAACCCCCATAATCACAGTGACCAAAAGGTAAGTGTGGGGTCCATAGCTGAATCACATTTTGAACATTGTGGCAATGGAGTCCAAACCCCCATCATCACAGTGACTAAAAGGTAAGTGTGGGGTCCATATCTGAAGCACATTTTGAACATTGTGGCAATGGGGTCCAAACCCCCATCATCACAGTGACCAAAAGGTAAGTGTGGGGTCCATATCTGAAGCACATTTTGAACATTGTGGCAATGGGGTCCAAACCCCCATCATCACAGTGACCTTAATGTAAGTGTTGACAAAGAAAAAGCTGCAACTGCCAAACTGCATGGATGATTCCTGGTCACAGAACATAAAACACATCAGTGGCAAAGTAGTGCATGTGTCCCATTGCAACATAGATTGGGGGAGGCAAATACTGCAGTGCAAATAAGACATACCTTTGGCCATGTGCAGACAAACAACACCCATGGGGGCTGACACAGTCAACATTTATCAATGACACAATGACAGAAGTGACCATCAGAATGCAGACCCACATATTTGCACCAATGGGCACACAAATACAGATACCCTGTGGAGACTGTAGATGTGAGGTGAACAGATACCATACCATGGCAGCAATGGGACACACAAACCATGATCATTGTGCTGACTGATGACCTAGGAGTCCCAGGGACAGCAGGGGAAACCCACCAAACTACATACAGCCAATGGCACACCTAAGATATGCCAATGCAGTGGTGCAGATGCACAAACACAAACAGGCAGACCCACACTGCACATCAAACACAACAGGTGAGGGGGTGCCAGTGTCCCCAGGCAACCACACAACACATGAGGAGGCCTGAATACCAATTATACAGATGTGCATACAGTGCCACACAAAGGTAACTCATGGATCCAAATCCCCTATGTGGGCAATCAGGCATTGTCAGATGAGAGGGAGCACAAATCACACATGTCACACAGGCACGTAGGAACAGCAACTGACACAGCAAGACACAGACACACCACAGCACTACCCCCAGGGCCCCCACAATGTGGTGACCCTGGGCTGCATTACAATCCCACTGTGATGACAAAGCTAAATGTCGTTCACACTGTGAACCACAGTCATGTGTCCTGAGCAACAAACTACCATCACACCTACACAAGCACAAATCAATCAGCACGGCCAGTAAGCCAAGGCCAACATGGAGGCAGGGGTCTAGCCGGGCAACAACTCTCATCTGCACACACTCAACACCACACACCTCGACCTCCAACAATGTGCAGCAGTGAAGCACACATGCACTGGTGACATTGCACATGCACCCATGACAATTCCAGGGTGGTGGGTGGGAACCAAGGTGCAGAAACACATCACACATGGCCACTCAACAAGACTCCTGAATGTCTGACACACTGCACACTACGCTGTACATGGACATGACGGCAATACCACACCAACCAATGGGATCCCAGCCACAGTCACACACCAATGAAGAAGCCAAGGTCACCCACAAAGAACACACATAGACAACAACCAACATTGCAGCCCGGACCCTGAGGAGTGCCAGCAGTCACACACACAACGTGTCACAATCACTGAAAGATAACACAAACTGGAAATCACATGACAGGTGCAAACAACAAGTGCCAAGGGGAAACCTGACTGTGACCCATCTGCGTCTGCACACAAACTCAGCCCTGACAGCAAACACAACTATGGGTGACACCCTGATGACCAGTAATGTGCCATGCACCCACATCACAGAGAACCCAGGGAGAAGACTTTGGGGGAACATAGGTCAACTCAGCAAGCATCACAAACAGGTACAACACTAGGGATCACAGCATGCACAGCAAAACGGAAGTGAACACACAGACATGCTCATACAACACACACCTTGGGCGCAGGCAATGTCACAGGAGTACACACTGCCATGAGGGGACTCCACTCCTGTGTGAGGAAAGCTGTGCCATATGTTGCCTCAGTAGGGCCCCATCATGTCTGCTGAGCACTTGGTCACACAATCAACAATTAGCACCAAATGAAGGCTCCAGTCACATCAGCCTGGTCATGGAAGTGCCAATGAAATCATCAGCACAGATCCAACACACTTGTATAGCAATGTTGCACTGACAACACAGATGAGTCCTTCCCCATTGATGCCCAAACCTGCATGTCCAGTGGAGATGGCCACACGGTCAGGGAAGTAGACGAATTGAACAATGGCAGGCACAACAGATGTGCAGGGGTGGAAGCCACAGATGTGAAATTGCTAATGTAAGTAGGAAATCCCATTGCCAAATACTGAACACATGACACCCTCAGATGCTGCTATGGATGACATGGATACACCACAGGATAGGACACATTCCCCCTGGACCACATGTGTTCCTGCACAGTAACACTTCATTATCATGAGACCAAATATCACCATCACTGCAGCAAGGGCATGGTTAGCATCATCAACAACATGTACATCAGAAGCATAAGCACTAGAGAACAGAAAGTTGCTTTATTCAGCATATGTGTGTTTAAAAGTGAAAGTCCAGAAAAAACACAAAGGCCAATGGCCAGTCCATTGTCAAAGTCCAAACAGGGTGACAGTGGCAGATGTCACCCTACGCATGCCTGCACTGCACAAAACCAGGGACAATCCACTAGGAGGGGCAACCGGGGGGGCAGGCCAGGCACCGCAGGGACAGTATCAGGGCTCACCAGGAGGAGGCAGGGAAGGGGTGGTGGGTGCTGGAGAGCCACTGACAACTGCAGTGGAGGCGTCTGACATGGTGTGTGCCGGCACAACTGGGGGGCATGACTCAGATGTTGTGGGTGCCGGCACGACTGCAGTGGACCCTGCAGATGGAGTGGACAGGTCCGCCACTGCAGTGCCCAAGTCAGACAGGGTGGTAGTGGACTCCACAGCAGTGCCTACCACCAGGGGAGGAGAATGGGGAACAGGCAAGGTGGGCTGGACAGAGGGGGAGGACACCCTCACCACATCAGTGGCACAGACAAGCGCAGCGGGGGTGTGGTGCTGGGAGAGCAAGTGGCAGGGGAGAAGGCCGGATCCTCTTGGGGATGGTATATCTGTGGGTGGGGGAACCTGGGGCAGGGTGTGGTGGGGGCACCTGTGGAGAGGGGGCCTGAGGGATGGAGGAAGGAGACCTGGTGCCTGAGCTGCAGGGCAGCGGCGGGGTCTTGCTCTTACGACTCCGGGGGGACTTGTGGGTGGGGGCCTCAGTCTGTCTGTGCCTGGGGGAGGGTGTCCGGGGGCGAGGGGCACTCTGCTCCGTGTGGGTGGGCTTCCTCTTCCCCCTGAATGCTGTATCAGCTGGATAGGAGGGGAAGAAGCCGAGGTCACTGAGGAAGAGCCGCTGGGTCTTTGGGGTTGCAGGTGGGGCAAGGGAGGGTGCTTTGGAGGGAGAGGCAACTGAGGACTGCGCAGTGCTCGTGGATGCGTGTGTGTGTTCCAGGGCCCCATCCCCTGTGAGTCTGGTTTCAGTCCCCTGACTGTGCGTGCGTGTGCATTTTGTTTGTGGCGTGTGTGTCTGTGTGCTGGACGTGTGTGTGCTGGTGTGTGCCTGTGCCGGTGTGTGTGTGCTTGGGACGGGTAAGGTGCTGGGGAGTGTGGATGGAGCAGAGGCAGGAGGGGTGAGGGACTGTCTGAGGAGGGACACTGCTGCCGTCAGGGAGGAGTCCATGGACCTATTGCCCCTCTGTAGGTCAGACATGCCCGATGAGATGCCCTCCATGAACGACACCAGCTGAGTCAACAGAGCGGTGTGCGCATGGAGGACACTCAGCATGGCTGTCTGCCCTACATGGAGCTGGCGAAGGAGGTACACAGACTCCTCACTCAGGGCAGCAGGGGACACAGGGGCAGGGGGTGCGGTGCCTGGCCCAAAGGAGACACGCTCCCGAACATGGGAGCCTCCACGGACCTGGGGAATGGGAGCCGATGGGAGGGCGGTGGTGGTGCTGGTGGTGGCGGGGACAGCAACACTAGCTGGGGTGTGGTGGCTGCTGACACCCGCCTCCATAAGGGAGTCATCCTCCGAGCCGCTGTGGTCCTCAGCTGAGGTGGATGCTGCTGAGGACTCCTCGGTGTGGCTCCCCTCGCCCTCCGTGCCACTGGGTCCCTCCGACCACTCCTCGGCTGCTGACCCAGTCTGGCTCTCCGGCTCCTCCTGGTCCGTGGAGCTGTCCCCTTCCATGGCCGTGGATGTATCTGCAAACAATGGGGAAACAGACAGACATCAGTCACCTGCACCAAACGCACACACCACTGTGAGCACAGCACATTACAGAGCAAGCCCTGGCATCATTAGTTGAACATTGCTAAAAGTGCCCTAACTGAACAGGAGAAGCCAATTGTCAGTCTGATGCCAACCATGGCACTCACATCCCACATGGCCTTGCACCCATCTGTCTGGTGTCTGTTGGATAGCAACACCCCAGTGTGGACACATGCACCACCTAGACAGTAGTTGGACAGTGCAGAGGACACGGTGTAGCATGTGGACATGCAC
Source organism: Calotriton arnoldi (assembly GCA_963921515.1). NCBI lineage: Eukaryota > Metazoa > Chordata > Amphibia > Caudata > Salamandridae > Calotriton > Calotriton arnoldi. The sequence goes on along the minus strand of CAWUFW010014223.1, from coordinate 10,114 downwards.
ACATCACAACTCTTGCCACTGAGTCAGTACAGGTTTCCGGATGAAAGGGATGCCCAGAGTCAAATAGGAAATGCATGTGATGCATACCAGCGACAGACACCATGATGCACCCATGTCCTGATAGCCATCGCCACAATGGTGTGCATGTAGCACATGTCACTCCCCTGCAGGATCACCAATAAGTAGACACATGCCATGGCGGAGGCATGACTGCTAAGTCATACATCACTGTCTCAGTGATGTATGACTTGGCAGCCAGACAACAACACTCTGCACTGTGTCACAATAGTAGGTCATGGGGAATGCAAGTCCTGGAGCTGCACAAGTGCACATGTACATCCCCCACACAACACATCATCTTAACCCTCATCTGTCCAGGTCATACCGATTGGACATATGGGAGACCTGTGACACTACCCTCTGAACCTGAGCCCCTCACAATCTGCTGTGAATGGGAAACAGCTGCCTGAACTTCACATTCGCATACCCCAGTCTGCACGGGCAGCTGATCAAACACCTATGTGACACACAAGTATCGTCTCCTATGGTCACTTCTCCAGTGGCATGCTGAGCCCCTACCGAGAAACACCACAGCAGTCCTGGCAACAAATCCACAGCACACTGACACAGAGGCAGACACCTGAGGGGTCAAATCACTGCGCACAACGTGTCAGCTGATACACGGGAGTGGGAGTACAGGTGTATTGGATGGGCTGGAGTAGGCATGACTGTCCTGCCCCACATGAATGAGGGATGAGCCCTGGACAGTGGATAGCTGGCTATGTATGTGTGACACACGTAATCTGCACACTCCTGGGGCCCAAACATTGTTCCCACCCGCTGCATGGGTGTGTGCCAGATGCCCCAGGCACATGTGGTGGCTCAGCTCAGCAAGTGGACCGCATATCAAAGCAACACGCAGATTACATGTCCGAACACAGGCGTTGTGTGAACAATGGACCCACCCATGATGCCCACAACAGAGTTAGGGAAACAGATGCTGTCCCCCACCTTGAGTGAAGCAAACTACAAGGACACAGTCCCAAGTGACACAATTCCCTGAATGTAAGGGCCACACCTGGGTATCAGATGAGGAGTGGGCAGTGCACAATAGAGGGACATGGCTCCTGGACAACATGACTGCTGTACTGTGGCAGTTTAAACAGGCCAGAGGAGGGCACATAGCATGTAATACAGAGTTCACAGTGCAGTCTTTGACTCACCCCCTCCTTGCTGCTGTCTGGCCTTCAGCTGCCCATCCAGGTCTGGAAACACCACCGCCAGGATCTGGAGCATGTGGGGGTCAGGGTCCGTGTTCCGCCCCTCCTGCGAGGAGGCGACAGCTTCAGCTGGACCCGTGCAATCCTCCGGGTCCAGCCCCGAAGGTCCTGCCACCTCTTCTGGCAGTTGCGGATCCGGCGCTTGTAGACCCCCACGGACCGGACAGCCCGGACGATGTCCTTCCAGATCTCCTGCTTCCGATGGGCATTAACCTGTCAGGATGACAAAGTGAAAAGGCCATTACTACACATGCAACATATCCGTGCATGACACAGTTGTAAATACATGTCTCAATCACAGGGGCACATGATGTACACAGGCAGTGCAACGCTGCCCATGGACAGTTTGCCAGAAGTCACTACATGGTATCATTGCATGGGAAGTAAAACCTTGTTCAAATGCACTGTCACTGCACCATACCTGTCCAGTGCATGTCACTACACACTATGGGGGTGACAACTACTCAGTGAGCCTGCTAGCCAGTGGCGTGCAGACTTTCAGCCTTGCTAGTCAGACAAAATGCACATTCAGAAAGGCAGTGCACGGAACACTCACCTGCTCCCCTGGTGTCCCATACAGCTTGCTGTACTGTGGAAATGAGGCTGTCCAGCAGGGCCTGGTTCTCCTCAAGGCTGAAGGCTGGGGCTCTCTCCACAGTATGTGCCATTGCAGGGTCCAGAGGGGGCAGAGACAGCAGCAGTGCAGTGGCAGATGTCGTCCTGGAGCATGTAGTGCAGGCAAGTGAGCTCTCAGGGGAACAGCCAGCAATATATATGTGCTGCAGAGGCAGATACTGTCCCATGTGTCCAAAGTGATAGGTCCAAGTCGTTTGCATCTTCTGAATCTGGCCAATCCATGGAATAGCAGCACCAATACACGCCCACAGCATCCTTCAAATCTTCAATTTCATGACATACATGATTTTGCAACATTGTTGTGGGTGACCAACTGAATTTCCAGCAACCGACTCGTTCGAATTTCTAAAACGCGTCCGTTGCCAGGCTAGGCTATTGACAATGGGTGCGCACCGATCGGTCCATTGCTGTTCAACGCGTACAGGGGTACAACGTGTACCCGCACACATTGAATGCAATGGGCCGGCCGGGCGCACCGATCGGTCCATTGCTGTTCAACGCGTACAGGGGTACAACGCGTACCCGCACACATTGAATGCAATGGGCCGGCCGGGCGCACCGATCGGTCCATTGCTGTTCAACGCGTACAGGGGTACAACGCGTACCGCACACATTGAACGCAATGGGCCGGCCGGGCGCACCGATCGGTCCATTGCGGTACAACGGCGTACAGAGGTACAACGCGTACCCGCACACATTGAATGCAATGGGCCGGCCAGGCGCACCGATCGGTCCATTGCGGTACAACGCGTACAGGGGTACAACGCGTACCCACACACATTGGATGCAATGGGCCGGCCGGGTGCACCGATCGGTCCATTGCTGTTCAACGCGTACAGGGGTACAACGCGTACCCGCACACATTGAATGCAATGGGCCGGCTGGGTGCACCGATCGGTCCATTGCTGTTCAACGCGTACAGGGGTACAACGCGTACCCGCACACATTGAATGCAATGGGCCGGCCGGGTGCACCGATCGGTCCATTGCTGTTCAACAGCGTACAGGGGTACAACGCGTACCCGCACACATTGAATGCAATGGGCCGGCCGGGTGCACCGATCGGTCCATTGCTGTTCAACGCGTACAGGGGTACAACGCGTACCTGCACACATTGAATGCAATGGGCCGGCCGGGTGCACCGATCGGTCCATTGCTGTTCAACGCGTACAGGGGTACAACGCGTACCCGCACACATTGAATGCAATGGGCCGGCCGGGTGCACCGATCGGTCCATTGCTGTTCAACGCGTACAGGGGTAGAACACGTACCCACACACATTGAATGCAATGGGCCGGCCGGGTGCACCGATCGGTCCATTGCTGTTCAACGCGTACAGGGGTACAACGCGTACCCGCACACATTGAATGCAATGGGCCGGCCGGGTGCACCAATCGGTCCATTGCTGTTCAACGCATCCCTGTACAAGTGACTGGCATATGTCACCATGCCTGTCTCAGATGAACATATGCCAGCCACAGATAGCTCCCAGGGAGTGAGGGGCACACCTACAACGCCACAGCCTGTCCAAACTGTATCATAAGGCATGTAAGGCTGCATTTCCTATTGTGTGTATGTTGGTGTACATGTTGTCCTGTGGGTGTCACCTGGGGGCAGCCACCCCCAGGCTGTGCACGTGTTCATGGGGACAGGATCCTGGGTGTTACGTGTACATCACCACTGTGATGTGCAACTGTTCATATCTGTGCATGTGCCATGGTCACATTTCACGGTGGTGTATGTGTATGTCATGTCACATACCCCGTGAGTCCCATGTGGGACGGTATGTTTGAGCCAGGGTGTCCCAGTGGCACAATAGTGATGGTCCTCCACAGTCTGTGTGCATGTAGTGTTTACAATGTCTCTGATTTCATGTGCACAATGGGAGACAGTCTCCACATCCACGTTGTGTGTGCATGGACTTTGATGTTGTGCGTGTGTGTGTCACAGACGTCCATGTCTGTCCTGCAGAGGCAAGTGGAACCACTACCTGTGGGGGTCATGGTTGTTTTGCTGTGGTGTATACATGATACTCCATGTAATGCCAGTGTCCATGTGGCAATACAGGGTCCCTGGGAATGTACCTGTCGTTGAGCTGTGATGCCTGGGGCACATCTGTCCTCACATGTCACTGTGGGGGTGATTGTGACATGGCAGCAGGAGATGGGAACTGTGACACGGCCTCATGATATCCAATGGGTCAACCTGGGACGTATTGATGCCACTTGTTGAACCGTGATGACAGATGTTGGCCATGTATGTACCATACATGTCCTTACGGAACTGCACACTTCATGTAGTTGTGCCTCATAATGATGTATGATGTGATATTGAGTGTGTTCAATGCCGCATATGTGGGGTGACTGACAATCTTGCTTTCTTCTCCTCTGCACTGCAGGGCTCCTGCTGTCCATAGACCATTCCCAGACCTGGCAACGATGGTGGAACGGGACAGCATCCGACGGTACCGCTTCACCAGGCAGCTGATTGAGGATTTGGCAGTGCAGTTGGCCCCACATTTGCAGCCTGGCCGGCCGTATCCTACAGCGCTGACCCCCAAGGTGAAGGTGATGGCAGCCCTACACTTCTTTGCCACCGGTACCTTCCAACATACTGTGGCGACTGCTGGTGGGATGTCACAGACCATGTTGAGCCGTGTGCTCCGCGATGTTTTGGAGGCAATGTTGCTATACCTGAACCGGTACATCTATTTCCCTAGACTGCAACGACTCACTGACGTGAAGAGTGACTTCTATGCCCTGGGGAGGATGCCGCATGTCATTGGCTCCATTGATGGGACACATGTGGCTTTGGTACCACCACAGGCCCAGGAGCAAGCCTACCGTAACCGCAAGCACTACCACTCGGTCAATGCACTGGTGGTGTGTCTTGCAGATATGACCATCTCACACGTGTGTGCCCGTTTCCCTGGTTCAGCACACGATGCCTTTGTGATGAGGAGTAGTCGCATCCCCAGGATGATGGCACAGATACAGAACCAGCGTGCCTGGCTTGTCGGTGTGTACTGACTTTGTGCCATTGTGTGTGATCTGATCTGTAGTATTCCGCCCACTTTTCCAAGTCAGCTAATGTGCACTTGTCTGTCCGTAGGTGACTCGGGATACCCCAACATGCCGTGGTTGCTGACACCCCTCAGGAACCCTGTGACACCAGCCCAGATGCGCTACAATGAGGCACATGGTCGGACCAGGAGAGTGATTGAGCGGACATTTGGTCTCCTGAAGAGCCACTTCCGCTGCCTGGACAAGACAGGAGGGTCCCTCCCATATGCCCCAGCGAAGGTGTGCAAGATTATCATCGTCTGCTGCATGCTCCACAACCTGGCAGTGCGGAAGGAGTTGCCTCTCATCCAGGATGACAATGACCAACATCCGCCACCTGTGGAGGATCCTGGCCTGGACCACGATGCCAGTGATGATGATGATGATGAGGGTGATATCCGCACACAGCTCATCACCAACTTCTTTAGCTGAATGTGAGTATCCTGAGGTGTCATGTCAATGATGTGAGTTGGCATGATATGTGTAGGTGGTGCTCTGGTGCTGTTGGAGTGTGTCCATGGGCTACTTGACTGGATGTGTGTAGCGATGTGTGCTTACAGGTGGTCTGTACTCCCCAACAGTGTTGACATGCTAACTTGGTTCTGGGTGGGTATCTTGTAACATGTATTGTGCATGAGTTTTGCTGTTCTGTCCTGTTCTCCATTGCTTTTGACTGTGTGTCATTTCTGTCCTTCACAGGGTACTTTCAGATTCGTTTGGTCAACTGTGTCCACCGACGACGTGATTGTACTTCCAGGGTGGTAGCTGTTGTGTCCCTACAGGTGATGTGCGCCACACCCATGGACTTCCTTCCTTCTACAGTTGTTGACTGTGTGCCCGCTGCCAGGTGGGATTACCTTGCATCTGTAGTGGTTACGACATGTTGCAACTGTGTAATAAACCTGTGCTTCACTTTGTGATGTGCGTTGTCTGTGGTCACACATTTGACTGCCATTTGCTTACTTCACCTGTGGGCTACTTGACTACAACTGGGAATAGGTGTGGTGTCTGTGCATTGTACCGTCTTTCCTGGCAACATCAGTGTAGGCAATGAGTCAGATGGCCTAGGTGTGTATGTGTTGTGTAGCCCTGGTGGTGTGTCTCCCTCATATGTGTCACGTTGCCTTTACTCACATGCCTGTGTTGTACTTGCTGTTGCAGTTCGCATACACAGTGTAATTTTGCAGTTCATCATCCCCATGACAGCACCCACGTTGGAATCACAACAGAGGCAAGGATGGTGTATTAGTGTGTTTATTGTGATACATTTGTGTGAATAGTGCATAGGATGGTTAGTGCTGTACATTTATATTGCAATCAGAAGTTCCTAGGTGAATTGAAAGTCCTGGTAGACAAAATCCCCAGTATCGGGGCCACAGTTGTCTGAGACATTGGTCCAACTTGTACTCCCCATTCCATGTGTGGGAGTTGTGTTGCCGTCAACAGGGTGAACAGTCTGTGCACAAAGGTGAACATCCAGAACAGGTTCAGGCTTCCTGGGGGTTGCACTTGGCCATCGGCCTCTCACTTGCCCCTCCTCGGACGACCCCTCTTCTTTGGGGGGCCCCTCAAGTACAGGCTGCTGCGGTGCAGGGGACTCTCCGCCAGAGTCATCCTCCCTCCCTGTGGCAGTTGCAGTTTGTTCAGCACCAGATGTTGTTGGCACACAGGGAGGTGTAGACTGGTTGCTGTTCATCTGGTGGAGGCATTGTAATATGTCCCTGTGCACCGCCGTCATCTCTTGCAGTGTGTCCCACTTGGACTCCACGCGGGACATGTGTGAGTCCAAGCGGGCATGATGGGCAGCCTGCTGCTGTTTCATGTCTCTGAGGAGCCCCACTACCTGGCTGAGATCTCCGGTGCTGGACTGGTACGCATCGGCTATGCGTACCAGTTGTGGGTCATCATGCACACCAGACACCTCTGCAAGCAGCGACCTCTGTCTCCCACCCCTCCCACCACCCCTGCCGACATGTGCAGTGCGTGCAGTGGCACGCACAGATGACCCTGGTCCCCCTTGGGGGTTGGTGGTGGTGGTGGTGTCCATGGCCCCACGTTGGTCCAGGGTCCCTGTGCTGGTGGTGCTCCTTGTTCTGTCCATGTCGGCAGGGATGGTATTTGTGGTGACAGTCATTGGAGGGGTGGGTGCAGGGGGTGCAGCTGGTAGTCCTGCTGGTTCTGCAGCTGGTGGTCCTGCTGGTGCTGCATGTTGACTTGCACCGGAGGTGCCAGGTTGGTCTTCTTCGTCCGAGGAGGGCAGAGGCTGTACGACACCAGTGAGCTCCATATCCTCTTGAGCCTGGGACTGGGACTCCTCAGCGTCTGCTGCTGTGTCCCCATCATCACCTGTTTTTGGGAGACACACACAATGTATGTTATGTTTCTGCAGGCATCAATGGTTGACACACCTGACAGTTGTGACTGTGCCTCTGGGTGCGGGCCTGTACATTGCATTGTCCTAAGTTGTCATAGTCAGGGGTTGATATTGGTGTAGCACATTGTCCTGCATTATTTGGGCATTTCTATGTATTTGTTGGGGTGTGAACATGGTCTGCATTGGTTGTATTTGGTTGACAGCCGGCCCTCCTTCCCACCCAGCCAGTCAGTTATCCCACCATGGACTGTGCTTGCATTGCAGGGAGTGAAAGTTGTCTTTCAGGATGTCAGTCAGTGGTGTCCTGCTGTTGGTTGTTGCACAGTTGCCAGCAGGGCCTTGTGCTCCCCACAGCAGTAGCCAGTGTCAGCCATCTTGTCAGTTGTTTTCCACTCCCTGTGATGTGAGCATGGTTCAGGGTGGTGTTGATGGGACAGTTGTGGGGGTGAGCTATGTCTGTGACTATGACTCCCATCATGCTATTGCCTCCACCCCCTTCCCAGCATGCCCATGCTTCCTTCCTTTGACTCTGCTTCCCTGTGGGGTGGGCTGCCTGTGCTGACAGGATGGCTGGGAGTGTTGTCCTGGCAGTTGTTTGGCTAAAAGTCCCAAGAGTGTCCCTGTGCTTCACACAACATAACCCAGGGTGGTGGTTCTTTGTGGGATCTTGAGTTAGGATGTGAGGCATTGCATTCTCCCAGGTGGGTTATGTGGAGTATGTGTTGAGGGGGTGTGTGAGGGGAGGTGCTTGTGGCTATGGTCAGTGCTGCAAGTCCTCCTTCCCACCCAGCCAGATATCCCACCATGGAACGTGCTTGCATTGCAGGGAGTGGAAGTTGTCTTTCAGGATGTCAGTCAGTGGTGTCCTGCTGTTTGTTGGTGCACAGTTGCCAGCAGGGCCTTGTGCTCCCCACAGGAGTAGCCAGTGTCAGCCATCTTGTCAGTCCTTATCCACTCCCTGTGATGTGAGCATGGTTCAGGGTGGTGTTGATGGGCCAGTTGTGAGGCTGAGCAATATCTGTGCCTACTACTCCCATCATGCTATTGCCTCCACCCCCCTTCCCAGCATGCCCATGCTTCCTTCCTTTTGACTCTGCTTCCCTGTGGGGTGGGCTGCCTGTGCTGACATGATGGCTGGGAGTGTTGTCCTGGCAGTTGTTTGGCTAAAAGTCCCAAGATTGTCCCTGTGCTTTACAAACATAACCCAGGGTGGAGGTTTTTTGTGGGATCTTGAGTTAGGATGTGAGGCATTGCATTCTCCCAGGTGGGTTATGTGGAGTATGTGTTGAGGAGGTGTGTGAGGGGAGGTGCTTGTGACTATGGTCAGTGCTGCAAGTCCTCCTTCCCACCCAGCCAGATATCCCACCATGGAACGTGCTTGCATTGCAGGGAGTGGAAGTTGTCTCTCAGGATGTCAGTCAGTGGTGTCCTGCTGTTTGTTGGTGCACAGTTGCCAGCAGGGCCTTGTGCTCCCCACAGCAGTAGCCAGTGTCAGCCATCTTGTCAGTTGTTTTCCACTCCCTGTGATGTGAGCATGGTTCAGGGTGGTGTTGATGGGACAGTTGTGGGGGTGAGCTATGTCTGTGACTATGACTCCCATCATGCTATTGCCTCCACCCCACTTCCCAGCATTCCCATACTTACTTGCTTTTGTGGGGAGTTCAGTGTGTGTGGGTGTGAGAGCAATGGCAAGATGGCTGACAGTGGTGTCCTGCTGTTGGTTGGTGTGCACTTCCCAGCATGCCCTTGTGCTCCCCACGACACAGCAACAGTGTCAGACATCTTTGATGGGCCTTTCCACTCTCTGTGGGATGTGCCTGCGTGAGTGTGAGCTTGTTGGGCCATGTGGTGGGGGATGTAGAGCTGTGACTACGACTCCCATCATGCTATTGCCTCCACCCCCCTTCCCAGCATGCCCATGCTTCCTTCCTTTTGACTCTGCTTCCCTGTGGGGTGGGCTGCCTGTGCTGACAGGATGGCTGGGAGTGTTGTCCTGGCAGTTGTTTGGCTAAAAGTCCCAAGAGTGTCCCTGTGCTTCACACAACATAACCCAGGGTGGTGGTTCTTTGTGGGATCTTGAGTTAGGATGTGAGGCATTGCATTCTCCCAGGTGGGTTATGTGGAGTATGTGTTGAGGGGGTGAGTGAGGGGAGGTGCTTGTGACTATGGTCAGTGCTGCAAGTCCTCCTTCCCACCCAGCCAGATATCCCACCATGGAACGTGCTTGCATTGCAGGGAGTGGAAGTTGTCTTTCAGGATGTCAGTCAGTGGTGTCCTGCTGTTTGTTGGTGCACAGTTGCCAGCAGGGCCTTGTGCTCCCCACAGGAGTAGCCAGTGTCAGCCATCTTGTCAGTCCTTATCCACTCCCTGTGATGTGAGCATGGTTCAGGGTGGTGTTGATGGGCCAGTTGTGAGGCTGAGCAATATCTGTGCCTACTACTCCCATCATGCTATTGCCTCCACCCCCCTTCCCAGCATGCCCATGCTTCCTTCCTTTTGACTCTGCTTCCCTGTGGGGTGGGCTGCCTGTGCTGACATGATGGCTGGGAGTGTTGTCCTGGCAGTTGTTTGGCTAAAAGTCCCAAGATTGTCCCTGTGCTTCACAAAACATAACCCAGGGTGGAGGTTCTTTGTGGGATCTTGAGTTAGGATGTGAGGCATTGCATTCTCCCAGGTGGGTTATGTGGAGTATGTGTTGAGGAGGTGTGTGAGGGGAGGTGCTTGTGACTATGGTCAGTGCTGCAAGTCCTCCTTCCCACCCAG